>JAJJMC010011023.1:2184954-2239525 GCA_023531435.1 Papaver californicum | reverse complement strand
ATGTACCTACAAAAGCATAAAAACACGTAATATTTGCAAAATCGAATACTAACTTAATAGAAACTAAGGTGCAATCTAGACACTAAAATGTGTCTATCAACGACCCCAGCCATTTCCAACTTTGCGGTCCCTCCAAACTTCTCCCTTAGTGAACGCAGCAAAATTTTCTTGCTCATAGCTTGACCTTTCTTCGTTGCCATCCCCGGTTTATCTCCAATGACCAATTTAAACTCAGATTCGGCTTCGGTCTTCTCCATCCCAGTGTATCTTTCACAAGTGCATAAACATCACTCCATGACATGTTGTTGTCAAAACCCTCAAACACTGATTTACCATCCACCTCCAGGCCAAGAATTGATTGGACATCATCCGCGTTATAGTCATCTCGCCGAATGGGAGATGAAACATATCGGTTTCAGGCCAATAACGTTCCCTGAAGGCTGCGCAGACGACACTGTCATACTCCCACATCGAATTGGTAATTCCGGGAGCTAACCCGGTACCATTTACGAGAATTTTTGTACGGCCTTACATTCATCAGTTAAGGGCCAATGTTGAGCCCTTTGACGAACCAATTTCTTGATCGCCTGTGTATGATCCTACAAAGAATAAAAACAAATTTGTTTTACTTACAAAAGTTAACAAACAAAAATTTATTATTATAAGAGAAGTGATTAGAATAATACCTTGGTCGCAACAACTTTGGCAGCCCATGAATGGGGATAACCAAATAATATTGCAGATTTGTTTGGGGCCTCACCCCATAGTCCTCCATTCCTCCTCTTAGGCCACAATTGAGGTTCGGCCTTTTCTTTGGGAATTTCTTTGGTAACCCTTTTCTTTGCCTTTTCTTTTCGAATTTCTTTACCTTTGCCTTGAGGGACATGTTGTTCTCTATCCCGCTCTTCTTCCTCGTGTTGTTGCTCTTGTGGTGGTTCTCTAATCACAAGAGAACCTCTAGGTGTTGGTAGATCACCCAAGCCTTGGAAAACATTATATTACTCTTGTGCAATTTGAGGAACACTACCAGCACCTACCTCAAAATAGGGATTATGGGTCTTACTCACGCCTCTCTTCTGAACCCCTAAATGCTCCGTGGCGAGGGGTTGGAGTGTGAGAAATTGGTGTTAAATTGTTACCCCTCTTATTCTTCCTACAACACACAAGCAATACAAGTTAGATAATTTCCAAGCAATTCAACTTCAACTAAAAAAAAATTGACTACACAGGATTATTTACGGTTGTGTTTTTCTCAAAAGCCAACCGTAACTCTTAGTAGAAAATTTTGTCCCATATTTTACGGTTAGGTTTTAATACAAACCCAACCGTAACTCACATGTAGCCTGATGTGCACATCATTTTTACGGTTGGGTTTTTCTTAAAACCCAACCGTAATACCCTAACAAAAAATTTATGTGCAATATTGTTACGGTTGGGTTTTTCTCAATAGCCAACCGTAATCCTTAGTAGAAAATTTTGTCCCATATTTTACGGTTAGGTTTTAACACAAACCCAACCGTAACTCACATATAGCCTGATGTGCACATCATTTTTACGGTTGGTTTTTTTTTAAAACCCAACCGTAATACCCTAACAAAAATTTTAGTGCGCTATTGTTACGGTTGGGTTTTTCTCAAAATCCAACCGTAAAGTTTTAGTACAAAATATATGTTACGGTTAGGTTTTAACAAAAACCCAACCGTAATTCACATGTAGCCTGATGTGCACATTATTTTTACGGTTGGGTTTTTCTTAAAACCCAACCGTAATACTCTAACCAATTTTTTATGGACGCTATTGTTAGGGTTGAGTTTTTCTCAAAATCCAACCGTAAATTGTTTTTAAAAAATGGCGCAAATTGTTTACGGTTGGGTTATCATTTGAAACTCAACCGTAATATCTTGAACTATTCATCTTCTTCCCTTTGATTTACGGTTGGGTCCGTGTGAAAACCCAACCGTAATATCAACTGTGTCCAACATTTTTTCCCAAAAACACAATCAAACATGCGAATAAATCAATTACAAGTTCTAAGAATACATGGGTTTTCTACAATACCTTAGATACACCATTGTTGGACTTTTCGGTGATTAATTTTGCTTTTCACTATCGATTTCTTCTTGAATCTCTTGATTAGGTTGAAAGGAGCAGGGTTGATTGCCATCACTACTACCTTTAACGCCTTTAGTATGCTTCTTCATCTCGAATTGTTGAGTTTAATCGATGATGAATTTTGCGAATCGGCGATGAATTGCGATGGATTACGGTTGGGTTTTTCTTTGGTTTAGTTTTTAAAAGTTATGAATAATGTTAAAAGTGTTTAGGTTTTAATTAGTATAAGGGTAAAATGGACATTTAACTTTACCCCCTAGGACATCCCTTATCGTAAATTTGGATCACCTCGCCTCAACTGAGAACCCCTCTATTGAATTCAGAACCCCTATATCAGGCTTCTATATAAATTCTTGGTTCAAGTTATTGGTAGTCTACTAAACATGCCAAGACAAAAAAGTAGGCTAGAAATAGCAGGCAAAGTTTGTTTTTTTTTGTTGATAACATTTCATAGAAAAGCAAAGATGGAAGCACAGAACTGATGAACATTTCATTTTGTAGGGACAAAAATAATGATATCTTCAGAAAGTTAAAATTAATTTGAAAAGAAAATCTTCACAAACTCGAACCCATTGAAGCGATAACAAACATATGAGGTCATCAACCCTGACATCAATTACCAAAAACAGATTGATAACCAAAAACAACCTTCAACTACAATGCCCAACATGAGAGTGAATAAAAGCCAAACCGAAGCACAAAATACATCAACCCTAACCAAAACACACCAACAGACTGAAACAGACTACTAACGAACCTACAAATGCAGACCCTAGCATTAAATTACTGACACTGACTAAACCCGGCAAGATTTTAATTAGCCAAAATGAAGGGAAAAAAACACATCACTCTAAGCCAGGAGAAGAATGATGCGAGGAAATGACCGGAATCTAGAGCTATAACACTCCAAATACTAAATCTGACTATGCTGGCCAGAGAGTTCCTGATGAGTACCTGCAACATTTGTCCGTCTACACATCTTTGTGGTCTTTAGGCAAAAAGTACCCACTGAAATCAATGCCTTCGCCCTCAACAGTAGAAGATTTGGGGTCTTCATTTGTGAAGCCTTTTACACCAGATTCATAATTCTCTTCAAGACGACTTCCCCCCACACTATGTTCAAGAATATCTGACGGCATTTGTAAGATTTCGTTGTTTTTCGGAACTTGAGACAGGGAGTCAATAGCAATCCCACCAGCTTTACCATCTCCCAGAACATCTTTAGACGAATTGTTGTCAGACCTTGCCTTTCCCATTCTTGATCTTTTCACCTTTTTCAATTGGGTGTTCTCCTGTTTCCTGTTTTCATTAGTTGAAGTATTGAGATCCTTAGAGATAACATCATTTTGTTCCTTTTGTGGCTCTTCGTTAATTTTTGAGCTTGACTGTTTAGTCTTCAAAGGCTCCATGTTCACTGAGTTGCCCCCTATCCCACAGTCCTTATCAGATCCCTTCTTAAGGCATGGAGATGGAGCAACAATAGTTTTTACTTTTGACTTTCTTGACTTTCCAGTTGGAGGCAAGCTTTTACCTGCTTTCTTAGTTTCAAGAGTAGGATGATCTGCATCTAAATCTTTTTCATGCTTTGATATTCCAGGAACAACACCTCTTATGATTTCATCCTTTCCAACTCTTGAGTATGACAAGCCAGTTTCGCCATCAGAAATCTTAGTTGACCTTTTCTTTTTATTAGCAACATCCTTGGCCTCTCTATCTAGAGAAGCTTCCAATAACTTACGCTTCAAATCTTTTTCTTCAGATGGCTTGACTGTTCCAATGGGGTCATGCAAAAAATGGACAATCTTATCTTTGTTTGCAGCAAAAACTTGTTGACACGCTTCTCCGAAAGGACCTTTAATGTTCTTCGAAACATCTTCACTTTTATTCTTTATTTTTGTGTGTGTTTTCTTTACAGCAGATTTCAGTCGTGGAGCTTCGCCCAATCTGTCTGACGCCAATCCACCGATTTCACCTTGTACAAGGCCACCCTCGTTCAGAATAACATGGTTTCCCATTACGTTGTTGGAATCAATTACTGAAACCTTCATGCATTGATGATCAAGTTGGATGTTGGTTTTTTGTGCTTCAGCTGAAGGTCCATCCACCTTTAAATTTGGTAGGCTGCCAGGTTCCAAATGAAGTGGGTTTTTTTCTCTAGATACTGTTGGAAAACAATATATATAAAATATAATTTTAAGGTTTTAAGAAAATAAATAAATTTTCGTTTTCTTTTGTGAATGGAAAAACTATTAGTCCTATCGGGGAGTTTCCAATCTTAAATTGTTTTAATAGTATTATATTGTGATCCCAAAAGAATTAATGGGATGATCTGATCAGAAATTTGAAGTACCTGAGGTACATTTCAAATTGTGTATGTGCATGATACATATTACACTGACCTTAAGAGATGTTGTGATTTCAGGATTTGGAGAATCTTAGCCTATGTGTGTACTCTCTTAAGATGTATAATTAGTTGGAAATCCTCCAACAGACATGAAGAACTCGACTGAGATGAAATCAGAGTTCGCTCGCTTAATTTAAAGCATGAGAGGAAGTTGAATGGATAAATCCTTTTTTCAGTGTAGCCGGACGCTAAAACTCAATTGACTATGTGAGTCTAAAGTAAATGAGAAATGGAAAAGTCTAGACAAACTCAGAGAAATCTAATTCGGTAAGACAACTACTCTCTAATGAAGTGATTTTTACTGACTTAGTGAAGTCAAGAGAAAACTCAGTGGATCCTTTGACGGAAGGATAATCTAGAGAGATAGTTTGTTATCATCGAGGGGGATGGGACTTAAGATCAAGAAATAAAATTGCCATGAAGGACACTCAACCTTAGTGACTGGAGATCCCAAGATCAGTGTTCAATGAGATAACTAATTTGTGGTAATTAAAGGTATGCACTATCAAGAGAATTACATTCTCTGTCCCTCCCTATGGTGCATTGTTGTGATAGTGTGACTGCATGTGAAAGATGACTTTTAAGAAATCTTAATGAGTTCTATAGTTTCAATTTAAGATTGAAGTGGGGTGTAGCAGTAACACTCTTGATAGAACTCACCTATATGAATGAGGAAGTGGGCCGCTTCCTATGAGAATATGAGCTGATTCTCTAGAGCATTCTGAGAAACGGGATATTTGCTCAGGGCCAAAATGAGCACAACGGCACGAGCGTGGCATCAACATCGGAGATATCATGCGTGGTGGTTATCGTGAATTACACCAAACGCTAGCAGTTCAAGACATCACGTTCACTGTCTCTAGCAAGTAGTTCTGGTAATCTCTCACTAAGCAAAGGTTCAAGACCTCATGGACACCTCTGCCTAAAATGGTATTTCCTACGTTTTATGTGATTTTCGTTTTTTATCGAGATTTAATTCATTTTGAGAAAATGAGTTCTATGTTGTTTTTTATGGTCTTGGTATTACTGATACTTAGAACCTAAGGGTCACTAAGGGATCACTGTCTCATTTTCACTTTGGTGAACGGAATCTTTAGTCCCACTATATATGGAAACTAAAGATGAAAGATCTCTATACAATTATGATTTATGCAATCAATAGTATGACTTTGGGGTCAACACACTTTTATGTGGAGGAGAGGACGTTGGAATGGCTAGTATGACTTCAACACGCACGGTCGTGGGATTGAGGTGTTGATTTACCAAGATCTATATGTGTTTTTCATGTTTTACTGAGGTTTTTCATTCATGTGGGGGATTGTTGGAAAACAATATATATATAAAATATAATTTTAAGGTTTTAAGAAAATAAATAAATTCTTGTTTTCTTTTGTGAATGGAAAAACTATTGGTCCCACATCGGGGAGTTTCCAATCTTAAATTGTTTTAATATAATATATAAACTTATTAGTCCCACACCGGGAAGATCTCTCTTCTTAAGTTGTACTAGGTTATTATATAAACAAGCTTTTCTCAACCTATAGAGACAATCCAAGGAAAAAGGGTTTCTCCATATTTTTGGAGAGACCAAAAGAAAAATATTTTTCTATTGTTTTTCTTAAGCTTTCACGATTTTACTTGAGGGTTTTTTCGGAGTTGCCAAGCTCAAGTTGAGCATCTACTGCATATGTTAGTAGTAGGTGTAGTAGGGTGTTTTATCCTGGAGGCATCCGCCCTGTGGAGGCTATAGCATCACTTTTGGGTGTAGCCGGGCGCTAATGTCTTAAGGACATCGTATTGAACACGTGACTCACTCTGTTTTTCAAAGTTTTGCCATGTTATTGTTGCGGAAATCTAGGGAGCTTATCCGTTTCGTCAAATCGATACTTCCAATACAAAAGAGCTAAGTATTAATAACTTTTGTTTATTTAAATTTTCTTCATATTAATTATTACGCCCAACAGATACCACTCGGCAAACAACATCCACATAAAGAAACCATGTTCCCTTAACTCCATCAAATACACTTTGAACAAATATGGAGTCTGATAGGTGGTAAATACATTGTTTGCGCTTTACCTATAAAAATCAGAAAACTAAAATTTAGAACCTCCATAAGAATTACAGGGTTTAGAAACAATTGTGCACTAACCAATAACAAGATCATACGCACCTTAATTGCATTTACATCTATCTTGCCAAGCATTGGAAAGCACTGAAAATGTTCAGACATTATTTTCTCTGCATAACGAAACCATTATGGAATAATGCATCAGTAGTAGTAGGTATCTTAAATAAAAGTGGAGTCATCTAAAAATCTGACTTCAACTGCGATAAGTTGATAAAGTAAGAGCAAGCTGAGAATTTCTAAGGTAAAATATAGCATCTAAGTTACAAAGACATGATCACTACTGCAAAATAAGTTAGAGAATACAAAAGGCGAGTAAAAATCCAAACTTCTTAATGAGTGTTTTAAACAAAATATACAAGGCAAGTAAATAACTCAAAGGCCAAAACCCTAACGACTTCGATATAATGAGAGTTTCAAACAAAAATTTATTGAAACTTGTAAGTAGGTAGGCATGTAAAAAGAAAAACTTGGTAGGTAGGGAAGTAAAAAGAAAAACTTACGACGGTATCACTGTTTGTAATGATTAGAGCCAAATGGGTATCGAGATTAGTGTCTATGAAGACTGTGATTTGTTGATTCCATGGTAGAACTTGGTTTGACTATTGTGATTTGAAGGAAGTCCAACTGTTACAGAGAGACAGAGGAAGACGGCTAGGAAGACACAAAGGAATTATGGGTTTATGAAGGTTTTATGCTTATAGGAATGTACGAGTCCTTTCTATTTATTACGCGTGTTACCTTATGGATGGATGGATGGATGGCACATGAGCGCATGAGCCTAGAAAGGCAGTGAAACGTCAAGTGTCTTTCTAGTAGCTTACGCTGTATAGTTGACCTGAGGAAGTTTTCTACCACAGCAATTAATTACTGCGTTTATCGAGAGACTTATTAGTCTTCATTCTTCAATCAATAAGTCAAGAAATCATCGGCATAGCTGTTTGGCTGATGGGGTTAATAGGAGGAAGTTTGATTGGTTTTTCTGGACATCTTCTTGAACCATATATGCAAGCAGTTTATGCACGAACCGCTTCTTCAGGTACAGTTCTGCAGCAACTTTTGCTTATACTACTTGTATAGGTAATTTTAATGACAGGAATTCTTCAATCCTAATAGACCAACTAAACGACCGTCAACAAAGATATATATGATGGCGTTGCATGGTAGTGAGGGAAAGGAAGTTAATGTTATGCCCAAGGAATGGGGCCATCTTACAGATGCTGAATATTTGCTGCAATATGCAATAAGCAACTGTGCAAGAAAAAAAGGGAACTAAAACAACCAAAAATATGATCCCCGTGTCAAAAAATGGTGATGCCTAACCAATGGGTACAATCTTTCCCAAATCACGCAGTGCCATCATTCCAGTTTTCATTTTCTTGACTGGCAAGTCTAGTCGTTGGGTTAGATAATAGTTCATTTGTCGTTCTGCTCCTCAAATATCAAACATGCTTCTTCTCAAGGGCTGTCCTGCTTTCAGATCAAACACGCTTCTTCCCAGGGTTGTCCTGCCTCATAGATCAAACATGCTTCTTCTCCAGGGTAGCTGCAGCCTGTTGTTGCCGCCTCTTCCAGGATGCAATACGTCCAGGGAAAACCCATCGCAAGAATCTCTCCCAGGTGTAGCAACTCAAGAACATGAACAAAGCCCAAATGAGAAGTTTATCCCGCAGCCCCACAGGCATCGGGACCAATTTCAGTGAGTCATTCAAGTCCCTGAACATATCCGAAGTGATAACTACAAAAAATCCAACAGCAGCCGCTAATGCATACTTGAAAGGCTTATTTTCTGATATGCTCTGGTTGAACGGGTGGCCCATGTAGTTCACAGCAAAGGTTGCTACCTGAATCATCATGTTCACCATGTAAGACACTGTATTTACCAAATTCGGGTGAAACTCAGAGTCTGGTTCAATGCATTCCTCCGGCATGTATTTCTGAGCCTCATTTACCGAAGAGATCAAGAAGATGATGTGCATTGCAAACTGGCCAAGAAGGGAGAGGAAAACATATGCACAGAATATGTTTGGGTGGGGTCGGGCAGCTGAAAGGGTGGGGAGAGGGCGAGCATGAGAGATGAAGAGAAAGAAAGCCGCAGTAAACATTCCACTGATTGTTGCTTGAACATCACCGAGCTTTACACCATCCAAGTACATCACACTGAGCACATACGCCGTAGCAAGGCAATTAAGACCAAGTATCTTGAACATCTGCAGAGTGGTGACCAGAGTACTTCTTCCCTGGCGGATTATGTCTGTTGTGGGGGCCACTGACGCATGCTTTGCAGTGAAGGGTGATGCCATTGATGCATCACCAAGCTTAACAATTGGAGGGGCACGACCATCCCCTTCATCGTTCATCTCCTCCATCAGCTTCTTTAGCTTCTCCCGTTGTCTATCAGCAGCTGTCAGATGTTGATTTCTTCCCAAGGTCTCTCTAGAATCCAAGAAGGTACTGTTCTTTGCTGGACTGTCTAAATTTGAACTTGGCTTCACTCCTGAAGACGATGGTTCGGACCCGGCCTTTGGTTTCTTTGACTTACCCTTTGTCTCAGACTTGGATACTTCTCCCACTTTAGCTGGTGGAATGGCATTCAGGAGGGCAACACCTACATGAGCCTGTAGGGAAATGTTTAGTTGTAAATTATCTAATCTATGCAAAATGCCGAAGTGGAGATTTAAAAGCAGAATACCTGCTTTAATGCACCAACATCATTGGTACCATCTCCACACATTAAAGTCATCCTTCCCACTGTCTTAAAAGTAGTCAAGATCAGTTCTTTCTGCTCCGGAGCAACCCTAGCGAATACCTGAAGCCATATTTGTAGAATATGTCACCAAGATCAAACATTCTTTAGCACATGTTTTAACTAACAGACAACTTTGATACCTTCACATAAGGGATCACTAGGAGAGCAGCCGAAGTCTGTTGTAACATTTCAAAGCTATCTCCTCCAATGCAGAGATCATAAGATTCTGACAAAGCTTCAACTTCTTTCTTACTGCAATCACCCATTATTGCTCATGTATGAGATTCTAGAAACGAGTATAAACCAAAGCTTTGTAAGTTTTTAGTGCCTCGTAGCCAGATAAATTTAGAAAACCAAACCTGTATGGAAAAAAGTTTGTTTCATCAGGTGAAATCCATTCGAACCCCAATGAGTTCCTTGATGGACTCAAAATCAGTGATGGTTTTGAAATAATATGAACTTGGCTGGCAACATGGCAGGCTGTCAAAGCTTGATCACCAGTAATCATTACCTAATGTTTTACATAAACTGTATTAGAATCGAAGGAACAAGATAAACAACTTGCATGAAGCAACTTTTTCACATCATGTGCTCATACATCATACTAATATATGAGTAATGAGTTAGCCACCAGATAGGCACTGTAAAAACCCTTGAACTATGTCACAACATGATAAAATAATACAAAGAATTGAGCACACATCATAAGCTTACCAAGTCATGTGATGAAGCTTTTAATTCGGATAACACGGAAGCTGAGTCTGCTCTAATAGGGCAGTTAAAAACCTGTAACATACAAACTAGTAATGAACATTCACGGGAAGAAAAAAAACACTTGAAGATTTCGGTGAATTCATAAGGCTGATTTTAATTTCCTTACCACAAAACCCGCAAAAGTAAGGCCATTCTCCACTGAATCTCTTTCCAAGCTTCTAGCTTCACCAACCTGTCATGGAATAAGAACCTAATATATTAAGCAGGTACCACATCTTTGGTTCATATACAACGAGGGAGAGGGAAAAGAGGTGAATACATTTAAAGTAGTAATAAATACTTACTGCCATATCCCCAAGAGGCTTGTATGCTAAGGCCAGGACGCGAGACCCTTGACGTGTGTACTTCTTGTAAGTTTCAACATATGTTGATGGCAGATCAATCAGCCTATCTTGAATGGTTTCTGGAGCACCCTGAAAAGAAAAGACAAATAGTTGCTCTAAATATTCTTGCGAAATTCACTCTCAACCCCCCAAACTTCACAACTCAGAGTGTTTATACTTTTCCTAAGGAGACGATAATGGTACTTTGATATGCTGAAACAGTATCAGAGGCAACTGTATAATCATACAAACACGGCATCATGTGAATTGCACCTACAAGGAACCCTGTCTAATAAAGATAATATGATATCACGCTGTAGCTTTAAACATTCTGGCAAAAGTCATTCTATACAAGGAAAAAATATATTCAAAAAGATAGCAACTCTAGCCAGCCCATCACAACTTTTCATGACTCAAGAGTCTCTAATCTTTATCTGAAGAGACCACAATGGTATTTGATGATATGAAGTTATATCAAATCATAGAGACATACGATAATACAAATACAGCCTCCTGTGAATTCCACCTCTAAGAACCCTCTCGAATAAATGACTAGGCCTTAAGCTATTGGCAGCTTATTTGGGCCTTGTAAATAGAATATCAAATCAAACAGAACATCTGTCACAATACGCACAAAGTTCAACGGCATCCATCACCTTCATCTTACTTAGATTTCTTATTTCAAAGAATATTTTTTGGAAAGAGATTTAGCATGTTAGCTCCCCAAAGATTTTCTTAATTCAACTGATAACATAATAAAAACAGATGAAAGGAAGAACTACCAACCTTCACAAAAGCAAAAAAATCATCTTGAATACGAGTCACAACTGCCATACGCTTCAAGTGAGACGCAAAGTGGTGTCTCTGAACAATCTGCACCGAACGGTTACCACCTCCCCTGAAATCCAAGTGACAATAAGGTAAAAGAAAATTCTGGAAAAGATATTGGGAGAAGTGAGAACTGCCAACAATGATATCAGGAGCATGGTGCTTGTAGTGGTTGAGGATCAGGCAGAGGGAAATCAAACTCGGTTTTTATATAGCGAGATCTTCATTTTGCTATAATTTGTCTAATACTTATCATCATACTAAAAATCATGAAGGGTGTGAGGAACAAATGAACAGAGAGCATTTGTTAAAAGCCAAAAAGAATTAATTAAGATCCTTCCTAACCCTTAAGGCAGTCGACCATATAGAAAAACCCATTATAAAGGTTTCTTACGCTAATAAATAACTGAAGGAATTCTATGGAGTGCTTTTTGTTTATGTTATGATTATTATTAATCAAAGATCTGAGCCATCAAATATAATACTTAAGTGTGACAATTGATAATAGGATGTACCAAGTCTGGAAACTGTCTAATGAACAAAGTACATGGATCAAATAAGTAAACCAGATAATGAAAGACGCTAATCATCAATAACAATAAAAATTGCAGCTTACTTTTTGGACATAGCCTTTTCATCTGATGTGTAAGTCCAGTCTATTCCTTTGAGTGCTGCTTTTTCAAGAGGGTCACCAACCTGCACCCACATATTATTTTATTTCTTGAGAAGCAATTCAACTTTGGATAGTTAACATCTATCTAATACACCATGAGTTCAATCAAATGGGCGAACTCTAGAGTAAAAAATGAACGTAATAACATATTATTAAGATAAGAAAATGAAAATGAAAAGCTGCGGAGCAACTTGCAAGTGCCAAATACAAAATACTAAACGTACCAGCTTGTTGTCCACAAACACCAACGCATGACAACCAGCAAGAATCTCCACTGTGCGAAGAGGAAATTTAGTCACATCTGACACTAGATCATCACTGTCGTCCAATCCAACAACGCCTTGAAACTCCTGAAAACGACAGCATCCAAAGTGAAGGATAAATATAATAAAAGATGAAATTAAGGCCTAGATTTGCAATTGACATACCATATCATCTGATGTCAGGGTTCCAGTCTTGTCAAAACAACATATATCCACCTGTCAATGAAAGACGGCGTAAGTACATAAATTTCAAGTTAAAATTCTGTGGTAATCAACTACAGCATTGACTCAAGAAATGAGGCAGATGGCTAGAATCAAATGCAACAAACTAATCATTAGTGAGGTGGTGGTTCAGAATCCATGATCTTCAGATTTGCGAAATTTAATAACTGCCTCCCAATCCACCTTCAAACACTAACTGTAAAACACTATCCACATTGGATCATCAGTAGCTAAATTGCAGTTGCTAGACAGGTAATTTTATCCTTAACGAGTTTCACATTTGTTTATTAACATCATACATATGGTATGCAAATAATTATCGCTTAAAACCTAAGAATACTGACCTTCCCAGCAAACGGAATTCGGAAAGGCTCTGTGCAGAATATACCATGACGTGCTAGTGCAATCAAAGATGTATTAACAGCTATAGAAAGCTCCATTGGCAGCTCTGGGGGAATCACTGAAGTAATAATCAATGTGCAACTTAAGAAAAGCTTGTATCTGCTCCTTGTCGGATCTTCCAACCCCTATTAAAATCAGACTCGTGTTAATCGAGAGGGGGAGGGAGGAAAAATAAAGATGATGCACTATCAAAATGAATTGGTCATTGGGTAACTGGAGAATGAGAAAGTCTATAAGATCATGAAGACCTGAACCATATCAATTCATAGAAAGTTCCTACTCTCATTAAACTGTAAATTCTCTATTACCTTTTTGAGCACGTAACCAGCAGCAATGAGGGCAAACACAACTAAAAACAGGATAAATAACCCACTTTCCCAGCTGTTTGCAGTAACCTGAATTACGAGAAAAGGATTCAAAATGACACAATGCTTAGAAACATACAAACCATCAATTAAGCGCAACAAAGATGCGTTGAGTTAAATACGATACCCTCTCTGTGGAAAATAAAATCGTCCTCATCAGTTTCCCTTGATTTGTCTCAAAACCAGTTCGTAGCACAACAGCCAAGCAGCCACCATCAGGGGTTTTCAGATGAAAAGACTGAAAAATGGTAGGACATGTGTGTGAGTCTGTGTGTGTGTGTGTGTGTGTGTGTGTGTGTGTGAGAGAGAGAGAGAGAGAGAGAGAGAGAGAGAGAGAGATTGCAATCACCTTATCCGCATTATGCTGCAAAATCTTTGTCCCACCAAACAAGATATGGCTCTTATCTCGCTTAGACGACAACTTCTCCTCAATTCCCCTACCCGTGACTGAAACCTGTAAAACAAGATCTCTTAGACACAAAAAAACAGCAAATAAATGGTTTATTGCCACTGACGGAGGGTTTACAACATCTCAAGCTGTAGCAGTACTTTTGCGCTTGATTTAAGTTCAACAATAATCTTACACCCAAAAATAAATAAATCAAATAAGTTAAGTATCTCCAGCAAATCCCAGCTCTAAACTCACAATGGATTAGGTCATGAAAGAAAATAAATACATGAAAACAGGTTAATAGCAAAAAGGAGACACCTTCCACTGAGGCGTAGACTCGCCAGTGAGAATAGCTTCATTCACAATAGCATTTCCAGCCAATATAAGCATGTCAGCTGGAACACATTTATCTTCGCCATTCTGACCAGACGAGCGCCCAACAGAGACAACATCTCCTGGTAAAAGATCGGTTCCAGAGAGCTTTATCCACCTATTTTTAGCAGACAATACTCAAGTCAAGAATCGGTTCAAAAAAAAAATCACCTAACAGTTAAAAAAACAAGATGACTTACTTGCCACAGCGATGGACCATCAAAGTCTGACTATCCACTCTTACAGTTCTAAGCTCGGTCAGGGTTTTCAGACGGGCTTTTGCCATTGTTGACTCAAACAGAAATAGCATGAACAGAGTGAACAAACTGTAATACCAATAGTCATCCATACACCAGAGACCAACACAGAATACCTAAAAGGTAAACAATTAAACACAAAAATAATCAGATAAAGGAATGATGATTGATTTCACACCTGAACCACAGTAAAGATTTTTAGATATAGTATGAGTACCTGGAAGACAAAAAATGGCTCCATGCAGTGCTCTTTCATCAATTTCTGGAAGGTGGGTTGTGGGTATTCAAATCTGCGGGACCAAAAACCCGCCATTTAGTACCAAATAAGTCACATAATACCAAGATCAACAATTTCACTATTAAGTCTGCAAATTATATAACAAGTTATATGGCAAGTAGGTAACAATGAATAATTCTTTCAAATGCTAAACACTGTGAACTGATAAAAGATCTTAATAGGCTAATTGATATCAATGCATCTCTAGAGCCTTGAAGTTAGCTGCACTGGCATTACGTCTTGGTATCAATGAATAATTTTTTCAAATGCTAAACACTATGAACTGATAAAAGGTCTTAGTAGGCTAATTGATATCAATGCATCTCTAGAGACTTGAAGTTAGCTGCACTGGCGATACTTCTTAACTAAGCAAAGCATCTCCGGAAACAGCACAAAAGTTGGGCAAGGATGAATTTCAAAAGATTTGAATATCAAGTGTCCAGCAACTCACGGATCAGAACTAAAATATCCAGCAACTTAATCAAAGGCAAGTGAAGGGAATCAGTACAATGGCATAAGAAAAAAGAGAGAGGAGCACTTACACATTCCTACCCCACTTATCAGTGGCAATGGCGACTTTAGCATCTGTCCCGTGGCCAGTACATTTGAGATAGTATCCAATAGCTTCTTTTGAAGGATATCGAAGTTTGGAAAACGTATCTATATCTTTTGAGTAAATGAACCTCTGCTTTCTAAAATCAAAATAAATTTCTTCTCCATCTACCACAGCTGATGATGAACCTACAAGCTGGATAATCCAAAAGATGTATTTCCAGAAATAAGAAGTCAATGCTCTTATATAACTTTAGAAGAGAAAAATCTTCAAAATCGATCCTCTTAAAATCTCAAAGGTGGCCCGACTAGGAGTCTAGGATTAACACAATGTATTATGTGGTCATTTGTTCTTGTACAACGAAAGAAAACTTGCAAAACTGAAACACAATTAAAGTGATAGCACTAAGCTACTCAGTTCACTTGATCTCAAATCCGTTGAAAACCTAATCGCTCAATAGCACTTGTGTGTGTGTGAACAAGATGATTGCAGATAAAAGTGTAAAATATAATTGCAGAAAAAACACTCACCACTAATCTGTTGAAATATGCATATCTAAGTAAGTAGGTTCAACAAGTAGAAACAAACACCAAATTTTCACCTTAAATTCAAACAAACATCAATTTAAAGTATGAATCAAAATTTCAAGGATTAAGTGATAATGAAAAACATACTGGTTTACGGAAGTGAAGTGGCACAATTTCTTTAGAACCAGAGAACTTAGCAGGAATAATTTTACAAGAATCTGCTTGATGAATATCCTTCACCTACAAAATCAAAAAAGTGTAATATAAAATCACAATCACTTAAAAATAAACTAGGTCATCACAATTACATAAGAACAACAACAAAAAGAACAGTAATCTCAATTAACTATATTACCTTGTTAAACTCAGCAATGCATCTGAAATCCACAGACCAAGCTTCGAAAAGCAAAACAAGAATATGTAAAATTCCCAATCCACCAAGAACAATCAAACCATCAAAGAAATCTAAACTCGGAACCACAGCAGCAGCCCAGACTGAATAAATGAATGCAAACGGAAAAACATCTAATCGCCATGGAAAACTTCTCTTCTTTAGTAAGTCTACTCCTTCTACTACTTTCCCATTCACACTAAACCTTGGCATCTTATAGAATTCAATCCAAACAAGTAAGTAAAAATAACGATTGTGGTTCTTCAAGATCTGAGCATGGCGGGTGAGTTTCAAAACCCTAGAAAACCCACGAATCCCACCACGGAATTTGATTTGATTCTTGGTTACGAATTAGATCGCCAACTGATGGAACGAGAGAAGAAACGATGTCGCGCTTTTAAGTAGTAATGTATAACGGTGTGCGTACGCATCAGATCAGAAGAGAGTGGGCGTTGGATATGGGGACTCGTTGAGTCGGTAAAGTTACAATAACTACCATGGTTGACGTATCTAATTACGTTAATACCACTAAAATGTAAAGAAGTTGTGTTTCGTTTACGCACTTATAACGTGGGTATCCACCACTACCAATCATCAAAGTGCTCGGGTTTCTTGTTGCAAAATGGTTGGCCTTTTATCTCTCGTGACAAGTTAGTGATATGGAAAAATTCCGGACGGTATATATTATTTGTTCTGATGGGTCAACCCCTCGTATTTCGGGGATAATATAGAACATGTGTATAATTCGTTTTAAAGATATCAATTTAGTTCACAAAATATATGATTATATTATATATAGAAAAAAGATTCCTTATACGTAATATAGATAGTAAGGTTATTTTTTTGATTTGCTTAACTATATATGCAAAATATATGCATCTATGGCATCAAAAACCATTTGGCAGAGTGGTTCATTACCCAGTTAGTGCACGAGAGGTGATTAGATTATAAACCATTTTTGTTCATCTGAAGAACCCGTTAAAATGTTGGCACCGGTGCTAACACTGTCCGGCTCAAGTTGTTTGAGGTTAAGCAGTTCCAGTTTGAGTTGAACCAGTCAAGTGAATTAGTTTATCAAAAAATCCGTGATTCCGTATAATTTTCGGAGTATTTAGGAAACCTGCGTTATCCGTGAATCAGGGACGAGGTCGCAATCAAACGCATATAATACATGTTTTCGTATAATTCGGTGCAATTCGTGTATAATTTGTGAACCATACGTCGGATTGCTAACTATACTTTCGTGTTCTATTTATATCGGGATCCCGGGATGACTAAGTTTTGTTGGTATGTTTACAATTTACAAGTCTTCTTAGCATATAAATAGATGTTTTTATCTATATGTTCTACACATATATGATAATAAAACGCTCTCCTTTTTTTTTTCTTCCAAAGTTTCCCTTTTCTATGTTTTTATCTGTTTCATAACATGTTATCAGCGTGCTTTGATCACTGAGCAATTTTACACGGTTTATTCACTTTTTTATTTTGGTTCCAAATCATAATAGATCGATCCTAAATTTATATTAATTAGGTTTGATTTATTTATTTTATCTATATCAAAGATTATTTACATGAACTCAAACACTAGCATGTACTCTTATATGTCTTTGTTAGTTTTGATGTGAACATCATATGATCGATCAAATGTAAACATGGTGAAAATAGACAATTCTTGAACTAGAAAAGTCAGTTTACAAACTCTTATACATTTTGGATTTCGGTAACATTAAGTTTTGTGCATAGTTTACGAACCACCATTTTCAGTTCGTGAACTCTATTGTCACTTGATGTTTTAGAATTTTCTTTCGCAAACATAGATAAGGATTATTCTCAACCTCAAATGCGATAAATCCTTGAACATCCAATGCTTGAGTTCGAGCTTCGAGATTAGTTAGGTACAAGCTTAAACTTGGAGTTTCTTATTCGTAACTCATCATATACTAAAGTCATACGAGATTGTCTCATAAGATAGAATTGTAGAAATAATGAGCAAATATGATAGTCAATCTTCACATACCGTTGTTGATGAAGTTCTCACTGATGTCTTCGTGTTCTTCGGTCTTCAAGGGTATTCGGTGATTTCTGATATTCGATTACCTAAATCTAATCCTAGACCGAGACTGACTTTAGTAGACAATAAATTAAAAAATAGTTTTGGTCTTCTAACATTGATATTAAGCTTGAAATACCAAAAATTGTGGGTTCAACCAAGCAATGCTCTAACAATTTCCACATTTGTCAATTTTAAAGATAAAATTATCATTACATATGAATTTAAATAAAAATAAATATTCAACTCATTCTCCATAATGTTTCTTGATTTCTTGAATCTTCAACATCCATGAATTCTCTGTTCTTCGAGTTCTTTTATAGTTTTGCATCTATTCGTTCAATACTTTGTTATTGAAGATCCATCACCATCTTTATTGGCAGCAACTCCACTTCTTGGTTGTTTTTCTGGATGCAAATTTATTACAAGTCAGTCGTGATTTAGAACATAAACTCATTGTTATTCTTAGTCAAATTCGACTCAAACTCATCACTTCTAACCCTTCTCAAACTCTAAATCACACAAACCCATCCTCGACAGCAACAACGAAATTTCTCCCTTGATAAACACCCACAAGAGCTATCCATTTATAATGGCAGTAAGATTCCTTCTTTATATATTTACTAAGAAAAAACAAATCCAACTCTTCTTGCAGTTTGAATCGCTGATTTCCTTTAATATAGTGAACAACAACTTCATGTTTGCATAAGCCTTCTAAAAACTCTCTTTCACACACCTCGTTAGCTGGAAGTTAATCTAGGTTAGGCATACAAAGAACTTGAAATAAATAAATCTAGTCGTGGCCTAGATTTTGATTTAGGTTTAAGAGATGAAATGAGGTGTCCTTAAACGATTAGATAGGTGTACAAAGAGATAATGGCTTCCCCATCAGTTCTTTACTTCCCTTTATAAGTAATGGCTGCCTTTAGCCATTATTTAGAGGACAACGAGGATGCCCTTTGTGATTTCTGTTTTGCACACAATCAAAACTTACGTGCTTCTGTTTTCGATTTTATCAATATTCAATGCCTCCGAGCAATGCCTTGAGCTTTTATTTATTTTATTTCATGAAACATGACACCAAAGTACATACAAAATGTAAAACAAGCGTAATGTACACAAAATACAAGAAAAATAACTAAGAAAAACATATAAAACGGTATTCGGATTAGGTATATTGGGCACCTATCTTCTAGCACATCCAGTTGAAGCTTTAGCGAGAACGAGGCAGTCATCAACAAAAACCAAGTGACTGATTGCTAGATTATATTTAGTAACCTTAATGTCATGGATTTGGTTATTTAGTTCAGCATGTATTAATAGTTCAGATAGAGAATCCATGCAAATGATGAAAATCTAGGGAGACAAGGGGTATCCTTGCCTATGACCCTTTGTAGGATAATAAACATCATCTGGAGCACCATTGAGTAAAACTAATGTTCAAATAGTAGATACACATTGTTCAATCCTCTTATACCATTAATCATGAAACCCAATATGTCTCAAAACGAAATAAAACCACTCAATTATGTCAAAAGCTTTTGACATATCAAGTTTAAGAGTCATAAGACCATATTTTTAGTTATTATTTCTCATAGTAGCAACTACCTCGTGAGATAATTAATACTATATAATCAGTTATATGCCTATAAACAAGAAAAGAACCTTCAAATGCACTGTTTAACTTAGTTGAATGGGTATTTAATCCCTCAACATAAACTTCGGCATGGTTATTGAAAATTTGGGGTTTGTGTGTGGTTAGGGTTGTAAATTGAATTAAAGTCTTGAAACTGAGGATAAATTTGGAAATTTTAACATAAAGACTTAGAATTTGGGGTGATTATTATCGTTTTTTGCACTTTCGTTTTTTCTCATATCATTTTATTCCACTTCGTTTGTCTCAAGCCCATTTGATGTTTCTGAGACCGCGCTTTCATTTTCATTAGAAGGGATATTTCCCCCAATTTCAAAACTTTGACACCACTACCCATAGGATCATCACTATTCTGTACTACTTGTTATACTTTTTTCTCTTGCTCAATCCAATATATGTCAAATTCCTTTTTAGACATTTCATCCAATTTAAGTTAGTAAACAAATTCCTCACGTTTTTCATCATTACAGTCAGCAGTGAGAAAAAAATTTAGATGGTTGTTTTTCTAATGATATTTTACCCATGCATAACGATAAATGGATTTTGGGTTTTAAGAACATCCTTTTCAATTTGTTACATAGAGAGATAGATATGAAAACCTCGTGGCTAGAAGGAGATTTTCTCTGAAAGCTCTTAATATCGAGCCGGTTCACATTGTTCATATTTTAAAAACCAAACCTAATTTTTGAATTTGTTCTTTGGTTTAGGATAAGACTAGGTTTAAGTATTTAGTGGGGATGCTGATCTTGGTAGATTTTTGTTCTTTTGTTGATCAATTCATTGAAGACTTTCATCAAGAACATACCATGCGGTTCTTATTGATAACTCATCATGAATCTGGTTATGTTTCTGACCAGCCAATCTTTGTCCCCAACACTCAGTAGTTACGGCAACAACCACTTCTCTATCTATTTCTTTGTTTTTATTTTGTTCTTATATTCTTATTTCACAGCAACCGACAAACCCACCTTCTCCAATAATGTTTCTCTGTACCTATGACTTCTACCCAAACCCACTTCAACATCGCCACCAATTGCTTGTCCTGCAATTCTGACCATCTATCTTCATCTATTTCAGTATTTATTCGACAACCCTCTTTTCAATTGTGATAAGTTTGGGTTTAATTATTTGGTAGTGGTGTTGATCTTGATATAGATAGTGGTAATGAATCATGATGGTCTAGAATGACAATTAATCATCATTCATAAGCTTGATGATTCAGATAAGTAAAACAAAGGGATCATGTGATGGGATTATTTGAGAGACGAAAGAGGAGGGACCGAGTAGTAATCAGATTTTTTCCTTCAATTTCTAGGGGTAAACTTGTAAAATTTTCTATTTTAATAAAAATTAGAAAAATATAAAAATAGTTTAGTCAAACAGAACATGTAACTGTCAGCAGGGGCCAAGGTACCAACCCTTAATATTTTAAATGTTGGGTACCAAAGCAATATGATGGACATTTGTTGGGTCCCAAACGTTGAATAACCCTTTAATTAATACTTTTATTTTATCAAAAGTTTACCTCCAATGCAAGTGGATGTCAAAGAGAATACCGTACTCCCTCTGTCCCATGAAAAGTGATATTTTCACTTTTTTAATTTGGCTTGGGATGGTGGTATATTTAAATTTCTGAGTGACCCTAGTTTTAAGTCCATGTCATCATATTTTCCCCGAAGATTTTATTTTTAACCTCCAAGTTGGATAACCTTGACCCATAGCATTGGATGTATTTTAGGTGGAAAATCTTAATTTTACTTATTTTTGCCACATGGAAATGATTCATAAGGAGAAATATGTTATTTATACCTCAAGTAGGATGACCATGATCCATAGTATTGGAAATGCTCTAAGAGCTTCTCCAATGGTTAGTACTTAGACTAAAAGTGTTACAGCACGTATGATTTACAACTAATTCCACATCTACAGCACGTTAATGTGTGGATGACGTGATAAATAATTTTGAAGACATCCTTTTTTAAAGGTTTACCAAGAGGATGTCTTCACATCCTAGCCATAATTTTACCCATAAATATGATTAAAACTATATGCAAATAGTTGTAATCCATCATACAGAAAATAACCTGTAAACGATATCGAATCTAGTTCGGTTCCTGTAAACAACACCCGTTGATGCTCTATATTTTCTATGTCGTTTTTCTTGATATGCCCCTGTCCCAGACTCCCAACCATTTAAAAGATAACAAAAATAATTTATATTTGCCTCATTTCTACACATTTAAGCTAGAAAATTTAAACCTAAGAAAAATAACTTAATTATAGGAAAACAATACGATTTAATCATGTTGACAGCCTTAAAACTTTCCAAGAATTCCAACTGTTTTTTTTCCTAATCCTTTTTTTTTGGAAAAAGTAATTATACTCTCTGTTTTGTGAGAGAAATATTTAGTTTTCAACTTCTAGCTCTTCCAAATAAGATTACGATTCTACGAAGCTATGGTCCGTAATCCGAAGGGAGAAAAAATATCACCAAATTCGAAGTTAAAATGAGTCTCCAGCTTAATGGCCGATACTTCTCTTACACATGTAGGGACTTGGGAGGATTGGGGTTAAGGCTCAACTTTTACTGGCTGTGGTAAAAAAGAGAATCAAAAATTCTAAACGTACCGTCTAATAAAACTCCCAAAAACCGTCTCGTCACATAGCATACAATGATGGACCCAAAAATGACCCTTTGCTAATTCTAAAAAATGAGGCCCGTACCTCTATAAGAGGGTAGTTTTTAGAAAGTTTTTTTATACGGTACGTTTAAAAGAGTTAAAAAAAGAATTAGACGATTCACAGTTAAAAATAGTTTCCGAATGGTAATGCCAACAATACATCCATTTTCGATGGCAATGTTCTGTAGTCATAGTCATAGAGTAGCGATGGTTGTTGATGAACCAATAGGGAATTTTTAAACCTGGATAAAAGTCAACTACATCACTAAAAATAATAAAAATAAAAATAAAAATAAAAATCCCACTGATATACATGTTTTGCCATGTTTCAAGTCTGAGTACTTATCTTTTGTTATAGAGAAAGCGAAGACTTATACAATCAAGTTTTGCTTAATTAATTATTAATTGAATTCAGATATTAAGGATAAGGATAAGGATAAGGATTAGTGACATTATTATCCTAATGTTTATGTTCTGAGATGAATTAACAACATGTACTGTTAGTAGGCAGCACGTTAGATTTGCAAGGTTTATCCATATAATTAAGATTTAAGATTCGATCTTAGATCAGTTAATATCATGTTAGGGAATTGATTGATCGTTCAGTTAGGTGGCCCAAGACTATGAAACTCTAATGCATCTTTTTACGAACCAAACTTTAGTATGGCTTTGCCATTGTTAAGTACTCCTTCCGTCCAAGAATAAATGACCTACCTTAAATTTACACAGTTCATAAAGCAAAGAGAAGAAATTATTATTTTTAAATATTTTTTATAATTATACTCTTATAAGTATTATTTAGTAAAATTTTAAAAATAATTTATCTCTTAAAATATATAACGGATATTCGTAACTTTATATAATTAAAAAATATTTTAAAACATCTACGTAATAAATATAAACATAACTATCAAATTATAATATTTATTATATTAAAAATAATCAATTAAACTGATAATTTTTTAAAAAAATTTGTTTAATGATATATATTATCTATTAATGAACAAAATTTTAAAATAAATAAATCATCTATTTTTGGATGAAGGAAGAATTACCTATACAGGCTATACTGTCCCCAGACTCCCAACCCCCAACTAATAGCCGGCTATAACTTCATTTCTTCATCTTCAATCTGTTGACTTGCAGACTCGGTACCACGGTCATACGCGTCTTAACGAGAAACTACAGATCTTAGTTTGCTGAGTAGACCAACACTCTCTAACCATATATAGTCTTGCGGTCTTGATAAACAACTGTTAGCAGATCTTGATCGTTGGATCATTCAAATAATACCACTCAAATAATACCACCCTCGCTAGTAATGGTATCTCCCTTTTATAAATCATGCTTAATTCATTCAGATTCTTTAAAAAAGATTGATTTCAAAAAAATACTTTTGTGATCAGAAAAATAAAAATACTATTAAATATTATTTTTTTAATAAGATAAATAAGACAACAAAAACAATTAACAAAGAAAACAAAACCCTCTCATATTTTTTTTTTCTATTTTCTTTCTATTGTTCTCCTAATATGAAATCTTTTCCTTTTTACTTATTTTTTTCAAAATCAAAACTTTTAGTTAAAAAAATAAAAATTGTGAAATAGTTTCTCGAATGAGAAAACAATATATGTACTGAGAAACATCTGGGAACGGGATTTTAAATTAAACATTCCCTACACACAAAATTTATTATTTCCTTTAAATAAGATGAGGCATTTTTTATTGTACATGTCCTAACAAATATAACTATTTTAATCAAAAAAAATGAAAGCGGAAAGAAAAACATATAAAAATCTAGACATCTTCGTATTCATATTGTTTGGGTTTATAAAAAAATTGGTTCAACAATTATGAGAGTGTAAGAATAACTACGTTAACAAATATTTCTTCATATTATTTTTATTCACTCGACTTGACCTTGTTTTTTGTGTCTTATCTTGTCTACCGCAGATCAATTGGTTTTCAACCTTTCATTAGAAAAAAAGAAAAAAAAACATTAAAATATTCTTCAATATCAAAATCAAACATAAAACAAGGTGTTATATATGACATTGATCAATTGCTCACGACATAAATGGAGTTGAAAGAGATGTACAAGGTGCAAAAGAACATTTTTCGGGGAAAAGATATTGAAAAACCAAAATGTATATTCATCAAGTCTTGATAATCTATATGTAGCCAAAATTTGGGCGGTATAACCTAAAAGTTTGTGTGGTCTTGGATCTATGAATATGGAGTTATTCAACAATGCAAGACTAGTTTAAAATTGTTAGAAGATAAAGACTTTTTATGGTCCACTGCCATAAAGGACTGATAAGTGATGCATAGGATTTTACTGTCAAATCCATGCTAATATTTGCTATAAATCTTGCATATTACTTTATTTTATTATTGCTTTCTATTTTATTTGTTTCTTTAGGTGAATCATATGAAATCAATGTAAATGATATTGAAAGGAGCTAAGAAGAGGAAGAAAGGATATTGAAATGATGAAAATAGAGTCACTTATGATTGGATCTAGTCTATCAAACCAAGTCGTAAATTGTAATGATAAGATATGAAGATTTGGAAGACACCAACTTGTAAAGGACAACGAGACGGAGCTAACGTAAAAAGAATAAGGTAAATCGGACGTCGGATGAAGCAGTTATGACCAAATAGTGAAGGAAGAAAGTAAAAACCCAGGCTCAGTTACGACCATGAATTGCCTATCTCGACCCAGCCGCAAGCTACCTTGAAAATCACCCAAAAATTCATATTTAGATACGGCTAGGTTGTGGGGAGAATTCCCAGCCGTAGGTAAAGCATTTGGTGCGAATTTGGACTTCTAAAAAGCAAAAAACACGGACCCGGGAGGATTCCAAACTTTAAACAACAAGGAAACTTAGTTCTAATGGGTTTCTAAACCCTAGAAGGAGAGGATACTTAAGAGCCAAGCATTGATGACTATAAAAGAAGAAATCCAAGGCTCAAACAAGATATCTCTTACCTCTCATATCACATCTTTTACATCTTAACCCTAGGGTTTACCCCTTTAGAGGGAAACCATTCTACTTTGTAATATGAGCAGCTAAACCTTTTGTTGATTAAGGATGAATTCAATGTTCTAGACAAGAATCTTTATTAGTAATATACAAGTTTATTCAGAATTTTTTAATCAATATTGATTGTTTTCACCATATCTAAAGTTTATGATTGATTTCTATATTGTTCAAGTATACAATTGGATTAATCTATTGATCATTCTAAAGCTAGTAGGTTGAGCAATCCGTAATTGTCGAGCATCTCCTACACAAGTAGAGAACATGAGACCTTGCAAAGGGATTCTGTTAAGCAATCATGTGTGAAGACAACACTAGTAAGTGAACCGAGCATACTGAGTTTAACTGCTGGGATAAAACCTAAATTCACAAACCCTAAAGCTAGCATTTGACTTAGTTACACCTTGAGAGTGTACTTCTTGGCGGCTCAGATAGATAGAATCCAGTGACTAAGCATACAAGTTATCTGATGATATAAGGAGTTTTGGGGATAACTAAGCGTACATATTATCTTATGGTTGGTGATGAATGATTCCAAAGAAATATGAATAAGTATACTAATTCAGTCAATGTTTGGCAACGACGAATGACTCCCTAACCATCTTTTCTTCTTATTATTATTATTTTAATTGATTTAAACAACCAATCCCCCTTGGTATTCACTTTTATTATAGTTTTGCTAAGGGACATTTTGACTTTGGGTCCTAAATTAATTTGTGACCAATGTTGCACTTAGGTCCTAAAAAGTTTTAAATTAGAGTTTGGGTTCAATGCCTTATGTTGACCGTCTAAAAGAGAGTTAAGTAATTAAAGTTACTAATTTAAATTTAACTTTTGATTTAATTACCATATATATATCCTCGTCCCCTTTGTTTGGGTACCGTCTATTTTGTAAGATTTTACTTTTCTCTGGGGCAGTTTATCAAACAATTGGCTTGCCATGGTGCTCGAGAAGGTGTCTTCAGCTGGTTTTATGAGGCTCGTTTCATATATGTTCAACCCTGCAAACTCGAGTTTGAACACAACCCAAAGTCCTACACATCCATAAATACTAAAGTCTCTAATATCTCAATCATTCAACACCATTTAACTATATTAATCAACGGCACCAAACAACACATTCTTCCTTCTTTAAAACTTGCTTAAAACTTGAATTCACACCCAAACCATTGTTTCCTCAATCATCAGTTCTTGATGGTGTTTTTGCAATTGAATAAATACATATATGATATCCCATATCGATACAAACACAAACCATTAGGTTCAATTTGATTGAATCGTTAAGAAAACAAAATTGTAACCTAACTCCACATTTTATACAAAGAAATGAAACAAAAACAATTAGATTATTGATTTTAATTGATATTAAAAACATTTCATATCCATCAAGTTAATCTCCATGAACATTTGATACCATCATTTTATTCCAAATTAAAACTCAATCTCAACATTCTATACAAAACAGAGGAAACATAAACCTAACCCCAATCCATATAAGATCTTAACAACACCTCTTGTTTCTTCATAAATCAAATTATCAAGCCGCTAATATGTTTCTTCGTAGGGGATAGTTATTATTTGATTCAAACCTGAGAACCCCACTACTTTTTCCTCATCTTATTCTTCGCAATTTCTCCATCGAATATTTTCATTTTGAACCAGCCTCCCTAAGACCCTTAAACAAAAATATACTAAACACATAATTCTCAACCTAATTTTATCTTCACAGAATGACTTTAATCGATCAACTCTTCTATAAGATGCAGCAACTTTACAGTCATCTTTTGCTAGATATAGACATAATTCATGACCTAAACTAGTTGCAACAATCCCATTGATTTAATTTCTCTCTATTTTTTAGGATTTTTTCTTCTTTACTAAGTTAATGCCAGAAAAATGAGAAGAAGTTTGGAGGAAAAT
Source organism: Papaver californicum (assembly GCA_023531435.1). Taxonomy (NCBI): domain Eukaryota; kingdom Viridiplantae; phylum Streptophyta; class Magnoliopsida; order Ranunculales; family Papaveraceae; genus Papaver; species Papaver californicum. Next base: position 2,212,162 of record JAJJMC010011023.1, on the reverse strand, counting down.
GACTTTTTTTTATGTTACACGCGTAACTCACATGCGACGATGTTAAGTAAATATAAATTAATTAAAAAATAAAATTATTTTTGTAACAGTCAAGACGGTCAACTGAAGTCTTAGGACCCAAACTCTATTTTTAAACTTTCTGGGACCCAAATGCAACACTTGTCATAAAGTTGAGACCCAAAGTCAAGATATCCCTTTTGCTAATCTAAATAACATCTCAATTACACAATTCTATGTGGGAAAGATCCTTACTACCGCTATATTACTAGTTAATTAGTGGGAAATAATTTGTTACAGTTATGACACGCATCAGAGACAAGTATATTAAGGACAAAGATGTCCTCGAGATATGTACAATACTATAAATAATATCTTTTACAACAGGGATGCTAGAACTGTTAGTGAAAACCTGATTGCTAGACATAGAAAAAAAATTGGCATACCAATAAATACTTGTATCTTGTAAAAACCCGGTATTCTTACCAACAACATTGCACTATTAGCTACTGACTTTGCGGGAAAATGCGTTGGAGGTAGGGATATCCTGGATATTACTGTGGAAATGAAGCAAAACAAGGTGTTGACCTTGTCTTAAACTGGGCCAAAAATTTGCAGCAAACTAATGTAGATTTTGAAGCTGAAGACATAAATATTCTCATTTTTTCAAAGAAAGTTATGAAAAGGAGGTCCAAGGAAGGTTTTTGCTGAATTATCGTCGTAGTACATCAGCACGTTATGAACAATTTTAATAATCTCTTTTGTTTTAATAAATCTTAGATTAACTCAAAGACACCATAATATGCCTGCTAGCCATCTAGTAAGTATTTGCAATAAATATTTTTTTTTATGTCTTTGATTGGCATGGGCCAATCAAAACATCAAAACTGTAAGTGATGATCAACTGAGCTTTGCTTCACAGAGAAACTCAGTTGGAAATGGCTTTTATAATCTTTTATCCTTTATTTTCTTATTTTTTTTTTATTCTTGACGCTGACTTCATTGAGCGTAGTGCAAATTTCACCTTATATCTGAGTTGGGTGCAAATCTCACATTGTATCTATTTTATATATGCTATTAACTTGTGTATTTTTTTGATGATTTTGAGCATTGCTTCATCGGCCAATCCGAAAAACTCAAAAATACATTGTAGTCTATTCTCACGCAAAACTATCAAGGTTCATATTAAAGTCCATGGACCTAACTAATCTCGAAACCGGCTTGCAAAGTTAGGGTTGCCTAAGGCTTATAACTAAAAGATCTTCAGTTTCCCATATAAAGTGGGACTAATCTCAACACACCCCCTTACGTGTAGCCTCTTTGGGTCTAACACATGGAAAATTAATTGTGTGACATGGAATAGTTGTCGTCACAAATTACCTGCTCTGATACCATATTAAAATCCATGAGCCTAACTAACCTCGAAAACCGGCTTGTAAGGTTAGGTTGCCAAAGGCTTATTAACTGCAGGATCTAAACTGTCTATCCAATGTGGGACTAATCTCAATACGCCCCTTCACGTGTAGTGATGTGGTTATAGACAAGTGGTAAGAAAGGGTTCAAACACTCGGACTTGTTAGGATTTAATTTTAGACTAAATTTATAAAACTAAAAATAGAAAATTCAAATAAAAGTTGATTTTCAAGATTATATGGAAAACTAGGACTAAGGATTCCACCATTATTCATAATAGAGTGATGCAAATATCAATTCTTAACAATTATAACTCTTTTATGGACTCTATTTCTTTGCCAAAAGTAGATTTATAAAACATTACCATATAAATCATAAGCATGCGCATCAAAAACTCTATAATCAATTAAAATAAGTGCAAAAAGTCATAAAGAATCGAATATAGTTTCCAAACAATTGTGAAAAATAGCTTCCTTCATCTTCCCAGTGTTGGGGTTTAGCTCATCATGCTCAAAACACTCTCAAAAGATAGGTACATAGCTCAAAAGCACTTGAGAAGAAGAAATATACAAGAAGGAACTGACTAACTGAGTCGCAGAATGATTTAATGAATAAACGACTTCTTTTATTAGCAGTGAAAGAAGCACAAACTTAAAGTGTATAGAAAACCCTAAACTGTTGGAGGAACTATTCACTCAACCGTTACAAAAGGTGTTGAAATTTAAAAGAAAAGGCAACAGAAGAAACGACAGTTTCCTAGAGCCTTATGTTCTTCCTCTTCTTCTTTTTTTCTTTACGAGCAGAATAGCAAAGAAAAATCTGATTGTTTATTTTCTCGATCTCTAGCCTCCGCCATCCCCCCAAAAACTCTTTGTAGTTTTCTCTATTTATATTGCAATCAACTAGCCCCTCAGAATATTCGAAAAATCTCTGTATTCAATGAAAAATTATCGGCAGATATATGATTTCCTCTCCTAAACTTTCAATAGTGATTTTCTTCTTCTTAAAAACAGATCATGATTCTATTGTTACCTTTTTTGTCTTGAGCAATTTTGCATAAGGTAAGCAAAGAATTGAAATCAAATATGAGAATATTTGGTCTTCAAAATAAAACAGAGAGAACTAGTTTTCACATGAACTTGGGATCTTTTTCCATTTCGCGTCTCCATATCGTGTATATTCTCCTACAAATAAGACAAGATGATATCTTTTCTTAATACTCTTCCAATTATGTCCAAAAATCTCGATCCATATCTTCACATCTTCACACAGACGAGAGAGGAGATTTACCGCCAAATTATATGTTTGAATTTAAGAAGGTGAGTGCCTTTATAAATTTTCTGGGTTCCTTTATCAATTCTTTATAGGTGCCTTTAACACTTTTCCGAGCCAATTTTTCCACAAAAGTTAATTTCTCCAAAAACACCTACACGCACAAAAAACACCATAATAAGTAAAAAAATAAGTGGTAACAAAATAGAGAAATGAGATCAAATCAGACACAAAAATGTGCCTATCAAATACCCCCAAACTCATTATTTGTTAGTCCTCGAACAATACTAATCTAGAAGATAAAAATAAATCCTAACTCACTTTCGCAGGCATCACGATTGCACCTAGCGTGTGCAACTATCCTCTGAACCCATAGGTATGCCTATCGGGCGAGTTTTGTCTCGTGAGGGTTTACAAGAGGTGTAACCACAAAACCTTTTACTCCAATGCCTAGCTACTTGTGAACGATTGAGGGTAGACACTAAACATGCTATTTAGTTGGCTACGAATTTCTTTGGCTATGTGAGGAATTGCTTTGTTTGGAATCTAATTGTTGTACACGAGTTTACACTCAAGCTTACTAAAATTCATATATAAGAAAATAAAGCACTACTCATAAAGTCGTACAATGGACCACGATACTCGGAATTTAACAAGAATCTATATCACAAGAATAGATTAAGAAGATGGATATGGAGATAGAAGTGTGCGCATGTTGACTAAGGTGAACGGTGTTTCCCAGAATATTTATATGAACATCGTGCCAAGATGAACCCTAATGAGTTGAGATACACACCCACTGGTCTGGATCCTAATTCTGGTATCAATTGAGCTGGTACATACAAGGGGCCCAGCGGTCGACTTATTGAATATATACAAAAAAAAATCTCGACAACATGATTAGATCTTTTGAATCTTAACGCATGCTTCTTGTCAGCAGATTACATGATAGTTCCCATGGATCCTGTCTTCCACGCTTGCTTAGGCGAAAGAGACAGGGAAAACACACACGTATTGCTATCCAAGTGTCAATTTTTTTATCTTCATTGGGTAAGTTTAATTAAAATAATGGGGATTGATCTCAATCACTCACTCTACTTCATCCTGGAGATAATAAGGCGATACTAGTGCCCCACCAAATCACTTAGAGAAACACAAAAAGTTGCAAAAATAAAAACAGAAGGTGATATGGTGACGACTCCGAGATGTGGTGACGACTATCATGTTATTTCTAACACCTGAGCTCTGTCCTTTTATGAATAGACCATTTAGCTGGGCACACCAACTCCTATAGACAAGAATTTTGTTTCCATATACCTAGAATGGTTATTGTTATCCTGAATTGTTCATAAGTTTCTAAATTTTGAAGTTTTTGGTACAACTAATTTTCTTAAATGTTCTCCTTACCCCCAAACTTAAATTAAACATAGTCCTCGATGTCCTAAAGATAAATAAATGAGAGCATGAACAAAGATTAATAATGATCATATTAAAGAGGTAAAGAAAGATATTATCATCATCGTGTACCAAAAGCATATGGGTTACCTCCCATAGAGAGCTAAGTTTAAAGGCTTCAACCAGATCAAGAAAGGATTAGTCACAATTTATGATTCATATAACAATAATTTGAATAATTGTGGATCCTTAAAGTCAATCAGATTTGACTTATATAGTTGATCACAATGAAATATATGAGTGTGGTGGTCATTCTTAAGAAAATGTGTATATTCAAACTTTCTAAAATAATCAGATTTAGTTTCAAAAATTAAAAATTGACATATTTGAAGTTGAAACATTCCCACATTTGGTAAATAAAATTTTGGTGGGATAAGAAATTCAATTACGATATTATCGCCTGGGTAAACCACATCAACCAGATGATGAGTTTCTAACAACTGAACTTCTTTCTGGACATGATTAGGTTCGAGAAACAATTCTTGAAAATAATCTCTTAATATGGTAAAGACATATACATCAATTCCCAAGTGAGGGATCCTTCTAAGAGTCAAAGGTAAAACACATGGAAAATGATAATCACCCCCAAACATATAATTTTCAGTGTCCTTGGATAGACTAGCCATAATTTCCATAATTTCTAGATCGTCAGACTCCTAAAAATGATCAATTGCTTCTTCTAGGTTATAATCAAGTGGTGCATCCTCACTCATATTTAAAATCTCTACGAATCTATCTTCTTTATCAGGGACAATGGTCTTTGAATCGTTGGACTCTAAAACACAAGTCTCGGGATAAACTCGTCCCTCAAAACCATCATCGTCTTCATAATAACAGGGAAATATTTCACCGTTTATAACAATGGTATCTTTAGTTAAATCCTTTTCCTCTTGAATATGCAAATAATCATCAACATTATTGGGATTGGAACTAAAAACATTATTATTATCGAGAAGCTCAATTGTTGTAAAAATTTCCTCATCAACAATTTCCTCATCATCATAACAATATGAAGATGATTGAACCTTATCTATTTATGTAGTGTCTTCTATTCTAACCTCGTCATCTAAATTAGGTAAATATTCATTATTATTATCAAGGATAAAATTGAAAATACTATTTTGGCAATTAAGTTCATTTTGAGCAATATCATCAGCTTGCCGTTATTCTTTTTCAATTTCATTTAAACGTGTATTTAGTTTACTGAGAGCGGTACTTAAAGCTGCAACAAGCCTTGTGAAGATTTGTTTTTAAACCTAAATTTTAAGACTAAAAATAACATATAAAATTGATAATAAAATTGAGAGTAAACTGAGGCTAAGATTCTACTATTTTCCAAATTTTAAAATGATTTAATTCAATAATTATAATCATGCAATTCTTACATTTAATTTGATTCTAAAATATTGCAACAAGTAGATTTTTAAAACAACAATTGTATAACAAAAGAATGGAACATCTAAAACCTAGGCTAAGCATGTACCATCTAACGAAATCACAATTGCTTAATAAAAATCATTAAATCAATTTTTAACAAAGGAAAATATTCATAAAAGAATTGAATTAATTAATTAAATAAATATTACCACATAATTTTTGGAAAAATAGCTTCCTCCGTTGCCTCAGAGGTGGGGTTTAGCTCCACATATTGATCACTTGCTCAAAATTATGGTTCATGGCTCAAAAAAATGTTTACAAATGATAAAAATGGAGTAAAACAAAGAAAACAGTGAGTTTGCAACGTTTGTAGACGTTACAGACTAACTGTTATAGAAGGGATGAAAATAAATGTTACAGATGCGACAATATCCGTTGCAAACGGGTTGAAGAAACTGTTACAACTGAAAATAAACATTATAGTTACGACAATATTCGTTGCAAACCGATGAAGAAAATATGGCCTATTGGTTGAAGATTCCGTTGCCTATTCCTTGTTCTTCATGCAGCAGCAACAACAATTTTTCTGAGTCGATTTTTGATCGCTCTTTTCACCTCCTGAGCTCTCCCCAAGACTCTCTTCCCTCTTATGACTCGAACCATCCTATTTATATACCAAAGGCCACCAAATCTTCAAAAAATCATCATTAACAGCAAATATACTCGAGTATTTTTTTCTCATAAAATCTCGTGATCTGATTTGATATTCTATCTTGATTTCGCGTATCTTTTGATTATGTGCAACTCAGTCTTGATAATGCAAGTATATTCTCTATTTTAAATCCTAAAAATCACGTAAGATATCTTCATAAACTCAAACATAGATTCGCGGAAGAGAAATTATAGTTTCCCGCCTAGTTTTTTTGAATTTGAAATAGGTGGGTGCCTGTAATCCAAGGCATGGGTGTCTTTAGTATTTTTCTGGGTGCCTTTATAATTTTTTGAGACAATTTTTCCCAAATATTCATTTCTTCAAAAATACCTGCAAATACAATAGAATGACAACATTAGTTCCAACACTATAAAAATTGAGATCAAATAAGACACGAAAACATGTCTATCAAATATCCACAAACTTATTATTTGCTAGTCCTCGAGCAAAAATAAATCCTAACTCACTTTCGCAGGCATCGCAATTGCATTTAGCGTGTGCAACAATCCTTTGAACCCCTAGGTGTCCCTAGTGGACGAGTTTTGTCTCGTGAGGGTTTACAAGAGGTGTACCCACAAAACCTTTACTCCAAATTCTACCTATTTGTGAACGATTGAGGATAGACACTAAACAAACTATTTAGTTGGCATACTAAATTCTTTTGCCTATAAGAATCATTACCCTATATGAGTCCAATTGTTGTACACGAGTTTTCACTCAGCGTACTAAAATTCGTATAAGAATTCAAAACTCTACTTAAATAGTCGTTCATCCAGGATACTCAGAATCTATCAAAGTACAATCACATGAAAAGATTTAGAAGATGGATATAGAAAAACTGAAGTTTGCGCGTGTTGACTAAGGTGAACGGTGTTTTCCATATCTGTCTGAAGGTCAGTGCCAGGATGAATGGCTTGAGATACGCTCCCACTAGTCTTATTCCTCAAACTAATATCGGCTCAGCTGGTATGTACAAGGGTCCCAGCGGTTGATATATTGAAAATATTTTAAATGTACTGACCACATGATTGGATCAAATGAATTCAAGCGCATGCTCCTTATCAGCATCGTAAATGATAGTTCTCATGGATCCTGCGTTCCATGCTTGTTTAGGCGACGGAGACAGGGAGAATACACATATATTGCTATCAAAGTGTCAATACTCGATCTTTTTTTTTTATGATAAAAATGCAATAATGGGGCTTGATCTCAAACACTCTACTTTATCCTGGCGGTGATAACAATTTGATATTGGTGCCCCACCAAATCACTTAGAGAAACACAAAAATTGCAAAATAAAAACAGAAGGTGATATGTCGAGATAGATTCCGAGATATGATGACAACTATCATGTTATTTCTAACACCTGAGATAGGCATCCTTTTATGAATAGACCATTTAGCTTGGCACACCAATTCATATAGAAAAAGAGCTAAGTTTCCATCTACCTAGAACGGTTAGTGTCACCCTGAATTGTTCACAAGTTTCTAAAGTTTGGAGTTTTATTATTTCAACTAAAAGTTTTTCTCTTACCCCTAAACTTAAACCTAACATTGTCCTCAATGCTTCAAATTAAAGTGCAATACCAAAAATATAGGTAAATAAAGGAATAAAGAGGTAAGTCAGAAAGATAGTACCTGGGTGAAGCGTAACAATCCTTCTTTGGAGAATAAGACAGAAAAATAAAAACATAAACCTACAAAAACTTACTAGTGTACAACAACATCCTTGATGGTCAATCAAGGTAAGCAGGGTCCTCCAGAGGGACCTCCTCAACATCACCTGTAGGAAAAGGCTCTAAAAAGGGTTTCAATCTCTGATTGTTAACCTTTGAATAACTACTACCATCCAATGTATCAATCTCAATAACACCTTGAGGATAAAAAGTACGAACTATAAAAGGACCTGTCCACCGAGAGCGTAACTTCCCGGGGAATAGATGCAACCGGGTATCATACAGAAGAACTTTTTGACCCGGAGAAAATGACTTTTTTAAAATATTTCTATCATGCACAAGTTTCATTTTGTTCTTATACTCCTTAGCACTAACATATGCATCTCTACGAATCTCGTCCAACTCATTGAGCTGGAGATTCCTGTGAGCTCATGCCTTGTCAAGCGAAAAATTAAGTTGTTTTACGGCCAATATGCTTTATGCTCTATCTCGACGAGTAGGTGACATGCCTTGCCAAAAACTAGACGATAAGGTGACATTCCAATGGGGGTCTTAAACGCAGTACGGTAAGCCCATAAGGCATCAGTAAGCCTCAATGACCAGTCTTTCCGATTAGGATTAACTGTTTTCTCTAAAATACGTTTTATCTCCCGGTTGGAAACCTCTACTTGACCACTAGTCTGTGGGTGATATGGGGTAGCTACTTTGTGGGTAATACCATATTTCTTCATCAAAAACATAAATGGTCGATTACAAAATTGTGACCCTCCATCACTAATTATAGCTCGCGATGTACCAAAACGTGCAAATATGTTATTATTCAAAAACTGGACCACAACCTTGTGGTCATTTGTTCTACACGAAACCGCCTCAACCCACTTAGACACATAGTCTACAACGACAAGGATGTAAAAATAACCAAAAGAAAATTAGGAAAAGACCCATAAAATCAATGCCCCACACGTCAAAGACATCAATAACTATTATAGGGTTCAAAGGTATCATATTTCTACGGGAAATGGTTCATAACTTCTGGAAACACTCACAAGTAACACAGTAATGGTGGGTGTCTTTAAACAACACAGACCAATAGAATCCACACTGAAATATCTTAACAACGGTTTTCTTAGTACTAAAATGACCCCCACAAGCATGATTATGACAAAAGGAAATAATACTGGAATGGTCATTCTCAGGTATACATCTCCTAATAATCTGGTCTGGACAATACTTAAACAGATAAGGATCATCCCAAAAGAAATGTTTAACCTCGGCTAAAAACCTAGAACGATCTTGTTTATCCCAATGTTGGGGCATTCGACCAGTAACAATATAGTTCATTATATTCGCATACCAAGGTAATCGCGAAACAAGGAAAAGTTGTTCATCAGGAACACTATCCCTCACATGAGGGGAGTCATCAGGGGAATCAAAAACAAGCCTAGACAAGTGGTCCGCCGCTAAATTTTCTGCACCCTTTTTGTCTCTAATTTCTAGAGAAAATTCTTGTAACAAAAGGATCCATCTAATCAATTTAGGTTTAGTATCCTTCTTGGACAGAAGATACTTCAAAACAGCATGATCAGTAAAGACTATGACCTTAGAACCTAAGAGATAGGATCTAAACTTGTCTAAGGCAAAAACAATGACCAACAATTCCTTTTTTGTGGCGGTGTAGTTTATTTGGGAATCATTTAAAGTTTTGCTAGCATAGTAAATCACATGAAGTAATTTGTTTTCTTGTTGACCTAGCACAACACCAATAGCATAATATGAAGCATCACACATGATTTCAAATGGTAGGTTCTAGTTAGGTGCCTGGACTATGGGGGTGGTAGTGAGTAAAGTCTTAAGCTTCTCAAAAGCCTCTAAACAAGCATCATAAAAGACAACTTAATATCTTTTGCAAGCAAATTGCAAAGAGGTCTAAAAATCAAACTAAAATCCTTAATGAATCGACGATAAAAACCTGCATGCCCTAAGAATGACCTAATATCTCTTACGGTTTTGGGAACCTGTAAATTCTTAATAAGGTCAACTTTGGCTTTGTCTACCTCTATACCCTTAGAAGATACGATATGCCCTAAAACAATTCCTGATTGAACCATAAAGTGATATTTCTCCCAATTAAGCACTAAATTCTTTTCCTTATATCTAGTCAACAATAATGTCAAATGATAGAAGCACTCATCAAACGATGAACCAAACACTGAAAAATCATCCATAAAGACCTCTAAAAACCATTCTACCATGTCAGAAAATATGCTCATCATGCAACGCTGAAAAGTAGCGGGTGCATTACACAACCCGAAAGGCATGCGTCTATACGCAAAGGTACCAAAGGGACAGGTAAAAGTAGTTTTCTCTTGGTCTTCAGGGGCAATAATAATCTGAATATAACCAGAGTAGCTATCTAACAAGCAATAATGACTATGTCCAGATAATATCTCTAGCATTTGGTCGATGAAAGGAAGGGGAAAGTGGTCTTTCTTTGTAACCTTGTTCAATTTTCTATAGTCAATACAAACACGCCACCCAGTGGTCACTCGGGTTGGGATTAACTCATTATTTTCATTCTGGACTACAATGATACCTGATTTCTTAGTAACAACCTGAACGGGGCTGACCCACTTACTATCTAAAATGGGGTAGATATACCCGCATCTAACAACTTAAGCACCTCGGTTCGAACTACTTCTTTCATATTAGGGTTCAGTCGACGTTGCATCTCCCTAGAAGGTTTGCTGTCGTCCTCTAAATGAATCTGATGCATACAAAAAATAAGACTTATACCCTTAATGTCTGATAAGGTCCACCCTAAAGCTTCCTTGTTGTCTTGAAGTACAATCACTAGCCTACTTTCCTGATCTCTATCCAAGTTGGATGATACAATTACAGGCAAAGTCTCAGATGGGCCGAAAACACATATTTCAGAGTATCTGGCAATGGTTTGAGGTCCAACTTAGGAGGCTCTTCTCAAGAAGAAATTAAGGTAGAATTAGAAACTGGTAGTGGTTCGAACTTAGATTTCCATCTATTAATATCTAACACAGGGGTTGAGTCTAACAGAGCATTCACTTGATCATTGGTGCTAATATCGTCAAAATCTAAGCCAAAATGGGTTAAACAACTCTCTAATGTATCTTCAGATAAGATGATGACTCCTGAACTAATGTTCATATCATGTTCACCTCTTCAATGCACGTGTCATCTAGCTCAGGGGGTTGCTTACTAATATGGAAAATATTCAGCTCGATAGTCATAATACCAAAAGATAAATTCATAATACCATTTCGACAGTTAATGATCGCATTAGATGTAGCTAAAAACGGGTGACCTAATATCACAAGTATCTGTTTTTCTGGGTCAGGACAGGTTGGGTATCAAGGATAACAAAATCCACAGGATAAATAAACCTATCGACCTCAATAAGAACATCTTCGACAATACCACGAGGAATTTTCACATACGTATCAGCTAACTGAAGTGTTATCTGGGTAGGTTTTATGTCACCAAGTCCTAGCTGGAGGTACACATGATACGGAAGTAAGTTCACACTAGCTCCTAAGTCAAGTAACGCTTTCTCTACACGGTAGTTACCTATTATGCAAGAAATGGTAGGGGAACTTGGGTCTTTGTACTTAGGAGTTGTGTTGTTCTGGATAATTGAACTCACATGACTAGCTATAAGGGTTTTTTTCTGTATACTAAGCTTTCGATTTCGTGTACAAAGATCCTTAAGGAACTTGGCATAAGTAGGAATCTGCCTAATTGCATCTAATAAAGGAAGATTAATGTTAACTTGCTTAAAAATCTCCAATATATCATTAAAGTTGGATTCCTTCCTAGTTGGTACTAGAAGTTATGGGAATGGGGCTTTGGGCACAAGATCGGGATCAGCGGGAACCACATTGGACTCTTTATAGACTTTATCGGTCTCTTCAACTACAGGCCTAGAAGGGTGAATTACAACATGTTCACTATCAGGCTTGGTTACCTTATTGTCTACCATACCACCACTCCTAAGGGTTTTAATTGAATTCACATGATTTGATGATTTCTCACCATAAGATAACTCATGAACTCCTCTAGGGTTGGGTTGTGGTTGACTAGGGAACTTGCCTTTTTCTCTTTCTCTCAAAGACTCAGCGATTTAACCAACCTGGTTTTCTAAATTGGAAATTGCCTGACTGTTAGCCTGAATAATCTTTTGATTTTCGCGTAAACTTTGATTGAAAAACTGCTGAAAATCTTTAGTGTTATGTTGAAAATCTTTAGTGTTCTGAGTTAATGAGGCGACAAACTCTGCTAAACTCATGACCATCTTTTCTAACGGATTCTAAAATTGTGATGGACCAGAAGAATTCTTAGTATAACCAAAAACCTGAGGGAACCTGAGGGTTACTAGACTGACCTTGATTTTGGCCCTTAGACCAAGAAAAGTTTGGATGGTTTCTCCAACCAGGGTTATTGATTTCTGAATATGGGTCAAACTTCTGACTGTTATCATATCTAGTGTTATTGTAAAGAGCATGGGCTTGCTCTTCAACAGTCTGTCCTTCCTAATATGACTTGGGTTCTATTCCACAACTAGATTGACTTAATTCTAAGGCTTCTAAACTTTTTGCTATAGCTGCAATTTTGGCATCTGATTCAAGAATTCCATCTACCCTATTGACATTACCTCTGCTCAGTAAAAATTTTCTATGGGGTTCCTTACTACATTCCCATTGATGGGTCTTTTCGGCAATTTCATTCAAAAATGTCATTGCCTCATCAACAGTTTTACTATCAAAACTCCCTGTACACAATGACTCAACCATGGTCGTTGTTGGATAATCTAGACCTTCATAATGGATCTGGACTAGTCTAACCTTTTCTAAACCGTGTTGGGGACATTGTATTAATAAATCGTTGAACCTTTCCAAATACCTATACAAAGATTCTCCCTCTTGCTGCAGAAATGTGAAAATCTCCTGCCTAATAGATGATATTTTGAGCCTAGGGAAAAATTTAGATAAAAAGGCAGTGGTAAGTTGTTCATATGTCTCGATGGATTCATATGACAAACTATATAACCAAGACTTGACCTTGTATCTCAGGGAAAAAGGAAATAACCTAAGTTTCAAAGCTTCATCAGAGATGTTGTGAATTCTTAGGGTACTACATATTTCTTCAAAATCCCTAATGTGAAAGTAAGTGTTTTCATTTTCTTTTCCTAAGAAGATTGGGAGCATCTTATGTTCCCAGGTTTTAACTCATAGTTTGCTTGAGTTTCAGCTAACTTGATAAGGGATGGACAAGAAGTCCTAGTGGGATTCAACAAATCTTTTAAGGTTGCCATTTCTGGCACAACCGAAAAATTAGGAATAACTTCCTCACTAAGAGAAAAATTCTCAAAACTAAAGTTTCCAAAAATCGGGCTCTCAAAAGAAGGGTTTCCTAAATTCTCAATTTCAAAAACAGAGTTTCTATTCTCGTCACTGATCAAACGACCAATAAAATCTCTTCTCCAGGCACGCTCACTCAAGACTTTAGGCAGCCTGGCATGCAAATAAATAACTCCTAATTGGAAGGGAATTATAAACAAACACAAACAAGGCCGACTCAACCAAATCAAACCTATTGAATCTAGCAAACAAAAATCATGATGACTCCAATTAGATTGTTTCTAGACCAAATTATATTCTTCCAAAAGGCAACTAGTTACAGTTTTAGCGAATTTCTCAGAATGATCCGAATTAGATTAAGTCGAATAGAAACTGGATAAGCTCTAAGGAGCTTTGATAACCCTGCCTCTTTGGCAACTTTTCCCTAGGTTACAAGGTGGCTCTAATCAACTTAAAATAATCTTCCTGAACTTTAAGTTACGCTAACAAAGTAACCAATACAGTCCTTTTGAATGATTTTCCAATAAGCTCGATACCATATCGGTCTTCTTTCTAGTCAAATTTTAAGGATTAGGTTCGCGTTAGGTAACATGTTCCTAAGGAGGGCAAGAAGGAAACAGGCAAGAAGAATGATTTTGAATGATAAATTTGTATTCAATTCCTCAACATATATGCATACGAAAGAATACAGTAAACCCACTTGCAGGGGATTCGTGGGTTGATCGAGTCTTACCTCCCGTACCAAACGGGGGATGAATCGGTTGTAGTCGACTCGGGCCACCAACTCCTATGTCAGTGAACGAACCCGAGGGGCCGAGACAATATCGTAATTGTCGTCCTTCCATGTTGCAGTTTATATTTAAATACACTTCCGTAGGGTTTAAAATAATAATAAAGTTCAAAAAGTCCAAAGTCCAAATTCCAAAAATAAGAAAACAGAAAAATACCTAGAATAATTACAAAAATAATAAGAATTTCCTAATACAGTTTTCTAAAAATAAAAACCCTAAATAATAAATTAACTATAGTAAAATAAAAATAAAAATCTTGTTTTATTTTCTCGTTCTTTTCGCTTTGTCTTTGACTCCAAATCTTTAATCAATCAATATAATCTTTAGCTCCGATTTCTTTTTTTGATCCAAAACCTGTAATACAAAGAAAATACCCAAAAACGTAAAATAGAACAAATAAAAATAAATAAAAAATCTAACTAAACTAATTAACCTAAAAAATCTAAAAAAATAATTCTAAAAACAAGTCCGCATCGGCGACGCCAAAAACTGATGTGTTTTGTAGTTGTGGTAAATAAAGGTTCGTTCAATACTTGTGAAGATTTGTTTTTAAACCTAATTTCTAAGACTAAAAATAGCAATATTTAAATAAAATTGATAACAAAATTGAGAGTAAACTGAGGCTAAGATTCCACTATTTTCCAAATTTTAAAATGATTTAATTCAATAATTATAATCATGCAATTTTTACATTTAATTTGATTCTAAAATATTGCAACAAGTAGATTTTTAAAACAACAATTGTATAACAAAAGCATGGAACATCTAAAACCTAGGCTAAGCATGTACTATCTAACGAAATCACAATTGCTTAATAAAAATAATTAAATCAATTTTTAACCAAGGAAAATAATCATAAAAGAATTGCATTAATTAATTAAATAAATATTACCACATATTTTTTGGAAAAATAGCTTCCTCCGTCGCCTCATAGATGGGGTTTAGCTCCACATATTAATCACTTGCCCAAAATTATGGTTCATGGCTCAAAATTTTTTTTACAAATGATAAAAATGGAGTAAAAGAAAGAAAACAGTGAGTTTGCAACGTTTATAGACGTTACAGACTAACTGTTACAGAAGGGCTGAAAATAAATGTTGCTGATGCGACAATATCCGTTGCAAACGGGTTGAAGAAACTGTTACAAGTGAAAATAAACGTTGCAGTTGCGATAATATTCGTTGCGAACGGATGAAGAAAATGTGGCCTATTGGTTGAAGATTCCGTTGCCCATTCCTTGTTCTTCATGCAACAACAACAACAATTTTTCTGAGTTGATTTTTGATCGCTCTTTTCACCTCCTGAGCTCTCCCCAAGACTCTCTGCCCTCTTATGACTCAAACCCATCCTATTTATACACCAAAGGCCACGAAATCTTCAAAAAATCATCATTAACATCAAATATACTCGGGTATTTTTTCTCATAAAATCTCGTGATATGATTTGATATTCTGTCTTGATTTCGCGTATCTTTTGATTATGTGCAACTCACTCTTGATAATGCCAGTATATTCTCTGTTTTAAATCCCAAAAATCACGTAAGATATCTTCATAAACTCAAACACACATTCGCGGAAGAGAAAATATAGTTTCCCGCCTAGTTTTTTTGAATTTGAAATAGGTGGGTGCCCATAATCCAAGGCATGGGTGCCTTTATAAATTCTAGGGGGTTCCTTTAGTATTTTTCTGGGTGCCTTTATAACTTTTTGAGCCATTTTTTCCCAAATATTCATTTCTTCAAAAATACCTACAAATACAATAGAATGACAATATTAGTACAAAATTGAGTTCCAACACTATAAAAATTGAGATCAAATAAGACACGAAAACGTGTCTATCATATAGTTACCAAATAATTGTGAAAAATAGATCCCTCAATTACCCGAGTGTTGGGGTTTAGCTCATCATGCTCAAAACACTCTAAAAAATAGGTTCATAGCTCAAAAGTGCTTGAGAAGAAGAAAAAATACAAGAAGGAACTGACTAACTGAGTCGCAGAATGATCAGTGAAAGAAGCACAAACTTAGTGTGCATTAAAACCCTAAACTGTTGCAGGAACTATTCACTCAATCGTTACAAAAGATGTTGAAATTTAAAAGAAAAGGCAACGGAAGAAACGTCAGTTTCCTGGAGCCTTATGTTCTTCTTCTTCCTTTCTTCACCAGCAGAGTAGCAGAGATGAATCCGATTTTTTATTTTCTCGATCTCTGGCCTCCGCCAGCCCCTCAAAAATCTATGTAATCTTCTATATTTATATTGCAATCAACTAGCCCCTCAAAATCTTCGAAAAATCTCTTTATTCAATGAAAAATTATCGGTAGATATATAATTTCCTCTCCCGAACTTTCGATGCTGATTTTTCTTCTTCTTTTAAATAGATCATGATTCTATTGTAACCCTTTTTGTCTCGAGCAGTTTTGCATAAGGTAAGCAAAGAATCGAAATCAAATCTGAGAATATTTGGCCTCGAAATAAAACAGAGAGAACTAGTTTTCACGTGAACTTGGGATTTTTTCCATGTTGTGTCTCCATAACGTGTATATTCTCCTACAAGCAAGGCAAGAGGATAACTTGTCTTAATACTCTTCCAATTATGTCCAAAAATCTCAATCCATACCTTCACGCAGACGAGAGAGGAGCTTTCCCGCCAAATTTATGTTTGAATTTAAGAAGGTGGGTGCCTTTATCAATTCTTCATGGGTGCCTTTAACACTTTTCCGAGCCAATTTTTCCACAAAAGTTAATTTCTCCAAAAACACCTACACACACATAAAACACCATAATAAGTACAAAATGAGTAGTAACAAAATAGAGAAATGAGATCAAATCAGACACAAAAATGTGTCTATCATGTAGTCTCTTTGGGTCTAACACGTGGACATTGAATCAAGTGACGCGGAGTATATGAGCGGTCCAATGACTCGTCACAAATTGTCTGCTTTGATGCCCTATTAAAATCCATAGGCGTAACGAATATCGAAAACCGGCTTGCAAAGTTAGAATTATCCAAGACTTATAAACTGCAGGATCTTTAGTTTCCCAAACAATGTGGAACTAATCTCAACACGAAGAAATTCTAGCTCCGACATGGCTTGGCCAAGTTTTCTAACCAAGTCCCATTCAACAATCTGGAACATAAAAAATGAAGAGCAAAATCACACTATGGGAATCTTAGCCTAGAATGTCCAAGGAATTGCCAATTCTTTTACTAGAGATCAATTTAAAACCCTGGTTTAAGCACCAAATCCTGATTTTATTTTTCTTTCTGAAACAAAGATTTATGAGGAAAGAATGAGGAATTTAGCTCAAATGTTACATTACTATAATTATGTATGTGTTGATAGAATTGGCTTTGCAGAAAGGTTAATTCTCATGTGGAAAAATGGTATTATATGTGATGTTGTGTCTTCTTTCAATAATATGATTCATGTTTTGATCAAGCTTCATCCTGCTAAACCTGAGACTTTATTAACTTTCATATCAAGAAGACTCAATGGAATTTCCTTCATGACTTAAGTGAAAATGTTAATCAACCATGGATAGTCATGGGTGATTTAAATTTTTACTTAAGTAATACTGTTAGTCCTCCTGATACAAATTATGTAGATAACTGGGTTCAAGAAACGCTTAATATTTGTGGGCTAATGGACATAGGTTTTGAAGGGAGAGACTTTACCTGGTCAAGTAATAAATATGGTACAAGTACTAGGAAAGATAGGATAGATATGGTTTTAGGTAATAATGACTGGTGTTTACAATTCCAGTATACTAAGTTATTTCACCTAACCCAATTAGGCTCTGATCACTTCCTTACATTACTCATCTGATCATGTTGTGAATACCTTATGGAGACCATTTAATTTTTTTGGTTATTGGATGAAACATAGTAATTTTTGTAATCAACTAAGATTAACCTGGGATATTAATATTCAGGGTTCTCCTGCTTTTAAGCTTGCTAAAAAGCAAAAGAGTACAAGTACTAGACTTTCTCAATGAAATATAATTGAATTTGGAGATATTAATAATAATATTAATGCTCTCCAAATGCAACTCATATAGATCCAAAATGAAGCTGTTTCTAGTTCTCAACATAACAGAATTTGTTTACATCACTAAAGAAATTGATAAATAGTTTACAATTCAATCCGAGTTCTATAAGAAAAAATCAGTGATAAGTTTATAACTGAAGTAGACAATAATTTAGGTACTTTCATACCTTGGCTAATAGGAGAATATGTAGAAAACATATTGATGCTCTCTGTGATAATTTTGGGGTATGGTAAAATCAAATAGAGGACATAACAGGTTTGTTAACATCTCATTTTAGTAGTGTTAGTTGTTCTTCTAATCTTACTGTTCCAAATGATATTTTTGATATTATTCCGGCTGTGATTACTGATATTGATAATATTGAATTGATTATAATTCCCACTAGTGATGAGATTCACAACATTGTTAAGGATATGCCAGCTGGGAGCTCACCTGGTCCAGATGGATTTCAAGTTGGGTTTTATCAATCTCAGTGGCAATATGTTGGTATGATATTGTGGATGTTGTGCAAAGATTTTTTGAATGTAGGTTTATACCAAGGCAATTAAATAAGACTTACATTTCTTTAATCCCAAAGTCTAATGATCCAAAAACCCTTGTAGACTCTAGACCAATAGGATTGTGTAATATTCCCTCCGTTTCCAAAAGATAGGCAAGCTTTCTATGTATACATATGTCAAAAAGATAGGCTTGTTTTTATAAAAGGAAAGTCAAATGTTATTAGATTACTACTTTTCCCATATTAGGGGACCACATCTGTTTCTTTTAACAGATTTGGGGACCATTTCCCTCTCTTGTTTTTCTCTTTAAAAATATAAGGGGACCACTTTTTTCATAAGGATAAATTAGGAAAAACATGAAAAAAATAGTTCAAATGATTGGTTTTCTTAATTCTTGTGCAAAATCAAACAAGCCTATCTTTTAGAAACGGAAGGAGTACTAATTATAAAGTTATTTCAAAGATCTTGGCTAATAGAATCAAACCTCATCTCAGAAATTTGATATCTTCTTTTCAATCTGCATTTGTGCCAAATAGGTCAATCCATGACAACATTATTGTTGCTCATGAATTAATCCATACCATGAAACACAATAAAGGATATATTAGTAATATGGCCATCAAACTTGATCTCTTCAAATCCTTTGATAAACTTGAATAGACTTTCTTAATTGTTATTCTCAAGAAATTTGGATTTGGTAATAAATTTTGTGATATTATTGATCAGTATATTGCTATACTGATATCTCTATCTTGTTAAATGGCTCTCCCTATCAGGAATTTCATCCTACTAGAGGAATAAGGAAAAGGGATCTGTTGTCCCCTTACTTGTTTATAATAGTTATCGAATTCCTTAGTATATCTTTTCTTCATGCAGAGGCTTCTCATTTTATAGCTGGTATTAAAGATGCTAAGAGAGCCTCTCCTGTTACTCACCTTCTTTTCACATATGCTATTCTCATTTTTACAAATGCTAACAACATAATATTAGAGGTATTCTTGACATTCTGGATAATTTTGGCAATTACTCAGGTCAGTTGTTAGATTTTAACAAATCTTGTGTTTACTTCAGCTCAAATCTTAGTAATCATTCTTGTGCTGATTTAGCCAAAGCTCTTAACATGAACATTATTAAAAATTCAGAGAAGTATTTAGGTTCCCCCTTGATTCTTGGTAGAAATAAACACTTATCCTCTCATCCTATTATCCAGTCTATGGAAGCTAAACTAAAAAATTGGAAAGGGAAAAATTTAAACCAAGATGGTAAAAACACCATGGTCAGACATGTGCTTAATACCATACCATCCTATCATATGGGATATTTTAAATTGCCTTAGAGCAAGGCCTATAGGTACAATGTTCTCATTCAAAGTGAATGAGTTCCACCCAAATATAACAAATCAGACCCTACTATGGGTAGAGAAGAGAGGGTCTTTCACCCAAATTTTATCACACACTCCTTCAATCGAAGGAATGTTCGCCAGTCTTCACTGGACGAGTGAACTTCAGCCGTCTGGGACAAACATGTGATCTTTCCAGTCCAGAGAATCCCAAACTTGTGAAGTTCCCCCGTCTAGGTGATATTTGTTTCCAAACGACTAAAGTTCACCCGTTTGGATATTAAAATTCAGTCGATAAAAATTGATTAAAGCGTTAAAGTATCTAATTATCCGTTATGTCACCTACTTTACCGGCTAAAGTTCAATAGTTAAACAAATAATACCTTATTTTCGTTTTACAAAAAGATTCAAATTGATAAAACTTATTCATAGAATCAAAACTATGTTCGAAACATATTCAGAGAATGAAACTATAAGTGTTTATTATATACATAATTTCATGACTAAATATCAAGGAAAAAAAAGATGCTCAAGCTATTATTGATAGTATTAAATATTGGAATATTTTTCAGCGGAAGGTTTAAATCTTGAACATTTTTTTAGGTACTTGTTTGGTGATAATATTAAAAAAAATCAAACTTGGACGGGTGAACTTCACCTGTCTAGAACTGATTTTATACTTCACCCTTCTAGCCTCTTTACTCTACTGCCCCATGGTGCAAAAGTCTTTAATTCGACTAGTCACCCGTTCGTTTTGAAAAAGATAAAGTGCTTGAACGTTGTATCCCATAGCCCTTGCTCTAAGAGTCTCCTTGATAAAATGGATTCTATACAAAAAGAATTCTGGTGGGATCATCAAAGTAGAACAAGCATTAATTTTATAGTTTGGCATAATGTTTGTAAACCAAAGGATTTAGGTGGTTTGGCTTTTAGAAATTTAGAGCAATTTAATAATGTTATGCTAAGCAAACTTGCTTGGAAAGCTTGTACTAGATCTGATGATTTATGGGCTAGAAATGCTAAAGCCAAGTACTCAAAAGATAAATAATTTTTGCATCTATATAAACTCCAAAATACTTGCTCTTGGGTTTGGAGAAGTATATACACAAAACTAGAAAATATTAAAAAGTTTTCCATTTGGGTTGCAAGGGGTGGCACCAAAATAAACATATGGTTAGATTATAAGGTTATGGATCTAGCCCTCCTATGCCAGCTGTTGGTATATCTAATTTTGATTTGTGTCTGTGATCTTTTTTATGCAGGTACTAGAATCTGGAATGTAGAAATAGTGAATCAAATTTTTGATCAAAATACTGTCAATTTTTTTTAAACATTCATGTGCCTAGCACTGGAGAATACAAAATTAATTTGGAAGCCTGATAAGAAAGAAAATTTTTCTGTCAAGAATGCACAAAATGCTATCTGTAATGATCAGAATATTAACTATACAACTAATATACATGGTAGATATAATATGTGGAAAAACCTTTGGAATACTAATCTTTCTCACATGATTCAATTTTTTATTTGGAAATGTCTTAACGACATTGTTTCAATTAGGGGAAAGATTTCAAGATACAATTATGAGATTGAAATTCACTGCAGTATGTGTGAAATTAGTAACGAAAATTTTGCTCATCTGTTTCTTGATTGTTTTTTTGCTAAAACTATTTAGATTGGTATGAATGCTAACATTTTGGAGGTATTAAATCAAAACTTTAAGTTTTCTTGAATGTGTTACGTTTAATAAAGATAGTTTTTCTTCTAATTATGATATATTAAATGATTCATATCTTTACAAATGCATGACAACTGTTTGGATGATTTATAAGCAATATCCTCTCTTGTATTACGAGGAACTAAACCTAACAATTCTTAAACTATTAAGAAAATAAAGAAACTTACTCATCAATTTTCTTATGTTAACCTTAATAATATTCATGCAACTCATTCTTGTATGCAGATAAAGGATTGGTTACCACATGCAGATACTATGTGAAAATTAATGTTGATGCCTCGTATATATATCAAGATCTGCTTTCATTATGTGGGCAATACCGCTCAACTTTAGTAGATCATGTGGATGTAGAAAAAGCTTCTCATTTTGATGAAATGGAAAGAAGTAGCGCCATAAGTTGAAAGTTCTTGCACCGTATCGATTAAGAAATGCAAGTTGCTTACATTCTCCTCTTCCAGTACATGCTTGGTTAATTCATGTATGTCCGGGGAAATTGTGCTTTTGTAGCAACCTTTCGGTCATGCTATCAATAGCTTTTTTAGCCGACATAATGGCCTGTTCATGCTGCTGAGCAGGAGTGTAGATAGGGGGATCGATGATGAAAGCTAAATCCTTAATGAGTTGGATTAGTGAAAGTGTGGGTTGGTGCATGTGTTCTTTTTTCTCGCTTAGTTCCGCTTCTACCTCTAAAAATGAGGAAAGACTCAAGAATTTGGTCACCTGAGAAAAAATGGGTTTTTACAGTGAAATCTGCCAAGCAACTTATAAGAGCGAGACATGTACCTATCCCAAGTATACAGCAGCGTGTCGGCCTTTGATCTATCGATGGATTCTGAAACTTATTTTGCTTCTACACGGGGTCGGGCATCATTAACGATGTGAGTCCTTCTTCCCCGGTCAGCAATCTCCTACACCGGAACGTTCTAAAAAATAGGTCCAGACGGAACTTATATTATCATATGATACTGGTGAAGGACGTATATGACTAATTATTCGAAATTTTACAGGAACTTTCATTGACGTCAAAGGGAGATACATGTGTTGCTATGGAGGATGCAGTAATTTGGACTAGATATTTGGGATATAATAGAATTATCTTGAGCCAGATTATCTTTCTGTAATAAGCTCTGTCAATAAAACTGATTATAGTGTTTATTGGATCAATCAGAATTTTATTTTAAGTATTAAAAATCAAGTGTCTAAAAACAAAATTTATATTATAGTCGATCAATAGGCTTGCAAATATTATAACACTATTTAGCTAAGAAATCTACAGAAGATACGAATGAGTTTGAAATTTTTGATAACTTTCCACCGGATGTATGGGTTGGTTAGAAAAAGACTATTGTATATCTCTAGCTTCTCATTAATAATTTTTTTTTCTTTAGATAAAAAAGAAAAGAAAAGAAAAACATAGTTGATGAGAAATACGGTTTATAAAAAAACAAAAAAAAAATAAAAAATACGGAAAATAAGGAAAACCAAAAAAGGAAAGAAAAGTGACGTTCCGTTATCACATCGTTTGAGAAAGAGTAGCAAGTAAGTACTAAAAAAACAGAATAAAAAGGATAGAGAAAGAGAAACAAACCCTCAATTTCGACGGATTTGCAAAACATTCAGACACGAGAAAAGCTTGAGTAAACTCCGGCATCAGACATCTCTCTATTCATTTCATTAAGAAATTTTCCATGTGAAAGAAAAGAAAAAGTACTGACTTTTTAATCGGGAGAATTTTTCTTTTAGTTCTACTGTTAAAAATTGAAGAAATATCAGGTGGTTTGAAGACTTTATTGGGGAATTACTTACTTATTAAGGAAACTGCAAAATTTATTATCAAATTTTGCTAAGATCCGAGGAGGTTGGAGTTAAAACTGGGCTTCATGGATGATGTGAAATGATTTATGGGCAAAACATCAGGTTTTTTCCTGGTAAAGAAATAAATTGGTATTTCAAACAAAGGGTTATCTGGTATTTGCCATTTGATGGTAATTTCTTGGTACCTTAGTTGATTATTGTGTTTCCTTATTAATTTTCTTGAGGTTGTTTGGTTTCTAGAATTTGGGGCTTTTGAGGTTTTTGATTAATATAATTGATTAGGTTTTTGAGAAGTATTCTATATGTATGATTCAGATTGGGGAATTTGCTTGTTGAAGTCTCCTGAGTTCTATCTGTATGTATTCGTTTTGAATATTAACCATTTTCTGTTCAATCTTTGCAGTATGGGCGGATAGTCTAAGCTATTGGTTGTATTGTCGTCTTCAAATCTCTCTCAACTTTTTCGTCGCCAAGTTTTGAATTGGATTCCTGTAAACATTTTACTCAAAATGCTTGTAAGTATCCTTTATCAAAGTTTTGATTCAAATTTTATCGTTCTTGTTTCTGTTGTTGATGTATTTCTAGTCTAGAGCCTTGAAATAATTTGGTATTCCTTAATTATGTCTTTCACAACAGAAAACACAGTCCAAAGTACGAATCCATGATGCTGATATCTGCGCAGACCAATTTGATAAGATACCTGATTCTGTAGTACTGATAATCCTCAACAAGATTGCTGATATTCGGACCCTTGGTCGCTGTGCTGCTGTCTCTAAGCGGTTAAACTCTCTTGTACCTCTTGTTGAAGATGTCTATGTTAAGATCGATAAGGTTGTTAGTATCGACGGCGATAATGATGAGACGCTATATTCCCAGAAGCCTCCTAGTCTATTCACCAACTTCCTCAAGCTGTTTTTTACTCTTTTGAAGCCCTTCCACCATCTCAATAATGGGAACAACGGAAATAAATTCTTTTTTCCTCAAGTCTCGCGACACACCTCACACACCCCTGATCAAGTTCTCAAGAATTTCCATCACATCCACAATTTACGTATTGAATTACCATCTGGAGATGTGGGCACCGAAGATGGAGTTATTTTGAAATGGAAAGCTGAATTCGGAAGTACCCTTCAAAATTGTGTTGTTTTTGGAGGTACTCAGATTGAAAGAAAACCGGGTACAGATGAACGACCGTTTGAGGACAATGGTAGCATACCTGAATCGTTTTACACTAATGGGGGTTTAAAACTACGTGTAGTGTGGACAATTAGCTCACTGATTGCTGCATCGACGAGGCATTACTTGCTGCAACCAATAATTAAGGACCACCCAACACTGAAGACTGTGGTCTTAACTGATGCAGATGGGCAGGGGACACTGAGTATGGGAGGTCAGCAGCTGAGGGAATTTAGGGAAAATCCGTTGATTGCTTCAGCATCTTCAAGGAGGACGCAGGTCCCGGCTTCTAACATGAGATTGAGGTATGCTCCGTTTCTCGAGCTTCCTGAAGGGATTGGAATGCAAGGGGCAACCTTGGTAGCGATTAAACCATCAGGAGAAGGCAGTGGAAAAAGTAAAAAGGAAGTAGATACATTTATTTGTGGAGCATTTGATGGGCCGTTTAAGGCAGCTGTAAAGGCACTGGTTAAGCGAAGGACATATCTTTTGGAGATGAATGGTTTTTAAAATTACCTCTACATACACTGATACACTTCCAATGGGTTCATTATAGATCGTCGAGATGGAAATTTCTCTGTTAGGTCGAACTGATAAGATGGGGTAATTCTCTAGTCAGCCAAAATTTAATGGGTATAAGAAAGTAAGCTTGACATGTGTTCGTGAAATAGATTTGGATAGTATCTCCTCTCTTCCGTATCCTTTCCTCTTTTTTTTTTTTCTGTTTCTTTTGTGTATAATGTTCAAGCACAATGCAAGCACTGTTAAAACTGTCTGATTGTATCTAAAGATAATGACGTGAAGAAAATGAGAATCTCTTAGCACATATGTTTATGTCTTGACTATCTCCTTATTGTGTGAGTTGAATTCATGTTGTAGTGTAAGGAAAAGGTGGGGAATCTCAAATTTTGACTCTCTTGGTTATGCGATGGAGTGCATAAGTTGAGGTATCTGAAGGTTTGCAAGGGACAGTTTTGTTGTTTTGATTCATGAGTGTCTGCAGTGCTAGCCAACTACTCACAACTGTCCAATGTACAGATGCAATGAGATGCCTAGTCTTTCTAGGCTTGCAAGCAAATCAGTAGATGGGTTCTCGTATATAATCTGCTGGTAACACTGTTTCCCAGGAGTTTTTGACCTTGCTTTGGAAGGATATTCCTTCCTTGATATGTAGTTGTTTGGGCTGGGGAAAAGATACTTGGCAGATTTTCTAAACCCACTGAACTAGCCTCCAGCATCCATGTTGCTGGGTTGTATCCAGGTGTTATCTTAGTGACTCCGTCAATTTCCTCGAAGTAGTCGACTAGTTCTTGAGAGTGTTTTCCAAGCGGACCTGCATAGATAACTTGCCCTCCACGTTTCATGAGTAATAACTGTTTATACGAAAATCAAACAGAAAAGTTAAACAGAGGACAAGAGGATTCCATTAGTCTAATGATTTGTGTTCATTTTGAGAATGCGACTTGCCTCGTCAAAAGACTCAAAAATATCAATGCTGGGTTGGTGAATGGTGCACACAACCGTTCTAGCCGTGTCTACCGTATTTCTGACAGTTCGCATAACTATGGCTGCAGCTCGGGCATCTAAACCTGATGTTGGTTCGTCCATAAATATAATGGAAGGGTTGGCAACAAGTTCAACAGCAATTGTCAATCGCTTTCTCTGTTCTGTAGAAAGTCCTGAAACTCCTGGGACACCTACTAGTGCATCCTTCAGGCTGTTCAATTCTACAACTCCATCACCTCTTTCACAAACATCTGCATAAGGCATTGAGCTATGTTTATTGATCAAATAAGGGAGCAAATTTGCATAGAAAACTTTTTGAGTACAAGGAAAATTTACCTCTCTTGTCTCTATGTCAACACTGAAAGGAAGACGCAGCCAAGCTGAATAGAGAAGGGATTCATACACAGTAAGGTTGGGAGAATGAATATCATTTTGTTCACAATAACCGCTAATACGTGAAAACGTTTCCTGCTTCTTTGGGTATCCTGATTCCTGAGATGGTGATAGATCCTTCAATATAACCACCTGTTTTCCTTCCTGCTAAAACATCCATTAGAGTCGTTTTCCCAGCACCACTAACACCCATCAAACATGTTAGAACACCTGGCCTAAAAGATCCAGTTACTCCTTGTAGAAGTTGGAGACGTCCTCAGGAAACCCTCGGTCTTTCATTTCCTACCAAAAACAAAACAAATGCATGATTAAACAATTTATTCTTTGCTAAAATCGGTTGTTGCTTGTTGGAATGGTCCGTGTTAGCGCTTACAGCTAGCATGCCAACGTAGTAATTCACATTTTCAAATGCCATGCCCAGGGTTTAAATGGAAGCACCATTCCTTTCTTCTCAGTCATCTTATTCTCACCTGAATATCACGGTAAATCTAATCAGCTCAGAAAGACTAAACTACTATAATTTGGTTTTGTTAGCCCTCGTTTTACGATATGTGAATCATGCAGGATTCAGGATTCCACTTTTAACCAATAAATCATGTGATAGTAATT
>JAJJMC010011023.1:2025900-2184944 GCA_023531435.1 Papaver californicum | reverse complement strand
ACTTATCCAAATCCTATTCTAAATCTCCACAGCGTGAATATCATTTTTCGGCTACAACTCGGATTTGAAGCAGTTTTTCCGGATTTAATCTCTGTTTCTTCACGTGTTTAATCTTGTTTTCATCTCTACTTGCTTTTGGGTCAAATTAAAAGTCCAAAAATCCCAAGAATCACGTAAAACATGTTCACAACAATCTTCTCTTCGTGAAGCAAAATTTCCCGCCATTTTCGGTTACAAAATTCAAAGAAGGGGTGCCCCCAATCCACAATGTGGGTGCCTTTCTCACTTTTCCCAGGTGCCTTTAACACTTTTCGAGCCAATTTTTCCGCAAATGTTTATTTCTCAAAAATACCTACAAAGACATAAAAAGACATAAAAAGTGTAAAATCGAGTACTATCGAAGCAGATATTCGGGCGCAATATAGACACAAAAATGTGCCTATCAATGAGCTACGCAAGACCTACTGGGTTCAACAGGATAAACTCATCCTGAGTGCAATTTTAGCCTTTACTTCTCCCTCCATTACACCTTTGATAGCTACAACAAAATCCTCCCATGAAGCTTGGAAAAAACTCACTCACCTCTATGCTAGCCGATCTAGAACTCGAGCAATGCAGTTAAAGGAAGAACTTACATTAATCCAGCGTGGAAACAGAACCATCACAGAATATCTTCATGTTGTGAAGAATCTAGTAGATGAACTAGCCATCATAGATCATTCCATTTCGGATGATGACCTAACCCTCTATGTGCTAAATGGTCTAGGTCCAGATTTTAGGGAGATTGGAGCACCAATCCGTGCTCGAGAGACATCTCTGACATTTGAAGAGTTGCATGACTTGCTAGTTGGTCATGAGGCTTACCTGAGGCGTCTGGAAACTGCAACACAAAACATAGTTGCGTCTGCCAACTACACAAGAACAAAGCCATCAACACATGAAGGAAGTTATCAACGTTTTTACAAACAACATGACCACTTCAGACGCCCTCAAGGCATCAGTCCAGGCAGGTACTCAAATGGAGACCAACATGATGGACGACGCTTCACTTCAAGTACTGGTAAGCCCAATACCTCCACCAAGCGCTACCAACCCAAGTGCCAACTTTGTGATCAGTTAGGCCATACTGCCAGGGCCTGTTCCCAGTTTCACTCACATAATGCTTCCAACAATTGTGCCACCACCTCTACAGGAAAAGACAAAATCTGGCCGCTTGATTAAGCTGCTTCTCATAATATCACGGGTGATCTCTCAAATCTGTCTATACACTGAATATGATGGAACTGACGAAGTAATTCTCGGTGATGGTTCTGGTTTGGCTGTCTCTCACATTGGTTCCTTGTCTTTAAACACTCCACATCGAACATTTACACTACGTGATACTCTTTATGTTCCTAATCTTTGCAAAACCTTAATCTCTGTGCATCATCTAACCAAACAAAATGATATTTTTGTTGAATTTCATCCTTTTCATTTTTTTTTGTGAAGGACAAGATCACGGGGGCGATCTTACTAAAAGGAGCATGTAAAAATGGCATCTACACTTTCCCGGAATCATTGGCGGCATCACCAAAGGTTGCTAATGTGCATGAAAGGACTTCAATTGATGGATGGCACAAACGTCCTGGACATCCTTCTCTTAAAATTGTCCATCATCTTGTTAAGAATTTTTCTCTTCCTATTTCCTCCAAATTTATTTTCATTATGTCATTCATGCTATATTAATAAAGGACATCAACAACCTTTTCGTGTCACAAGTCTCCAAAGTCATGAACCTCTTGAAATTATTTACACAGATGTGTGGGGACCCGCTAGTTACACTGGGATTGATGGTTCACGATACTACCTTATATTTGTTGATCATTATACAAAATATATATGGTTCTATCAAATGACCACTAAATCTGGTGTTTCTACAATTTTTCTGCACTTCAAAAAATTTGTTGAAACCCGCTTTCAAAAATCCATGAAAAAACTATACTCTGACAATGGAGATGAGTTTATTGCTTTAAAATCATACCTCTTACTTCATGGAATAACTCATCTCACCACTGTTCTTCATACTCCACAACAAAATGGTATTTATGAGCGTCGACACCGTCATCTAGTTGAAACAGGCCTCACACTCTCGTATGATGAAAATCTTGATTTTTCGTACTGGCCATATGCTTTTCAAACAACCTCCTATCTCACAAATCGCAACCCACACCTCTCTTAAAAAACAAATCCCCTTTTGAAGCTCTTTTTGGTCAATTACCAAACTATTTAAAAAAAATAAAAATTGGGTGCATTTGCTATCCTCTCACAAAGGCCTACAACCCAAACAAGATGCAACCCAAATCCAAAGCCTGCATTTTTCTCGGCTATTCACCAACTCAAAATGGCTACAAATATTTTGGACCCCAAACAAAAAAACACTTCATTTCTCGTCATGTGTTATTTGATGAAAACCAAAATCATCTCATTCAAACCTTTCCTGTGTCCTGTGAGTTCATTCGGCATCTTCGAGAATCTCATCAACTCTTGCCTCTACACTTCGGTGCGCAGCCACCCATAGTGCCATCCACAGAAGTCCAGACGCACCAACACCTTTGCCGTCTCCAGTAAGTTCACCTTTTATTGCTGCATCCTCTCCAGGTAATTTTGCAATCCCTGATGCTTTAAATTCGGGCTTCTCACAAGCTGCAAATCCCAATTCTACCCATCAGCATACTCATCCAGGTGAAAACTGGACTGGATCCTCCTCAGAGTCACCAAAACTCTCTGCATCTGATACAAACTCCTTCACAACAAACTTACCTGCAAATCAGGATCTCACACAAAATCCTCAAGCTCAACGTACCCACACCATGACCACAAGGTCAATGAATCAAATCTTTAAACCAAAACAAATGCACACAGCTTCAAAACATCCTCTCCCTTAACCCATTGAACCAAAAAGTGTGAGTCAAGCCTTATTTCAACCTCACTGGCGTGAGGCAATGTCTGCAGAACTCATTGCCTTGATGAAACATGGCATTTGGGATCTTGTTTTACCCACAGTTGATTGTAAACCAGTTGGGTGCAGGTGGATATTTCGGGTAAAGAGCAAAGATGATGGTTCAGTTGATAAATTCAAATACAGACTTGTGGCTAAAGGATACAATCAACGTCCTGGTATTGATTACACGGAAACCTTCAGCCCTGTGGTTAAACCAGCCACCATTAGAGCTGTGTTGTCTATTGCAGTGATGAATGGATGAAATTTGAGGCAGATGGATGTTAATAATGCTTTTCTTAATGATGCCTTAATTGAAACTGTTTTTATGGTACAACCTCTAAGATTCAAAGATCTGTCCAAGCCATATCATGTGTGCATACTAAACAAGGCCATTTATGGGATAAAACAAGCTCCACGAGCCTGGTACACTGCACTCAAAACTGTCATTCTTCAATTGGGTTTTAGAAACTCCAAGACAGACTACTTTCTCTTCATCTACAGTCAAGGCACTAATCTTTGCTACCTGTTGGTTTATGTGGATGATCTTATCATCACAGACAACAATTCAGGTTTTGTGAACTCTACTATTAAAAAGTTGGGTGACATGTTTTCTCTAAAGGACATGGGTTCTCTTCATTTCTTCTTAGGAATTGAGGTTATTCCTACAAAACTAGGTTATTTCTTTCCCAGCATAAATACATTCGGGAGCTGTTAGACACTACATGTATGAGTGATGTAAAATATGTCTCCACCCCTCTCTCCACGACACAACCTCTTCAGCTGATTGATGGCACAAATGCTGTGGACAGCTATGAGTTTCGTCGACTAATTGGCAGTCTTTAATATCTGACCTTGACACGTCCAGATATCTCCTTTGCAGTAAACAAGCTATCTCAATTTATGCACAAGCCAACTACAACTCACTGGACATCAAGCAAAAGACTACTCTGTTACTTAAAACAAACCATCTTCTATGGTATTCAGATTCATAAAGGTGGACCTTCTAGACTCTGGACATACACAGATGCTGATTGTGCTGGAAACATGGATGATTGAACATCAACCTCTGCTTACATCAGTTTCTTAGGTTCAAATCCAATTTCCTAGTGCTCCAAGAAGCAACGTGCAGTTGCAAGATCTTCCACAGAGGCTGAATACAAGGTACTAGCCAATGCAGCTTCTGAGACAATGTGGTTGCTGGCACTCTTTAAAGAACTTGGATTTCCACTCCAAGGCTCTCCTCATCTGTTATGTGACAATATTGGAGCAACACATCTAAGTCTCAACCCAATTAATCACTCACGCATGAAACACATTCAAATCGATCTTCACTTTGTGCGTGACCTAGTTCAAAAAGGAAGCCTTCAAGTCAGACACGTTCATACTCAAGATCAACTTGCTGATCTTTTGACTAAGCCACTGTCAAAACAACGTACAACAGTGCTGCGTAGCAAGATTGGTCTTGCCGATGGAAACCCAATCTTACGGGGGCGTATAAGGGAAACATGTGTAGAACATGTTTAGCCTACAATCAAGGGAAAATATTTGGTCGATCAATCACATAATTCTGGCAGATCCTATAGGCACAATTCTAGCACCGATATATATCTGTTTCCTAACTTAGTTGTCTAACATTCTGTATATAAACACAATCCTCTATCAGTACAGTGTGTGTGAATATCTTCATTGAAATCTGGCAGAGCACATTTTCCATACTAGTAGGGTAATCAGTTACCTACGTACCTTCATAAAGAAATCGATATCCGGGTCTGGCTTAATACATTGATGTTTCTCTCTTCTTGCAAGTTCAGTAAGAACATCTGAAAGAACGTTTGAAGATAAATTAAAACCTGTAGTTGACATAAAAAAGTTGGCTCATGAAACCTTAGTGAGGGAAAATTACCATGTTTATATCCTACACCTTGACAACGAGCCGAAAAGTCTAAAGTTTCCCTTACAGTCATGTCTCCATTATGTATATCATGTTGACTAATATAAACTGATGTTCTCTGTGGAACAAATTCTTTCATGGTGTGTCCATTGTATGTAACACTTCCAGAAATCTACGCATACATAAAAAAACAAAGAAAAATGAAGTTTAAGATCTTTCCTTTCCATATAGCAAAACAAAAACTTCAACAGATTTTAGCCATCAAATTTCACCTTAAGATCCTTACCGAGTTTTCCCGTAAGTGCCAATAATAGACTTGTTTTCCCAGATCCCGGTGGACCGAGAAGTAGAGCCAATCTTAAACAGGAAATAATATACATTCACATAATCCATTGATGAACAGAACAAAAACAGAACAAGAAGAGAGGAAAAACAGAACTCTAATGATACCTTCCTGGTCTGATAATACCACTGACATCATTGAGAATTATGACTGGTTTCTTCTTGCTCTTATACAAGTGAAGAGAACTTGTCATACTCTGTCAAATATGAAATCAAGAATCCGGATTAAAACCTAACTAAATTTTATTGTAAAGAAACAATTAAAAAGAAAATGTGAAGAGTATTATACCTCTTGAGAGTTGAATTGAGTAATGTGGGCATTGCTCTTCCACCAACATAAACATCTGCATCAACGTTAAGATGATTATACCGAACTTCAACTTCCGGTAACTTAATTCCAACTCGATCGATTCTTTCTCTTAACTTGGTTACGAAAAACTCATTATCGACATCCATAATGCGAACTAATCGATCAAGAAGTTGTTGTCGAACATCAATACCTATACTTCTAACATCAACTTGATGAAACTTTTGATCATCATCATCATTCTTACTTTGATTATTATTATTATTATTCATTAAAGATATATTGAGTCTATTATAAGTTGGTAACTTCTCTAATGCAGCCCACTGAAGATCATCTTCATCTTCATTATTTCTTCGAGTACTAGCTGATTTAACAAAGATGCTATCGCTTCTTTGAAACATGGTTTTACTTGCTGATCTTAAACTTGATGTTCTCCCGACTAATTGTGTTGTTCCTTCTGTAGCTCTCATTGATCCAGACATGATGATGATTTTAAAGAAGAAGAAGAATTCAAGAATCAAGGAAATAATAATTTGCTTTCCTTATAGAGTTTTATAGCGTTTTACAAGGTCATTTTATAGAGTTCTTCTAGAAGGTCATGAATGTTGGATAAACAGCTGTTTGTTGTTAGAATAAGGGTTTTAAGTATCTATAGGGTTGCATGATACTAATTGAAATAAACTCTTGAATCATTTTCCTGACAAAAATTTTGCCCTTAGAATTCTTTTTTCTGGTCACACATAAATTTGCGACATACTAATAGTGTGATGTTCGGTAAGTTTTGTACTCATATGTGGACAAGGAACTGCTGAGACAAAATAAAGCACCAATACCACTTGTTTAGGTGTTTACTAGGGGCAGCCTGAATAATTAGAATGTTTAATTTTTGTTTAGGTTCACCAGGGACAGGATATTTATAAGGTCAATCCAGTCAGCGGTGGGTTTGACCGGTGGATGAAACAGAATTATTGTTTTCTTTGTTTAATAAATAAATGTCTAATTAAAATGGGGATAAAGAAAATTCTCTTCAGTATTTTTAAACCAGATTTCATGCCTTATTTCATCGTTTATATTAAGAACAAAATAAAACGTCTTTATTGTATGAATGGAGTATTATTCAACATTTTGTCTAGAAGCTTAAGATTTTCGTATCTTAATGTCCCTTCATCCGTGCACATATTCCTAAATTTTATGGAACGGTGCATACATGTTTAACCCTGTGGAATCGAATGACTGACTAAATGACCGGAAGTGCTATACAACAAAAGAGTTGGTTATGGCGGTGGAAGCTCTATAAAATGCGTGCAAAATTTAGCTATCGAGTTTAGTTCCAAACACGCACGGCTCTACATATCCACGAAGCTAAGAACTAGAAGATACAGACGAATCACTAGGACAGGAGATAGCAACATTAACCACCTTGTTTGGCATGTAACTAATACTAACGAAGCAAACCACCTTGTTTGGCATGTAACTAATACTAATGAAGCAAAACGGTCAAATTGGTTTTTGCTGTATGAGTAGGCAGGCAGGCAGGCAGGCTCTTAAACAATGACAGAATTCACAACTTAACTGTGGCAATTGGCTAAGTACGGCCCTTTGACTGTTCATCTAACCCCATGTGCCTAGTTCTATTTCTACTTCTACCCTTTTCTTTCTCTCCTTCAACCCTCATCTCTCAACTGTACCAACAACCATGTCTATCTATCTCACTCTCATCCGAATATTTCCTTTTAACTAAATATATACTAAGTGTTGGAATCTTGCAACAATGAACAACAACGTTAGATGTATCAGAATAATATATATAAAGAACTGAATTGAAAAACAACTCTACCACGAAAAACTGCGAGGCAGAATCACAGGTTCAACAAGTTGTCCTTAACACATTAGTTCGCGGGTATACTCGAGAAGAGCAATGCTAAACCCCAACGTGCGAAGATGTGTCCAGGATAAGACTGCCCGATATAGCTTGTATTAGCACAATACAAACTACCCACTCTTGAACTTAGCAACAGGGAAGGAAAAGAAATATCAATCAAAAACGTTTTGGGATTGATTTTTAAATATGAAAACCGTTTTATATTTATAGAGAAAAGAAACCTTTAGGGTTTAGGATTTCTTGTAAAATAATGGATCATGGATGATGTCTAATTCGTAGGCTCAATACATAGTTTAGCCCATTACATAAGTTAGCCCATGTATTGTTTGCCCACCCCATTCCACCCTAAGTGGACATCCTTCTCTAGAATACCCAATGTGAGATAAACTAAAGAGTTTCATTCACTCAAATAAATGAGTGAGCATCCAAGACCAAAACCATTTAGTTTAAAACTTATTTCTCCAACATGGTCAGAATCAAGATGGGATTTTAAAAAATAACGAAAATGTTGTTAACAATTCATCTACTTACATCTAAGAACAGAGAAACTAAATATAAAATTAAATCACAAATTTTAAGTTAAAAAATCTTTTTTTGTTATATTATGAATCGTTATATAATATCCGTTACAAGTAGCTACAAGCTATCCTGCCAAAGTAGTTGATCTACTTGAAATAAACATGTAATTGAGATAGTTATCTCTATGGTTTCTAAATCGTGACCCGAATCGTGAACTATTTTTCATTTTTAAAAACCGATTCGTATGTCGAATCGTGAATCGAATATTTATAGTAAATTTTTTATATACATAGATGTCAAAATATTAAGTTAATATAATGTATTTTAGGACAGTAATGATCCATTTTAACAATAGATAAATATAAGATGACTTTGTAATTAAATTTATTATATATCCTTAAAATATGTGATATTCAACAAATATGCTTACATGGCTCAGAGGTCCAGAGCATAAGGTAGGAAGTTTTACGTTTTAGGGTCAAAACGTCTTCGGTCAGTATGGTCAAGAGTCGTTGACCGGAACAAGAATTTTACTGTTCCTAAGAGATTCAATTCCCTTATCCGATTCGGCTTGTTTCCTAAATTATTGATATGACTCGTGACTCGTATGAGTCTAAAAACTATGGTTATTTCCTACTGATGTTAAGCATGTAAAGTCCGACGTGTCCCCTTGTGTGGCATGATACAATAAGTACCATTCATGTATGTAACACCTATGAATACCCTTATTTGGGCCTCTCATTTACACTTACAAGAGAACAATACTAGCAATAAAATGCTCTTTTCTCTTCTCATGCTTCTTAACCACAACCAGTGAATGCAGTACTATGTACTTTCGGTATAAATACGAATATGAGGAACTAAACATTTTATTAGTTGGTGCTTAATTAGAATATAGTAACTATTCATATTTTTAGTTGGTGCTTAATTACAATACATTATTAACATGAATCGCTCTGTACTAGGCAGTAGATATATGGAGACGATGATACAGAAAATAATAATTATGTTTTGCCTTTATCTATTTAGTTTAGTTATTTCTAAATATAGATCATTTGATTTCCTGTCTGATTAGGAATTGTCAAAAGAGAACTAGATTGATCCGTTGTATAGATTAATGTACACCAACTGATGTGGAAAGAAATTAAAATCTCACAACGCCTTGTATAGACTATGCTAGCATAAATAATTATAGTCGTATAAGAAGAGATATCCAAATAAGCACGTCTTTGAAATAAACTCATATTTGCGATATGTTTTGATTTTAAATTTAACCAAATATTTTAGTTTTACGACGTTTGTTATTTTCCTTTTTAGTTGAATAATGGGAAGTTTTTCCACGTCCTTTTAGACAGCGAAGAAAATAATTCATTCACTGTTTTAGCACGAATTTTATGGTTGATAATTTGGCTTGTATTTTTAGAAGAAATATATGCCCGTATAAAAGCTACAACAAGCAGTAAGGAGAGCAGGAAATTTTGCGTTCTTATATGCTTGTGTGAGTTTTACGGTATGCATAATATATGCGCATACTTTATCGACGAGATTTAAGAAACTAGTACGTAATATGTAGTTTTTATATGTTATGAATGCAACAACAAGAATTACATATTTAACCCACGCCTTAGATGTATACAACATCGGTCAATAATTAATGTTGTATTTACTTAAATGATATTTAGATTTAATGTCAAGTCTTCTCGTCGCCTAATTTATTATCGGAAATCAGAAATTTGGTGAGTTAAATTTGCATCAGTTTCTAAGCAAATAAATCTATTTTGACAAATTATTAAACATGGAAGGGAACCGCAAAAAATTTTATGTTTAAGATATGTTTGTGGGTAAAACAAATTTAGGGGTAAAACACTAAAAATGGGATAAGCTGATGAGAATTTGTCTAAACCTTAAAGCATTTGTACTGTAAAAGTACTTTTAAGTTCGAGAGATCAAAGTCACACAAGATCGACCTACACCAAAAGATGGTCGTTCCAATCTTTCTTCGGTCACAAAGGAATGAGAAGGATTGGTCTTAGGGAGGGAAGCAAAGAAAGTGTTGAGGTTGGAGTGCCGGGCTCTGGTAGATGCGATATGTGTTTATTTCTATGAAGGATTCTCTGTGTATGACTGAGAGAAGGCCTTATAAAAAAATCAAATGATAGACTTGTTCTATTTCGTACGTCCTGTCTTGTACGTTATGTGTTCTCTGTCTTGTCTTTAATAGATTGAGTAATATGTTAATAAGAGCATAGCAGTAACCGTTCACGATGTCCTCGTATGAAGTGGTAGCAGTTGTGAAGTAGTGGTGAAGTGGAGGTGATGGAGAGTATGTTGAAAACCGTGTCCCACTTATGGGGAAGACTGAACGGTTACACACCAATCACTCCTCTACTTTGCTAATTGTCGCACATTCCAGATACTTCTCGTAATGGGTGTACTGCTACACCGCATGCCATAAACCACCAGACCAATACCCTAGTGGATATCCCCCTTGTGACATCTTTGATGTCTCGTGTAATTTTTGTAACATTAAACATTACTACTGTGAAGTCGAATGAGACTTGCTTAGTTAGTCATTTGACGAATGGCTTGTCATACTTGACTAGCCTGATGAGTCTAACAAGAAATTAAAATAAAATGTGTATTTTATTTTATTAAATTTTATGAGTAACAATGTGATTTCACATAAGCCAATCAACATTGACGTGCTGAATATAGAAAATAGGCGTAGCATGCTAAGGAAAGAATAGGCGCAACATGCTGAGTGCGAGAATATGTGCATCCTGCTAGGTGTAAAAACATGTGTGGCATACTAGGCGTGAAAACATGTGCAACATGCTAGGTATGAAAATATATATGGTTTGATAGTTGTAAAAACATGTGTCGCATGCTAGGCGTGAAAATATGTGCAACATGCCAGGTATGAAAATTCGTGCGGCATGTCAGGTATAGCATTTGCAACATTTATGAGTGTTGCATAACCTAACTTTGAACTTAGCACACTTCTCTAGGGATTATCCATCAACGTACATTGTTTACAATGCTTATAAGCCTTGCAAACACTCAAGATATGCGTTCATGTGTTTGGCCAAAGCTGGCTGCTCATGTTTACTGTTTCCAATGCTTATAAGCATTGCAAACTCTTATGTTAGCCATCCACTCAATTGGTTTGATGTGGCCGGCCAAGTAAGCTGATATTGGTCGTCCCTTTTGTTGAATTAGGGGTTAGAAGGCTACATTTTTTGTTTGAGACACTTATAGGTGCTACGAACCCAATTTTATAGTCTCTTAAGCTCATAATTGAACTTTATTCTATGTTATTCACGTTAGTCGCTCCCTTAAGCAAGGATTGACATGGACAAGACTAGATTTGGCTAATATGAGCTACATTTTGTGCTTAACACAATTTTGACTTGATATCTAAGCACAACTGTGGTGCTTTAGTCAATTAAATTTATATGTAACTTGTTACATACTTCTATACTGATTCGTATAGGTAAGTCAATATCATTCAGTTGAGCATAAATATTGACACAAGGTAATTTTTTGGGGACTCAGCCATGGAATATAGCACCAGAAAAAACTCAAATAGCTATATACTAGTGAGCAATCCATCTAGGAGCTTGAGATTTGTTGTGTAAAAATCATAGAATATCTGGAAATGTTGTATTAAGCACCG
The DNA here is from genome assembly GCA_023531435.1 of Papaver californicum. NCBI lineage: Eukaryota > Viridiplantae > Streptophyta > Magnoliopsida > Ranunculales > Papaveraceae > Papaver > Papaver californicum. Next base: position 2,173,347 of record JAJJMC010011023.1, on the reverse strand, counting down.
ACGCTATTCTAATAATTTCGTACAGGGGTAAATATTGATTCATTTAATAATTTTGATCGTATATATGTAATAATCTGGTGAGTTTATATATACTATTCGAGAGAGATTTTCCATGTCTTACAATTCTTTGCTATGAAGTTCAATATTTATGAAACCCGGGGCAGAAATATAGCCCTTTACTATTTTATCCCTGACAAAAACCCATAATCTACAAGACCTTAATGAATATTACCAGTAGAAGTGGAGAAATACAGGAGTGTAGATGGTGAGTTTTTTCAAGGGCTAGAATTGTAAAATTGCCCTCTGCCTAGCAGCAGGAATATAAAAGAATATGCACTTACTTATGTGCGTAGCTTTATAACAAAACATGAAACATTGTATCTCTACTTATACATTTCGCAAGCGAATTAAGAATACAAATTCCCTAAACAACTAAGGTATTATAAATTAATCTTGCAGCCTCCTCAATATTCACCATACTTATGCTATATCGAACTAGTTTCAAGTTGCGTAAATTCTACAGATGAATTCCTTGGACTTGCCTCGAATGCGCATTGATGTTCCAATAACATCTGTCAAATATGGGAGTAGCTAATGCTTGATCCCCAAAATACACTCTAGCTTAACGCCTTGTTCGCAAAGAACACATCACAACCTGCTATCTTGAGCTTAGAATATGCCACTTTAGCGCTTTGCTCAAAGACAAGCCACGAATTATGCGACATCCCTCTTGGACACGCCACAAACAAGGAGCAATGCCTTCAAAGACGCATTGTGCCTCTGAGCTAGGCTAACACTAGCCTTTTCTTCCATTAGCGCTAGAATAGCACTATCCACCAGGTTTAACACCAGATTGGCGCTAGCTCTTTACCTAGCGCTAACTTTTCTTGGCTAGATAGCGTCCATGGTGCTAGCGTATTTAGCCACTGCACCCTTGGCGCAAACGTCCCCAACCATAAGCATCCTGGCAAACAATATTTATGCTGCTAGTATCTTTAGCCAGCGTCCCAGCTAGCAGCGTCTTTGGCACTAGTACATCCCAGCTAGCGCGTCTTGGCCACAAGTGGATTGGATAGTGTCTCAGCTAGCGCATCTCATCCTACAGCGGCCTTGGCAAAGCGTCTTGGCATCAGCGCGTCTCAGCTTAGTAGCTTCCCAGGAACAAGCGGATTGGCAAAGCAGTTTCCTTGGGCAAGTTTCCCATCTTAGGAAGCGTCCTTGGCTAGCGCGTCTCATCCTAGCAAGCGTTCCAGCCAACAACATGTTGGCGCTATCTCCTTTGGCCAAATAGCCTCCTAGCCCCAGCATTAAAAGAGCTAGCCTCCTTAGTAGCGTCTTAGCCTTTGTAGCTAAAAAATAGCTTTCTTGCTAGAAGCTAGCACATTAGCCTTAATCTCAAGAGTTAGCATATTACCATTGGCGCTAAGAAGCTAGTGTTAGTCTTGCTAGCTGTTTCCCTCAGAAATGCGCCACTCTTTACAATCTTGGCCTCAAACGTCTTCCAGACTTATGCCAAGTCACTTCTAAGCTAACGTTTGGTCATTAAAATTATGCCATGTTTCAAAGTTAGTATATGACTATTAAACTTTCCAGACTCGACATTGATCAGTTTGATTACCAATTCAATGAGTTACTCGACTTGCCTCACTGACTTGCAAGTCATTTGACTTGACTTGACTTAACCAAAATAGTAGTGGCTCACAACTCCACTATAATTTTACGATATATCAAATACAACACATGGGGGGATTCGTATTTGGTTATTGGTCTGGCGGTATAGGATAATCGTAAGTTGTGGAAACACATACACGAACAAGAAGGTAATAAGTAATGTGCAGTTATAAGGCAGTTGAGAGAATGAGGAGTAGTGGTCATACAAGTCTTCCTTGCTTTTCGGACATGACTCCACTACAATCTCCATGATCGTTACTGCTCCACTTATTTTGTAACTTCCACCACTTACGAGAAATCAATGTGTCTCCTTTAAACTACAAATAGATGGTTTTATCTATTCAGAAAGACTAAGATATATAAAATTAGCAATTCATCCAGAGATAAACCATTCTTCTTTACATACTGTAATTACTCATCACATTGAGATTTCTCAACCTTTTTTGCTTCCCTCCCCTAAGACCTACCCAATCTTCTCCACCTTTGTGATCGAAGTAGGACATGAACAACTATTTATTGGTTTAGGCTCGTCCTGTTCGAGCTTGATCTCTCGAACCCACTTGAAAGTAAAATTTTACCGTACATTTATTTCTACCTATTATAGGAAGGGTAACATAATGATTGGTCAAATAAACCATCTCAGAGCCTGGTCGAGCTTTGCTATCGTTGTAACATAAATGATAAAGTACGTGCATTTGAAGTGCCATTTATTATTGTTAATCTCTAACAGTTGTCTTGACAGGACTGGAACTGATATTGAGATAGTATCTATGTTCACGAGATTTATTTTTCAGATTACTGTAGATTTTACATGAAAATGTAAATTCTTAAATTTATTCCATCTGGACAGTAAACGATATAGTAAACCTGGTCATTTATCTCTCATGGGTCGTGTATTATTATTTACGATACTTAGTTTCTACCTTCACGGGTAGAATAATGTGGAATTGGAAGTTCTGTTGATGAGGCATTCCCGCCTGAGAATCTGGGGAAATCATTGACGATATTGGTTAATTCCTGTGTTTCATCTAAATCATTGCAGCAATAAGTGCTTAAGGTGTTGGAAATTACTTTGTTGATTGGTTCAACAAGAGTAAGCTTGCTAGACTCTGCATAAGTAAAAGTCCTTGCAAGGCATTCCATGTGATCACAACGATTATTTCGTCTGAGAATATGCTTACAAGCATAGATGAAACCTCTTTGAGGTATGACAATCTAATCAAATGAAGTTCGTATGACTTTTGAGTTATGAGTTGATATCCCTCTTGACAACGAGCATATCTATAGAAATTGCGTTGATATCTCTTGGAGAAGAATATCTGCATGTTGAAATTTGGTACAAATGGATTATAATATCCTCGAACTCTAGATAATGATGTGAGATCGTTATTAATTGATTGTTAATTGGTTACTGATAATGTTCATAGTAGCTACTAAAATCATTGTGGATGTATATCCCGCTTTGTAAATAAATTATCGACAAAGTTTATATGATTGGATTATATGAACCTCAATTCATATTGAGTTTTTATCTCACTTGTATAGGGTTTCAGGACCTTAGTCATAGCATCCATAAATTTGGGTTGCAAATTTGATGCTCATATAAGAAAGAGTTATGAGAGATTGGGGTCGCTTGTTGTATAACGTCGTATTCGCCAACGAGGTTCCATAGACACTTAATCGGGTTGATGGAAGTATAGTCTTGTAGTCTTAGATGACTCGACATATCACCTGGGTAATAACTATGTATATATACTCGTATAGATTTAGAATGAAACTCTTTGCTAATCAATTATTGATGTTGCGTCATCTTGTGATACTCTTGGAATTGATTGTGAGTGTTTTATTGTTTATGTACATTTATCGAATGGTTTTGTTGAAATCATTCATAAAGCATTTTTAACTTATTACTCATAAGACCATTGTTATGTTTCTGTTTAGGGATATGTTGCATTATTTGATGCTCCAATACGGTTGTTACTACAACAAGATTTGCAAAATTTGACGAGAAAGTCTTCCCGCCGTTAGGAGGGAGGAAAGGCTATCGCCTGAAAAGTGGCACTACTTATCCGCTCTATCGCGTAAAAAACGACGTCAATATACATTGATCTAGTTCATCCCAACACCAATTAATGATGTGAAAAAGATTCAATATCTTTAAATATTGTTAATCAATTACTTCATAGGGAAGCAGTAAATGTAATAGCTAGTAAGTATATAATTTAAAACACACATTGAATATGGATGATTAGTTTATTGAGAATACTTTACTCCTCCTAGGAAAAAAAACCAATCACAATTATTTAAATACAGAGTTCTTGAAGAGATTATCAATATTGTTTTTCTAATAAGCAGGAACATTTTCGCAAAGACTACGGAACCTCAAAATGAGAAAATATTCATAAAGCACACGTGTAATAGAGAAATATGCAATCATAATACAATAATTAATTATTGATGACACATTCAAAGTATCCACTGGTACTGCCATAGATGATGTTGGTGTCAAACCACACTCTATAGGGGAATGTCATCAAAGGAATGATTGGTTAAACTAGAAAAACGTGGTTTAAACAGTTTCTCGTAAAAATGCATATCTTTGGAGCTGCATCCTGGACATTCTGTTATATGAAATAATATTTGTCGACATTTGAGTGATTGCAGTTTCGACATCCAAAAATATAACCCTATTGGCTACATATGGGTGTTTGCATATAGTAAGAAAAGGGAAGTCAACTAATGCCACAGTCTTTAACTGAAACTTGATATGGTTTGCAACAAATCCATGTATTATATGTAACTACCTTTTTGGCATTTCATTAAGTCTGGTACTCCTTGAAGGACTCGAAGTGCATCTAATAGATGTGGTTACTGCAAATCTGTAAAAAAACACTAGATAATAATATCTGCATATGAAGGTTTTCAACTATTAGTAGAATCTCCACGTCATATATATCTACTAAATCGTAACCAAGCCTTGTACGGTTTGAAACAATCTAGACAAACGCGATACAATTGTGTAAGTGAATATTAATCATGGAATATATGATGAATCCTACATGCCTATGAGTTATCATTAAGAAGCAAATTATGGATTTGCTAAACATGATGTATACATAACATCTATTTGATTGGACTCCTGAAGATTTCTCCAAAATATAAAAATGCTTAAAGAAGGAGTTCGAGATGAAAAATCTTGGTAAAACAAGGCCTTAATTTGTTGATTGATCGTTGTAACTAACATTCCATTAATTTTGTCAACTTAAAGGTTTAGACATGTTTAAATGGATAAGTTGGTAAAATTACGGTTGTATGATTTCTTACATTTGATGATTGATTGATTGACATCCCAACAAAGAAGATGTATCACTATGTAGTTAATATTGCACACAACATCTGAAATATGCTACATACACTTGATGCGTGTCATAAATGCAATAAGTTAATCAATATATTTTCCACTAATTAACCAGTAATATACCGATAGTAAGAATCGTTCCCACAAAGAGCTATGTAATTAAGATGTTATTTAGATTAGCAAACTATAATAAAAACAAATACTTAAGGGGGATTGGTTGTTTAATTACTAAGAATATAATAAAAAGACAATAAGAATAAAGAGATAACTAAGGAGTCCTTCGTCGTGACAAAACGTTAGCTCAAGTAGTATACTTATCTATCTTTCATTAGAATCGTTCAACACCAACCGTAGAATATCAGCTAGATCAGTGTTATTTCCAAAACTCCTTTTATCACTAGATACGGGAGCTCTCGACTATTAGATTATATTCGTCTGAACCACCAAGTAGTAGATCACTCAAGGTGTAACCCAATCGAATGCTTTAAGCTTTGTGAATTTAGGTTGATCCCAGTAGTTAAACTCTTCAATCAAGGTCCACTTGTCGGTGTTGTCGTCACTCGTAATTGCTCCACGGAATCCCTTTGTAAGGTCTCACAATTTCTACTTGTGTAGAGAATTAAGAGACTATTACGCTTATCCCCTAACTTCTACTAGCATAACACTGAACAATAGATCAATCTAATTGTACACTTGAACAATCTAGAAACAAATCATAAACCTTAGATATAATGAAAACAAACGATAAGATGATTAAAACTCCAAATAAATTGTATAACTAATAAAGCTTCACTCTTAGAACATTGAATCCATCCTTTGTTAACAAAAGATTTAGCTACTCATATTACAAAGAGTAATAGTGTTTTAGGGTGAAAACAAATGTACGGTATAATCATACTTTCAAGTAGGTTCGAGAGATCAAGCTTGAACAGGACGAGCCTAAACCAAGAAGATGGTCATTCACGTCCTGCTTCGATCACAAAAGTGGAGAAGATTGGGTAGGTCTTAGGGGAGTGAAGCAAAGAAGGTTGAGAAATATCAATATGATAGGTAATTTTGTGAAGCAGAAAGGATGTTCTGAGACGAATCGTTAATTATGTATGTTTAGTTTCTCCTCACTTGTTGTCTTATTCTTTTTCCAAATAGACAAGAATCATTTATTTATAGTTCAATGGAGACATACTGATTTCTCGTAAGTCGTGGAAGTCAGGGAGAGGTGGAGAAGTTATGATTGTGGAGATTCTAATGGGGTTATGTCCGGAAAGTAAGGAAGACCTATCTGACCACTACTCATCATCCCCTCAACTGCTCTGTAACCGTCCTATTACTTGTTACCTTCTTGTTCGTGGATGTGTTTCCACAATGCACGATTTTTATAGACCGCCAGACGAATACCCCAATGAGAATCACCCCATGTGTTTTATTTGATATCTCGTGGAAATAGTGGAGTCATAAGACACTATTGTTTTGATTAAGTCAAGTCAGGTCAAATGACTTGCTAAGTCAGTGAGATAAGTTACACAATTCACTTGATTGATAATCAGACTAATTAGTGTCGAGTCTGGGAAGTTCAGTGATCATGTACTTTTTTGGGAGTAACATGGCACATTTAATAGTTAAGTATTAGCTCAGAAGTGACTTAGCATAAGTCTGCGAGGTATTTGAAGCCAAATATTGTAGAAGACTTCTTAAACAAGAAGACCTATTAGAAATTCATATAAGATTTGGTATTGGACCAATATTGAGATGAATGGTGTATCTATAAGGGAAGTAACTAGCAAATCTAGTACTAGCTACTTAGCACAAATAGTAATGTGCTATCTCTTTTAGTATAAAAGGCTAATGTGCTAACGTCTCAAGAGTAAGGCCAACATGCATAACTTATAGTAAATATTAATTATGCTAGGGCTAGGAAGCTAGTGTGAAAGAGGTTCAAATTTATCACTTCAACTAGGTAAAGTACAATTAGCACTAAAGTGCTAGCACCAATACGCTTGCACTAAGTTGCTAAGTATGGTCGCGCTTGGCTACGAACATATTGGCCATAGGCGTATTGGCCAAGGCCATGCCAGGCAGGAGGCGCACTAGCTAGGGAAGTACTATCTAGGGACGTGCTCGTAGGGCTGTCAACGGATGTTAACGGAACGGATATTGGCTCAGCCGTATCCGATATCCGATATCCGATAATATCCGACGGACATTTAACCTTCATATCCGATTCCGTTTCGTTAAGGTTATCGGATATCCGATAAATATCCGATAGGAAACATAAAATGCAAAATGTAACACAAAAAGAAAAAACTGAAAACTTACTGAAAACTTTAATACTTTCTAATGAATCTTGATCCTAATGTGTAGACAATGATGATACAGTTTCAGTACATTTAGATAAGAATCATGGAGAAGCATTGAGACTCGGGGGACTCGAAGGAAGAACACTTAACTTTTTATCTTTTTTTTTACACATCAGTTACACCCTTATCGGATACGGATAATATCCTATAGGATAATGGCTTAGCCGGTTCCGTTTCGTTAACCTTCAATATCCGATAAGAATATCCGTATCCGATATCCGATATCCGTTATAATGGATAATATTCTATAGGATCCCGGATTATCGAAAACGGATGTCGGATTTCGGATAAAGATTGACAGCCCTACGTGCTCGATCTAGGGGCGCATCAGGCTAGAGCTTAGGGACGTATGAGGACAGAGCTAGGAACGCATCAGCGTTAGAGCTTCGAAACACATCAGGCCACATATAGGGATGCATCAACGCTAGAGATAGAGACACATCAGCGCTAGAGATTAGCGCCAGGGACTTAGTACTAGGGACGCGCCAGGTATAGGGCGTTCTAGGCCATGGACGCATCGGCCAAGGCATGGGTGTTGGGGTTAGTATGTTTAGCGCTCAAGTTAAGGTACTAAGATGAAGTGCTATCTAAGGCCTTATCAGGCCAAGATGTGTTAACTAAGGCCATGTTAGGCTAGTTGGTGCTTCTCAAGCGCTAGGGTTAGCGCTAAGGTGGTGAACTAGCGCCATGTGGTGCTAAGCCAAATAGCTGGTGCTAACTTGGCGATGATAAGAGAAAAGGCTAGGGTTGGCTTAGCTCAGAGGCTCAATGTATTTTTTGAGGTATTGCTTCTTATTTATGGCGCGTCCAAGAGGAGTGGTGCATAATTTGTGCCTTATCTTTAAGCAAAGTGCTATAGTAACATATTTGATCTCCGAAGAACAATTTGAGAAGAGTTCGTTGCGAACGAACCGTTAAGCTATAATGTATTTTGGGGTTTAAGAATTATTTATTCCCACATTTGATAGATGTTACAGGAACATCAATGCGCATTCGAGGCAAGTTCAAGGAGTTCAGCTGTGAAATTTATGCGACTTGAGACTAGTTCGATATGGCATAAATATTGTGAGTATTGAGGAGGCTGCAAGACCAGTTTAAAATGTTTGAAGAGAATTTGTATTCTTAATTCGCTTGCATAATATAAGTAAAGATACAATATTCTATATTTTGTTTTAGCGCTAGAAATATGTGCATAGATACGCATATATCCTTTTATATTCTTGCTGCTTGGCATAGGGTACTTTTATAATTTTATCCCTCGTCAGAAACTCACCATCTACAAATGGTTTCCCCCTAAAGGGGTAAACCCTAGGTTTAAGATGTAGAAGGTGTGATATGAGAGGTAGAGTTTGAGATCTGAGTCTTAGATGTCTTCTTTTATAGTCATACATGCTTGGCCCTCAAGTATCCTCTCTTTTTAGGGTTTAGAATCCTTCTGAAAACGTGTTTTCCTTGTTTTAGAAGCCCAAACATGTGCCAAATTATCCCAGTTACAGTTGGTTTCGAGTTCAATGAACCCAACCGTAATTATTTCTAGACAAGTTTTTGTATTTTACCATTTTGGTCACAACTCCCTCATATGATGTTTAATTGACCTTTTTTTTTTGGCTTTGTCTTTCAACTATATACAAGATGGCAATGACAAAATCTATCTCTTCAAACAAATTTATGGTTCGGTCCAACCCAACCGTAATTCTTCTTGGAACTTGTTTTCAAAATTGACTTCTTTTACGGTTATGTCTTGGGATATTTTTCCTAACCGTGAATATTCCTAGAACTTGTGTAAGAGTTTTGATCCCATATTCTAAATTCTCTTTTTCATGCCATAATGAATTTTATTCCTCTTCTTAGCTCTCTTTGACACTTCCTTCGATTTCAGATGGTTCACCTAATATAAGACATAACATAGAAAACAAATATAATAACAAGTAATATGCAAGAATTATAGAAAATATTAGTATGAATTTTACACTAAAATCATATGAATTATTCACTTATCAGTACCTGGTATTGGGTTTGTCATAAACATGTAAGTCTGGTTCTACCCATCACCAATATTGAGACATTGGTCAGAAGAAAAATCTTTATCTTCACGGTACCCTAAGCTTGATCTTTTTTATAAAAAATTACAGAATATCTCCCATAGAGAGAAAAACTAATCATACTGTCTTGGTTTTTATATTTCTGCAGGTTTGTTAAAACATATAAATATTCTTTTAGTTAGTAGTATGGTAACATATGATACAAGTTATTCCTGAAATATGTTATGATTGTTCAGACAATGCTAGTAGAGAATAAAAAGCTAGTACAATCAAATAATCATTAAAAAATTGATTTTCATCAAGTTTTTTGGGAGGAAAACACAAGGAGAAAAGTTATTGTTTTGGAGCGTTTCCACCACCATAATTATTTTTTTTACTGTTTTTTTTAACTCATGGATTTTACTAGTTCCATGAGTAACTAAACTTCTTATTGATTGAGGATGAATTCTAAATCCTAGGCATGATTTGAGTTATTATATTAATCTATATTGAGTTCATTATAAATTATCGCTTGTTTATACTATTTTGAATGTTCATGATTGATTGATATATTGTTTAGTTGGCTAACTAAATTAATTTTTTGATTTACTATAATGCTAGTATTGAGTTATATGATAAATAATCGTCTAGTAACTCTAATACAATAGAGAAAATGAGATCTTGTAGAGGGGTTCTGTAGAGCAATTGTGTGTATAATCAATACTAGTAAGTGGACCTTGATCTAAGAGTTTACTTGGTAGGATTAACCTGTAAATTCACAAAATATAAATCATCCGACCAAATTACACTTAGAGTAATCTACTACTAGGTGGTTTAGACGAATAAAATATGGTTATCGAGAACTTATGTATCCAATAACATAAGGAATTTCGGGGATAACACTAATCTAATTGTTATTATGCGGTTGATGATAATCTGTGATTAACAATAAATAGATGAATATACTAATTTGATGATTGTTTAGTAACTAAGAAGGATTCCTCGACAATATTTCTCTCCATTGCTTGAAGTTTTATTACTTTTAACTGTTTTGTTAATTATGATTAATCTAAAACAAATCCCCCTTGTGACTTTTGACAACTAAAACTCCTCGCTCTTCGTGGGAACAAATCTTATTTACTACTATATTATTCATTAGTAAAGTAGAATATAGGTGAATTAGTTTGTGCACTTACGACACACAATCAAATTTTAGCGCCTGCCGGAGAGCAGTCGGTTTTAATTGTTATCTATTTTTTGTTTTTTTTTTTAAGGTTATTTTTAGTTTTTAACTTCGTTATCTAGATTCTTAATTTCAGATACCTAATCTCTGGCTCCCGGTTATCATGTTGGTTATCAACAATGCGGTGTTACTATGCGAAGGGAAATAATTCTACAAGATCCACCTTTAGCATAGATGGGTGCTCCTCCACCTCCATAGAAAAATTTGTGAGATTTAATATTTTCATGTTTAGATTAGCAACCATTGTATATTAATACAACTACACCAGTGGAGGTTGATGAGTATGTAAACGTGAAATAATTATATTTTAATTTATATTTATTTAGTTTTTTATTTTGTACCTATTTAGTTTTACAGTATTTAAAAAACAAAGTTCACTGAGCCAAATGCGGAATTTTACCGTAAAATAATCGGAGGACAACTTTACTTACACATATGAACGTGGCATGTGTTGTAGAAATCAATTGTGCAACCAACATAATGGGCCAAGTCCAACATAAAAATAAAGAAGTCATACGTAAATAATGGGCTTGGATTTATTTATCCAAAAAGTATGTCAGAAGAAAAATGTGCTACTTCTATAACTAAGATTATTTATGATGAGGACTAGAATAATATTTTTCACTTATAAAAATTGGAGAGATTGGATTATTTTTTGATTGATTAATATGCTGTGATCCATTATCGGTCAAGAAATTGAATAAAATGATTCACTTTCTTTTAAACGAGTCCTTTAATGTGGAAAATAATGTGAGAATAAAGAGAAAATAATTTTGTTTCCTTAGCTTCCGTGAGCTATTAATGAAGAAGATTTTATATCCCATCAATGGTAGATAATTTTAAAATGGACTTATGATGTCGTTATGATTTTTGAGAGGAACCATTATGAAAGGCCATCGACACTCGAAGAGAAGGGAAGTTCATTTGGAGTTCATTTTTGGAGTTTGGTCCGAGCACTAGTAATTTAATTTATTTATTTTTATTTTTTTGTTTATAGTTTTTTGTTTCATTTTCTTGTAATATCGATAGTGGATTAATCTATCCACTATGACTAAAGATGAAATCCTATGATGTGGGTTAGAAAATTCTAATATTTTTTTAATAATATTTTTTTTGGTCATATTATTCTTATTTCATAATGATAATAATTTGTCTTTACGTGTCATCATGCTTTAGTAGCGATCCATATGTTCTATTTTAGAGACCAGCATTATAAATGAAGAGAAACTGTTATTCCTCCCAATTTAGTTGAAGGTTTAAGTGTTTTCACGGAGATAAAGAAAAATGAGAAAGACTATTTTATTCCAAATATATCCCTTAATAATAATTCTCAAATATTCGAACCTCCTAGTTTTTTTTTCCTTGTTTCTAGAGGTTTGATTTCAATGTAGGGACTAATCAGGAGAAAAATGAAAAAAATATGAAAACCTTCATCCATTTTGGGACTAAAAATAAACCCTAAACCTTCAACTAAACTGGGACAGAGAGAGTAATATTTTGAGAATAATTTTATTCGATTTTAACGTTTTATCTTCCAAGATATACAATTGTGTTCTAAATCATCTTTAATAGAAAGTATTTTTATATCCTAATATGCATAATAGTGGTGAAATCTAAAGTCCTAGGTTTTTCTATTTTATTTGTCTATTTAATTTATTAGTTTTAATTTTTTTCATCAACCTTTTATTATTTTAGTATTTTATTTAATTATAAATTAAAGGTAACAATTTAATTTATATGGGATGACTCATGCTTTCATATTGTCTCATTCGACAGCCGTGCTCTTATGGTCAACAATAAAGAATCATATCAGAGGTGAAGTCGAAACGGATTTATCTTCTACCTAAATTTCAAGCCTTTTCATTTTCATTGACAAACTTAGTAGATGAATGGTTATATTACCTACCTCCATGGAATATTAAAACATGGACATAGATGAAGAAGATATTTCCAGATAAGTATTTTCTGCTTCTAAAGCGACATCGATCCGTAAAAAGGACCATGTTATACAAAATATGCATGTGAGTATAATTTTATGCAGTTTACGAGGATCAAGACCACGGGATGGTTCACAAACGATAACGAACTTTTTCTTCAAAATTCTGAATACCTATTTAACATCCTTTTTCAAATCTGTTTGTCTACTGTTAAAATATCTCTTTGAGCGATCCACTTCGCCATGGAGGGTCTGACTGTACGCTTAACTAAGGTTGACAATTTTGGGTAGATTTCATCAACCATATAATACCCATGGGTGCATTGATTCTCGTTGATTATGAAATTCATTTCGAGGAAAATTTCATACTTTAGGTCTTTACATAGAAGCGATTTGTGCAAAATATTTATGTTATTTTGTGAACCTGGAAGACAAAAAAATATATCACATCTGACAATTATAAGTATCATCAACTTCCAAAATAACAGTTGGTTTTGGGTAATTGCCCATATACTGACATGTCCAAAAGGTTGGGCAGAATTTCCACGCCCAATGCATACAATCAAGGCTACCCAACAAGCATGGAAAGCCTTTATCTTCATTTTGCAGTAGTATTTATGTAAATATGCCTAGTTTGGTTTTCGTAAAACCATTGAGCCAAAATAATTAATTATTTTTTTTTGCAAAACAATGATACTTGTATGCACTTATTTTTCCCATACGAATTTACACATCAGTGGAATCCGCTGGTCACCCGTAACCTAGAATCCTTAAGGATGCACTAATATTTTGTTCAAGACTTTAAACTCTAATATTTCGTGCATCATACTAATAATGAGATAAAGGTTGTATCTGACAAAACTGATCAATAATCTTTATCACCAAGTGCTAGAGAATTGCGGAATCGAACCTGGAAACTTTAATCAGAGTCCACACAATCAAGAATAAAATAATTGTGTATCATCTTCTATTGGTAAAATTCCCACCCTCAAATCATCCATCTTCTTATTAATACTTGTTTTGGCTCTGGATCTCTAGGTATTTCCCTAAATATAAGTGGTTGTCAGTTATTTCCTCATCTGACTCATCATCCAGTTGTTACAATAGTTGAATATACTTTTGTTGTTCTTCATTAAACCTCATGATATTCATCTGTGTCTCTTCATAAAAAAATCATAAATTATGAAAAAAACAAATAAATAGAGGAATTTATTTTAAAAATAGGTAGATAATTATAAAATTTGTGTAAAAGAAGTATGAATTAGTCGAGGGTGAAGTGGAGTATATATATGTTAGGGGATATTGTCGTTAGGGGTATAGGCTGAGCAGAGCAACAAAAACTAGGTTGTTAGAGCAACTGCAGCGGTTGGACCAGACCATCGACCAAATACCAAATCTGTTTGGTCGTTTAAAAAAAAAACGCAACGAGAACATGAGTAAATATGATATTACGCTGTTGTAAATAAGCGTTAATTATCAAACGCTGTACTAAAGTAACGTATATTACACAGACGTTTAACTGTACAAGCGTTATATTTTTGACGTTCATTTAGGTTAGCATTTATAATATACGTTGCTGTAGTGAAGCGTTATATATTCAAAACGTCACTTTACTAAAGCGTTACCTAAACGTTACCATACTGAAGCGTTTTGATATAAAACATAGAAAAACGTCCTAGTAAAGTAGCGTCAAAACTCAAACGCTCTTCTAAAACAGCATTTCAAAAAAAAAACGCCCACATATAGCAACGTTTGATAGACTAAACGTTGGTGCAGAGGACCGTTACTTTTGAAAACGCTGTTTTAATACGACGTTTCAAAAACGCTGTTCTTAATAAACGTTTAATACGACGTTTCAAAAACGCTGTTTTAGTACAACGTTTCAAGAACAACCACTTCAGAAACGCTGTTTCAATACGACGTTTTAAAAAGAACGGTTCAAAAACGCTCTTTTATTACAACGTTTCAAAAACGCTGTTCTTAATAAACGTTTTGGTAGACGTTTTTCAGTAATGACGTTTGTTTTTTTAAACGTCCTCCTACAATGACGTTTTCCCAAAACGTTGTTTTACATTGGCGTCAGACTATATCTGTTTTGGACCATTTTCTTGACTAAACATGATCGAATACTGTTCACTTTTTGGACCAAATACTACATTTACTCGTCCGTTGCGGCTCACAAAATCGGACCAAAGACCATTTCTGGTGTTTATTCTTTGGTCTGATCGTCCACTGCAGTTGCTCTTAGCCATATAAACTCAATTGCCTAGTGCCTTTTTCCATAGTGGACGAGCACATTTGCCATCACCGGGCTAACACAAAATTGACAATTTTGCCAATGTCCATAGGAATCGGCCTTATAAAAGGGCCTGAACATCAATTGCATTTGGGTTACTGTGTAATAGCCTCAAAACCTAAACTCAGCTAGGTATAGTGGGTGTACAAAACCTATCATCTAACTGCCAGAGTAATATGTTTTAGACATAAGAGGGAATGGTGTTAATAAGATCCAGGCAGTACGATAGGTAGTAATGTCCACTTACTCTTTAAAAATTTATCACCTGCAATAATGAATCCGGGTAAAAATTGACCCGTTTTATAATAGAAAGGCGAAAAAACCGAAGAAGAGCAAAAAGAGGTATCGTCACAGAACAACAACCTTCCGAAGTGACTGGTGATTCTGAATCTCTGTGATACATCCTCTCAAGATCCGTCACATACGCTCTGCTCTCTCTTTCTCTTCTTCTTCTTCCTCTCTCTCTCAAAGAACATCTCTTTCTGCAACTCTCAAAGGCGAAGTTTCTTTGTTTTGGGTAATGAAACTTCTGGGTTGATAGCATTTTTATTATAAAGAAAGAGATAGGAAAATCTTAAACCAATAATCGTAATATAAATTTTTTTAAATGAACAAAAAATATGTTTTATTGTAGAAATGGTAACTGCCGTCAGCATCATTGTATTATTATCATTATAGCAGTAAGGAATTAAGTAGAGTATGTGTGATTTGGTAGCTCGTACTGGTCGACTTCAACAGCGTTACGAGGCTGGTTATCGCCTTGTCGCTGGGTAATCTCTCTCCCTCTCTTTTTATAATTTAATTGTATTTATTGTGAATTTGCTTAATTTTTGATTAGAAATGTATAAAGGGATCTCTCTTTGAACAATAGAAAGAGAATGTGAATGTTGTTAGCAATGTCTATGCATTCAACATTCGGGAATGGGGATTTGGTATGTTTTTTTTCCTCTAGGGTTGATGATATGTATTAAAAAGTGGTATGAGAATTCATTTTTTTCTTGCGATCGTGTAGTTAAGGAAGAAAACGAATAATATTTAGATTATGCATTAGATACAGAGATGATAGAATGCTAGCTGATTTGGTGCCTGGTGCGCTATTCACCATTGATGTCAGGCATTCACACCTCAATGAGTTGCCCATCAGATGGTGAATAGTGAATCCACATGAGCCACACGTACCAAATTCGTCGCACCCTAGCAAGGTTCAATAGATAGGTTCTAGTGATGTAGATGTAGTTACAGATAAGAAATTGCTACTTGTAGGCTGGAATTTAGGAGGCATGTCTAAATGATTGTTAAGCCAATTGGTAAAATAAGTGAAACTATAGGAAGATAATTGAGGAATTTAAATTTGCTTGAAGCTTTTTAAAATAATGGTCCTCGAGTTTTGGGGATTAGGAATTCTGTTGTGAACCATTGGGAAGAATGTGTTGTTATGGTTGTTGGTCGGGTTTTTTTCAAAAGTCATTCAACTTTGTGATGTTTGTTCACGGGAAAAGGATTAATCATGTATGATTAAGGAAACATTTCTCTGAACGAAATCTTTGTGCAATGCACTATTTGTCAGAATGCACTTGACATCAATTTGAAGAATGTCAGGTTGCTATGTTTGCGTCTCTATCTGATGTAGATTCTCATAAGCCTGGATATTGTAATGATCAAGAGTTTTTCAGTATTGTTTTGTTTCTTTTCTTTTCGTTTTTTTTGGTTTGTTCGATTTTATAGACAAGTGTGCATATAGATAGTATTGAAGGTGGGGTTGTAAACCCCATTCTAGCATTTAGTCATCTAGATCAAAATCATACTGAATCATTGCATCTTTCAAGAAGCCCCTTTCGTTCTAGGCACAGATAGATTTTAATTGATCCAGCTTATGTTCTATGTGATGTTCCATTTTTAATATAGTAGGATGTTTTGCCACAGGTGTATTCCTTTTAGATGTAAACACTTAGATGAGAGTAGTAATGACACATCTGAGAAGACTGTGGAGGTGCTTATGATCAACTCACCAAGTGGACCAGGTCTTCTGTTTCCAAAGGTATTATTCCCTTTAATGTTAAAGCAGATTTGTTTGTTGTCTTTCAATCACTATTACTTCCGCATCGTGTGGTGTTTTACATCAAAGTAAACAGAGGTTACATTCTTTTATTTGAATTCATGATGCTCTTATTCAAGTTTTTTGGGGCATTGGAGAAGATATTAGCCTTTATGACTTTTAAAGTTTACTGGAATGGGAAATACCTTCCTCCATGTTTATTATTATATATGGACTTCCGCAGTTTGTTTGTTCTCTTTGAATCTCCTGTAACTATTTTATCAGTTGGATAATTGAAATTGAAGGTTGTATGCAGGCGAGAATTCTAGTGATACTCATTGACCGAGGGTGTTCGTTTGAACCTAAAACCCACTTGTTATATACGTATTACAGAATACGCCAGGGGCGGAGCCAGTGTATAACAAGGGTGTGCAGTTGCTACCCCTATCCAACTGGCTCCCAAGCCTAATTTTTTGTAGAGATTTGGCTTCCAAGCCCTTTTTTGCTTAGTTGCTACCCCCTAGCAAGATGTTGCTTCCCCATAGAAAGAATTCTGGCGTCGCCCTTGACTAGGAACTATATAATCTTCAAAAAGATGTGAAGACTTAAAATTGTATAGTTGTATAGAGAACCAGATTACATAATACAGTGTGTTCATTCCATTTAACATACCTTATTACCTTTCTTACTCTCACTCATTAAACAGAAAACTCATGATGTTTTATTTTGATATGCACATGGTTCTTGTAATTACCCTCCAAGATAACTTTGGAGAATAACCATTTTGTCTTTTTATTTACTAAATTTCTTCTTGTTTTAGGGAGGCTGGGAGAATGATGAAACAGTAGAGGAGGCAGCAGTGCGGGAGGCCTTAGAAGAAGCTGGAGTTCGAGGAGTTCTTATGGTAACAGATGTGCTCTGTTCTTTACAAAAATCTATACAATAATTCATGCTAATTTTTTGATACAGCTACCTGTATTGCCATTCTCTGTACCCACTTCATTTATATGTACCCGAGATCCATAGAAAACAGGTCTGACAAACTACGGAAGTAACAGTTGTTTTGATAAAATTTCAGAAATTCTTGGGACATTACAACTTCAAGAGCAAAACCCATGAAGACAAGTTCAACCCAGAGGGTTTATGTAAAGCTGCGATGTTTGCCTTGCTGGTGAAGGAGGAGCTCGACTCATGGCCGGAACAGAGTACCCGTGAGAGGAGATGGCTATCTATTCCTGAAGCAGCTGAGCTCTGTCGCCATTCTTGGATGAAAGATGCACTAGAAAATGGCTTTGCCGAGTGGTATTCAAAGGAGGAGATCATGAACTCAGGCGGGGAGGATGGCCAACCACCCACCTCGGAACCTTCTTCTCCAGAGCACAAGTGATCGGAATCTCCTTCTTTTGCTCTTGTGTAATTTTTGGAAGCAGATATAGTTTCAGTTTACACTTTTCAACCTCGTGAATCATTCATCTGGAAGATATTTTATGTCATACAGTTTCACCAAATTAAAGACGTGAATAATGACAATTTAACGTTGGGTGGATCCATGAATTGGTTAAAATATCTACCGCAGTGGTGAATTTGACATTGTACGAGTTGAGAGAACACTAATAAATCTGCAACCACTGTTTTAGCAGACAGTACTCACTACTCAGTAACGGCGACTAGTGTACAAATGCTGATTCTGGTGAAAGGGAATCGGAAATTTGCTAAACATTAATAAGGTTTTGTATGATGGCTTCGAAAAAAAAGTTGCCATAAAGGGTAACTCGCGATTAGCATATACAGTTTAATTTGTACAAACTTAAAAAATAAAAAGGAAAGAAAAACCCAAGCTCATCTGGCTACTATATATTTTTATAAGATATACATACAGAAGATGTCCCTCCCAGCTTACTTTCTTCAATGTCAGGTTGATAGCTACGCTCAGAGGTATGAACATGGTACAGTGTGGTCAGCCGGTAGTGCCCTATTGTCTCCACCAAGGATAAAGAAGATGCTCTGCCTGTGCTGCCGTGAACAACAATCACACCTCTATTACAGCAGTAGAAAGTCAGACACTACCCCTTCGTCAAATACGTGCATGACACCGTAGTGCACAGAGACATTGGGCTCCGGCGTCAGTAGCAGCTGTGGAACACCATATTTTGTGAAACCAAAGAAGTGGAACTAACATGAGAAATCAGGTTTACTCGTCAAGTACAATATCAGCAGGATCTCCAATCCATGATTTCCCTTCTCTCCACTGAAACCTGATTCTAAGTTTCCCATTTGCATCTACACCAGCAACCTCTCCCTTGCTAGCATGAGTTTCCATACCCCATCCCCACCTAGGAGTCACCAATCCTCCTCTAATCTTCACCTTATCACCAGCCATGAATGCTCTAACCCTCTCCATTTCATTTACTTTGCATACCCACAACCTATCCATGAAACAGAATGCAACCCACAATTCTCCGTCTTCTATTCTGTGAACAACACCTATACTCTCGTGGCTCACTTCACCCCACTGATGTGATGGTGTTACAACAGATGGCTTCACCTTTACCCAGTCTCCTATCCGAAGCTCCTCTTCTTCTACAATTTCTACCTCCGCTGGGTCAAGCATCCACGTTTTTGATTTAACAGGCGTATAAATTCTTAGCTTCCCATCTGCATCTATTGATGATATCGTCCCAATGCTGGTGTGGTTATGACCAGACCACCCAAACCTTGGTTGCTTCACTGTAATTCTTACTTTTACTCGTTGGCCAATAACAAGCCTCTCCACTCTTTCAAGCTCGGAAGATGGCCCTGCCCACCTTTCCTGCTCTCCACAAAAACCAACCTGGACAGTTCCGTCCCATTCATCTCCTTCATACCCTATTCCTTGTACAATCCCGATACTCCCGGCTGTTAAGGATTTCCATCCACTTGATTCATCTCTTATGCTAACCCATTCTCCCGCTTCAAATATCTCCTCTATCTGAAGATCTGCAGGATCTCCTTTCCACAAACCTGACAAGCCAAAGAATACAACCCGTACTTCTCCATCAGCGTGCACCCCGGTAATAATACCTCTTGAAGCAATATTTGCACCTCTCCATCCCCACCGCGGTTCAGTTAGTCCAGTTCTAAAACGAACATGCTGGCCAATTTTCAAGGGAACAACCTTTTCCACGTCTGTGTAGTGCGTCATCCACCTCCCTTTACGAAAACAACAAGCCAGTTCTAAATATCCAGTATCTTGTACACTGTGAACCACCGCTAAATTTTCTTTGCCGATGTTGTTCCAGTCATAATTCCCTCTAGTCCCCATACTTGGCTTCAAACGAACCCAGTCACCAACATCAAAACCTGAGAGCCATTCTGCATCTCCAGGTGCAACCTTCCACAGGCCCACTCTGCCAGTCACTCTCACCTGCAATAGGTTAAGGAAATGCTTATACTATTTGACCCAGTTCATATTATTATTAAAAGAGAGAGAAATGACCCAAGGCATGCTAACATTTAGTTTTCCGTCCATATCTATCCTTGCAATCTTCCCAATGGTGGCAGCAGTTTCATTTGACCATCCAAGCCGTGGCTGAGCAACAGATGACATCACATGTATTTCTTGTCCCACTTCAAAAGGTGGTACCTTCTCCATGTCTGTCACTGAACATGAAAAAGGTTTGCTCCTGAAGCAGAAAGCAACACCCATGTCACCATCCTCTTCTAGGCAATGAATTATCCCGATACTGTTCCGCGTAACATCTTCCCAACCATACTTCGGTGAGGATACCGAAGTTTTCACTCGTACCCAATCTCCAACCTGCTCGAGTATACAGACATGAGGAAGGGGAAAACACATGAATTATGGAATAGAAACTTAATCTAAAGATAATATCATTCTAACTTTTTTTAGATAAATTCTCACCTTGAAATCCTCCACTTTTTCCATGTCGGAAGGATCCGCTTGCCATGGAACGGGCCGATTAGGTATTTCAATTATCAGTAGACCATCAGTTCCAATCTCACTTATTCTTCCAACACTATGATGAGTCTCACCACCCCAAGCATACCTGGGCTCAGCAACAGATCGCTTCACGCATACTTGATCGCCAATCTGGTCAGTTCATGGATTCAGCGAAGAACTAAAAAGATGGAAATATACACTGAAGGATTAAATAGTTCACGATGCTTACCCTGAATGGGATAACCGACTCAACCTCCTCTGGTTCACAGTGCCATGGATTTGGCAAGTAACTTAGTTCCAATAGTAGACTGTTGTCTGGTCTGATACAGTACACTATCCCAATGCTTCCAGGTGTTACAGCTCCCAATCCATGCTTCGCAGTTGTGAGAGAGGGACGAATCCGAACCCAGTCACCAACTTTGTATTCTTCAACCCTTTCCATTTCTGCAGGATCAGCTTTCCAGCCCCGGGATGCACCAGGAAAGCCAACACGCAAAATCCCATCATCATCAACGCATAAGACGGTACCAATGCTATCACGTGATTGACCATGCCATCCATACCTGATAAAAGAACATCATAAACTTTCGCACTTCGCATCTCATATATAAAATTTCATTATGTAAATATTAATCTAAACATGAGACACTCAATAGAATCGTCTAAGTTGCAAGAAAAATAAACTGTTTGAAACACAACACAACCAAGACCAGTCAAAGTGTCAAACAACTATCTTGATAGCGGATTAACAACATACCTTGGCTCTTTAACATCTGGTTTCAGTTGCACATGTTGTCCCCGGTCTAATGGGATGACCTTTATGACATCACTTGCTAGAACACGAGCTTCTCCAGAGCAAAAAGATACAATCAAATTATCCTTATCCTGCACATTCTGAACGAAACCAACACTCTTATGCTTCGCACCTTGCCACCCATAAGTAGGAATCTTCACACTTCTTTTAAATTTTACCCAATCCCCAACTTCGAAACTAACGACAACCGAAAACAAAAGCCTGATTAGTTTGCAAATCAAATATACATAGTCAAAGTATAAGTCGTGTCTTATAATTACAAGTATAATAAGGATATCACTACAATTTTTCAGGAATCAATCGATGAGAGCAACACAATAGGCAGTAATTTCTCTCACATGGTAGGAGAGAGATGAATTCCGTTATTTATGAGTGCTTCCATTAGATCTTCTGATATCCAATCACGAGGCAAGGCTTCCAAAAAATCACAAAGTGTCTTACCACTGTCCTCCAACACAATATTAAATTAGCCCATGATGTATTCGACCTAATAATTAGAACTTATAATGATGTTGGAAACACTTATCACAAAATCAAGCTCTTCTTGAAACAATATGAAGTCAAATAGTACAAGGGTGCTTTGGCAGCACTTGCCTGTGATTTCTGACATCAATAGCAGCACTAGGATACTGCAGCATCACAGCAATCCATTCAAGATTTTCACGTATCATCTTTGCTGAATCAGCAGCTATATGAAATGCAGTGTCACCTTCATCATCCTGATCATTATAAGCAAAAGTATTACTTTAGCGGAAAATAAGGAAAGGGAACCCACTTAAAGTGCCCCTAAACATAGTCACTTACACAACATATTTGCACATGTTAGCTAGCAATATACCACAACTGATTTAACTCAACTGGCAAGAATTGTATCTTTAACTAAAAGAGATAAGACATGCACAGTAAATGGAAGGAGTACTAATGTTAATCAAACACTACAACTGAATTAACCCAACTAGCAACGATTGTACCGTACCTTTAACTAAAAGAGATAAGACGTACACAATGGAAGGAGTACTTTAAAGAAACAGAACACAGCTCATAACATGAACACACACTTTCATAAATTCCAGGACTAAGCACTGTAAACCAAATACTAAACAGCAAGATAAATATCGACCATGTGTCAGCTTGTAATAAACTACGAACAACATGAACAACAAGATTAGGGTAGTAAAACAAGAAAAATTGAAGTGTGGCATAGAAACAAATGCTTATCTAAGCACCAAAGCAACACAGCCATCTTATAAAGGCTAGTGCAAACTACTTGTAGTTTTGTTTTCTATCAAATATAAATTAGTTAAGTCCCATCACAACTTAGTTAAAGCAAAAAAGAATTAACCTGCAAATTGCAGTTTGCTCCAGCTGATAAAAGCAATCCGACACAAAGTTTTGCACCTCTGGCCAATGCAACATGAAGAGGTATAGTACTGTGTACGTTCTGAATGTTCACATCAACGCCAGCATCAAGACATATCTACAGAGAGAAAGCAAAAACATTTATATCTAACAACCTGGAACCTGAAAGAAAATGCCCAAGAAGGACTTAACCAAACTTCGATACAAGAAAACTCAATATATGCATTATTATAGAAAGAGACAGATTAAAAAAGATTTTATGTGGTTATACCTTCACCAACTCCACATCATTGGCCATAGCTGCTGTATGCAGAGCAGTTCGCCGATGCTGTGGATCTTGAGCAGTTGGATCCACTCCAGCAGCAAGCAATATTCTAACCAACTCTCTCCCTTCTAAAATAACCAGCAGAATTGGTGACAGAACGAAAAATGAGAAAAGGAGAGAAGAGTTGGGAATTTTTAGAGAAGTTTTTTACAGTGTTTCCTAAATAATGGACCAATTAACCAGTAATTAGTGATTCATATCTATATATGACCACGCATGCCCAAAAGGATACAGGGAGAAAAACCGTGTCATATATATAAAAACAGAAGAAACGACTGATCTTCAAGTATTAGTACTATGAATAAATGCAACATCTCCTACATCAATTACACACGCTATAAAATTCCACACACCTTGTAATCATATACTAATTTCATAAATCAACTGCGCCAGATGCTTCAGCGGTATTGTATTCTCCTTGTATTATTGACACTGGGTGTTCCATCTTAAGGGTAAACGTCGAATCAATAAGGTCATGTGTCCTTGCATTAACTAGGGATCATAGACCACTAGATATGTGAAGCACTGATTGGGGTTCAAGGATTGACTTCCTTATTTGCAGCTCCTTCCCTTTTATTTTTCATCACCAAAACGCATGCCCCTTTCCTACTTACAATCTTACATAGCTGTCATCTAGTGGCACTATATACCAATAAAGGGATTGGCAAATTCCTACGCAATATTAATTAGTGATTTTTTTGAAAACTACTTTGAACAATACAATACTTGGTGGCGAAAGAATGCTAAGTATCATAGTTCATCTGCTTTGGTCAGAGACAGCAACTCAAGAGTTGAAAATAATAAGTAAAAGTCTACTATTACCAGTTCCGTGATCTTTCTTTAAAGAAGCTGCCATACACAAAGCAGTTCCAACTTCACTTGGTATATCAATTGCATCAGCGATCTCCTCTTGGGAAGCAATCTCCACCCATCTTTTCACAATTGCAATATTCCATGTTGCTATGCACATATGCAAAGGCCTGCATCATCAAAAGGGTGGAGCAAAATTTAGGAAGATAATACAGACTCAAAATATTACATTGAACATTTTGCAGTAACAATGGTTCCTCTGCACATTAGAAGTAGGTTCTCGATTTACTTCATAAACCAATTCCTTGGTAAATTAATGACGGATGGATCATTAACTTGATGAAGATCCTCAGAAGCTTGCACAAGCACACACACTAAACAAGACAGAGATGATTCATTAACTTAATATTGATCCTCAACAGTGTAGATGGTGACTAAGCTATCCTAAACAAACACATAACTGTCACTTAATAAACAAAGACAAATATATATCTGACAACCTGAAAATAAAAAACTGCTCAAGTATTACACCCAAATTTTGATGCACGTCTAAACCAACAAACTCCAGATAGTTATCACATATCAACCATCTATGAATGTTGATGCTCCCTCAAAATTAACAATAAAACGGCCAAACAAAAAGATTAAAAATAAAAAATGCCTGGTCTCTCCAGTCATAGCCAGAGTAAGGTTATTGATGACGTATACAGGAGCAAATAGCTCGATCTCGCAAGTCTTACAAAGTACAATGGCCAAAACAATCTGGAAAAAAAAAAACACTCATTAAACCAAAGCGAAAGGCATGCTTACGTCAAGTGTTTGCTATTCATAATCCCCATTGATCTGCAGCCTCCATTTTCCAGAATGACCACTGCACAAGCTGTGTATTTCTTGATAACGGCTTTGTGCAGCAGAGTTTCACCTTCATCATCCAGTGCATTGGGATCAGCCCCTGCTAATAGTAACTCCTGTGATCATTATAAGCAGATCTCAGGCTAAAGTCAGAAATAACTTGGAATACAACTAAGTTTTGAGTTGCTTCTCAAAGACTTACTTGCATGCAATCTGGTTGGCCATGGTAAGCACAGACATGAGCAACTGTTGGACCGAAACCTTCCCTCAACATAGAACTGACGTTAGCGGATCTTCTTATGAGAGTGCGGACACATTCTGGAGATCCAGCTGCTAAAGCAAACACAATTGGAGGGTCTCCATCTTTGTCAAGGACATCCACGTCTGCTTCCTCATATTCTAGAATAGCCTCAACAAGCTCAACACTGCCCCGTCTGCAAGCCAGGTGGAGAGCAGTTTGGCCATCAGCATTCTGCGCTTCTAAGAGAGAACCAATTGAACTACCAGTTTTCCCAGATGCAGCCTTTGAAAGCAGATTTCTTAACATGCCAAAGGGAGAGATAATGGATATCAGATAAGGAGTTATATTATAGATAAACTTCCAAGAAAGTGGAGTTGTTAGTGGAATCACCTAACAGATTCCAAGTTCCCCTCGGACACAAATTGATGTAGAAGGCTTGGATTGTCTTGGACTATCTCAAAGACAGATGTTGGGGATGGTTCCGCTGCATTCACTCCAGGACCTTTGCCGAAGTCACTGCAAGTCACAAATAACACATGTCTGGCTCATACATCTGCGACAGATACTAAGAAATAATACCAGGTACTAGACAGAAAACCTGTCATGCTTCCATTCAGGTACTTCCTCTATCAGGTTCATTAAGGGTGAGGATTTATTAACACATGATGTGCTTGCATCCTGATCAGATAAGTATAATGAGTTTGTAGGTTTGGGGTAAGCGAATCTAATGTCCCCACATATACAATAGCTTCTTATTTCAATCTTCTCTGTTGCAGAATTTAGCTTTCTGATTTTACTTTTGTCTCCTAGATTTTGAGAAGTTTATCTTCACAAACTAAACGCTGATGATGACAACAGATCAAACAATGTATCCATTGACAACTCCCCTATCAAAAAAAGACATCAGACCAACTTTCGAAGTGAAAACTAAAAGATAATCATACTTATCAGGGCTTGCAGGGGCGCTGCGAGGTATCTCTTGCAAGTGCCGGAGAAAAATTGTAAGCATTGCATGGAAAGTTGGCCTTTTTGATGCCTTATATTGCAAGCAGTCACCAATCATCTTCCACAACTCCGTAGGTATCCCAACACCCACTACACTAGCATACTGTGGAGGTAGCCTCTTAGCTTTGACAACAGCTCGATATATTTCCTCTGAACTTAAACCAGACCACCTGCAAGAGTAGAAGTTGCTTTTACTAGGTTATTTGTAATGCCAACCTAAAATGCAAGGAAAACGTAGAACTACATACGGGACGGAACCAGTGCACATCTCCACCAAGGTACACCCAAAGCTCCAGGCATCAGACTCTGTAGATATGCCAATAGCGTCATCCCAAAATAACGCCTTCTTCACCGGTTCCCATGCCTCGGGAGCAGCATAATGTGGATTAAGCATGGTACAGTCCATACATGAATGTGTTCTTGAAGAATCATCCTCCGGAACTAATCTAGCTTTTCGGCAAGATTTCTTTAAAATTGCTGGAAGACCATAATCAGAAACCACTGCCCGGCCATTGACATCTAAAAGCAGATTGGATGGCTTAAGGTTCATACAGACAACACCGGCTGCATGGAGCTCAGCCACTCCACGCGCAATGTCAGCTCCATATCTGCGATCAGGGTAGAAATACAAAATTTATTTCTGTGCACATTACATCAGTTTATCAGCACTCCAATCAATTCAGGAAGTCATAATAATTGACCCTTCTACAATCCCCAGAAACATCACTTCCGAAAATTCATGAGTTATCTCTGTAATTGAGATCTTCGGTTCCTAACTTCCGTCAAATCTTTTAGGTTTATCTTACTCACAGATCATAATAGGAGAAGTTATTTCTGATGAAAAATAAAGTCCTCAATAACACCAAAAAAACATCAGCCAAACAACTGGGGTGGTTCCCCGTGAAGAAACTACTTCTGTTTATACTATGTCTTCTCTAACTTCTCTTCTCAGCAGTCATTTTAATTTACCAATAGAATAACAGTATAACCAGATTACTCTCGTTAATCATCGATGATGCAAATCCCAATGAGTAGAAACTAGACTAATCTTTAAAACCTTCACAGTTTACGCATTTATAGTCTAGAACTTTCAACTGTATTACTTGATGGGCAAACACAGACAAGGGAAAATTTTGGCGAGCATATAGAAGTTAAACGGGATAATCTCAAGTTTCTCGAAGTTCACACTTAAGCAAGAGTACGTGCATGGTGTTCTGTTTCCAAGGGTGCCTAAGAGACAAACTTGATTCCAAGATCCCAAGATGTTTCCAATAACCCCATTAGATCTTAACCCTTTTGACCTAGGTATGGTCGTTTATGTAGCAAACAGGATAAGGTTGCCGATTAAATTGTTTAACAAAGTGAGAAGACGAAGAATTACAACTCAAGAAACACTACCTAGCAATAGCAACTAAGAATTCAGCAGCCTAAAAGTTCATTTGATTGAACAAGTTGCAATCACTTCTAATAGTCACATAAAGTTGCTACTATGTCTGATTAACGATCTGGGTGATAGATTTGTAACAATCAATGAATCAAACGTCTAGATCAATAAAAGATTAACCTTTTTTGATGAAAGAAATGAATTTTGAGCTCACATAAGTATGCAGTGGGTTAAAACAAAATCAAACAAAGGTGAATGAATGAAAATTGAAAAGGGGAGATTAAGTATAAGAAAAGAACCTCAATATTTGCTCCAAAGTAAGACGCCCTTCATTATGCCTCATTTCAGAAAGAACAGAACCAGAATACCTATCCATAACAAGACATAGTCTACCAACTATCTTGGTAGCACCATGAAAAGTACAAACATTTCTGCACCACATTGAAGATCGACGAAGATTCTCTAATTGATTTTGTACCCAAACCAAATCAGTCTCATCCTCGAGAATAACTTTTTTCACAGCAACTTGATGTTTACATTTCCCACCATTTGAGGAAGTAGTACCAGCTAGAACAGCACCCCATGTCTCAATTCCAACCCTAATTTCATCACCAAGTCTTTTAACAAATTTCAAATTATGATGCGACGAAAGATCGATTAATGAACCACCACCGCCTCGAATACTACTACTACTATTATTATTGTTACCACTACCCTGATTTCTACCTAAAGAGTTCGGATTTAGACTATCACTATTGTTACTACTACTAGAATTAGAATTGACACAACACCTCCGACGAAAATCGAAATCGAATTCCTCTTCAAATTTATCACCACCAGCTTCATTATCATCATCGTCGTCGTCATCATCATCGTCTTCATCATCATCATCGTCATCAGTAAAATAAGAATTACTATTATTATGATTATTGTTATTACTTGAAGAATTAGTAGAAGTAGAAGAATGGATTAAAGCAAGAACAGCAAAATTCTTACGAAGAGCATTCACAGAATTACCAACACATGAAATATGACGACAACGAGGACAAGATAAATTAGTATCAGGCGAAGCTGAAAACATTTTAGATAAACAATCTTTACAAAATCCATGACCACATTGAAGTAATAATGGAACTCTATTATCTTCATTATATCGATTCTGACATACTGAACAATACGGTACTTTCATCTTCACTTGGAAGAGATTTGACAGAGGGAGGGAGGGAGGGGATTGATTCCTTGAAGGAGAAAGAAGACGAGTCAAAATAAAAATCAGAGAATGAAATGAAAGGGTTTTCTTAAAGGAAGAAGGAAAGAAATTGGGGTTTTGTGAAGATAATAATAGTAAAGTGAGAGTAGATCCATATCTAAGATTGAAAAACAAAAACAAAAAAGAAAGAAAAGAGATGATACAACAAAACACACACACACAGATGAGAAATAGAAAGAGAAAGAGAAAGAGAGAGAATAAAAGTGAAGGTGAAAAGGAAGGAGTAAGCAGATTTTTGTACTGAGTTGTTGTTGTTTTTCTTTTTGGGTTTGTTTGCTTTGCTGGGGATTGATTACGTTTCGAGCCCCTCCACTGTTCGGAATCAGCCCTCTAACCCTCTCTACGCTTTTCTTCCCTATAGACTCAGCCCACACCACCCTGGCCCGTTTGTTTTTCTTTTTAATTTGGAATCATGTTATTTCTACTGGTTTCTTGCTGATACTTCACTTTTTGGATAGATTTATTTGTTAATGCGATAGTGTTTTTGTTTGATATTTTTTACGTTTAAAAAATTAGTTGTTTCAAGGAGTAGGTTTCTTGACAGATATTATGAGTTATAACTGATGAGTATGATAAGTCTTCGCACGGTTGGTGCATCTTCGTTGGTCGACTTGATATTATCAATTTGATTTTTTTTGTAGACTCATTTTTGAGATACTTTGAAAATTTTGATTTATCAAAAGGATAAACAGATAAATGAATTGTGTCTTTGACTATTTATACCCACGGCCCTAAGACTAAGAAATCTTCTATTAGCACAAATATATTTTCGGCATGCATGAGAAGGTTTGTCGTGTTTAATACTTCACACAGATGAGCAACACCAGAGGTAATACAATGAATTCATGATCAGTGCCGGAAAAAATCACAAAGATGCTCACAAAATACAAATAGCTTTTTATTACCTTAGTCATTGTCTACCTCTTTAAATTTATGTTACTATGTTTTTTCCTTATTAACTTTTTAGATAAATTTATGCGAAGTTTTTTTGCCTAACTACAGTAGTATCTGACCAATTTATAGCAATGGGAGATGATCTAAAAAAAGATGCATAAGCTTGATATACGTTGTTTATAAAAAGAAAAAACATGAATTATAGCCATGAATTTATGCTATAAATTTATCTCAAAAATTTATACGAATTTTTTTTTGCCTAACTACAGTAGCATCTGACCAATTTATAGCCATGAATTAGTTACTAAAACTAATTCATGGTATTTTCAACTACTCAACATTTATATATTTCGAGTCTGACTATTCTAGACCAATCTGGTTAAACACTTTCAATTGCAGTTATATAATATTATTTTATCATTTTATATAACTATAATGGTATGTTTGGATGTATCATTGTCTTTCTTCAATTGTCAATGTTATGGTTCTGAATTGGGAAAATAAGCGATTTATTGCGTACCCTATTTAGGTTTTTTATTTCCTATTTATGAGTTTTACATTTTAAGATAAACCATATTTTAGATTTGTTTTTTTGTTTATGTTTACATATCCAACCAACAATTTTATAACTTTAAGCATTTTCTTTAGGGTTTAATATATAGGTTAGTAAATGAGACGAAAATTAAGGTCAATGGCCCATTATATTTAGGTTTATTCAACATTTGTATATTTTGAGTTTAACTTTTCTACAATAATTCATGGTGGTTAAGGACCTTTCATTGCAGTTATAGAACATCATTTTATCACTTTATTATGTGTGTAAAGGTTTAAACTGCACATAATCAATGCGTAACAAGTAATAACATATGCACATCTTTCCTTATCCAGACATATGTTGTAATTGTCTAGACAATGATTACCACTACTTTGGAGGTTAACATAAAGTAAAATCACGCTTAAAATTTTCCACATTAGTGTTTATACTCATTCCAAGCAGGGATGGAGCTGTTAGTGGGTGTAGAAAATATGAACTTGAGTTGGCCACTTAAGTCTATTTACAAGGATGAATGAGTTAAGTTGGAAACATACAAAAGGACTTCAATCTGGGATAAGTATGATTCATATTGATATGCACAATCACGACGAATTAGGCTGAATAGATGTGTCATGACAGTTTGAAATAAAACCAAAGGCCATAATGAGATTCACTCAAACGTTGCCTTGGTTCAATAAAGATAAAAACCCATCTCTTTCTTCTTATCACGAATAATAAATGGAAACAAAAACCTAAAACTTTCTCTGCAATTTTTCATTGAATACATTTCGTGAGTCTGTAAAAGAGTTGTGCTACAAAACTTCGTATTCGTTGTTCGGTGTTAATCTAAGTGTTGCAAAGAACATCGAGGTATTGTTGAATCTTGAGACACATGTCGTTTCATGTAACAACATTATATACAATGCATCAAATGTCTTAAGTAAAGATATTACTTGCCTCAATACATCCAATTAATCGTTTGTTGTACTGATTTCTCTTTGTTAAGGTGCACATTCTCCATCTTTACTTGTCCAACTTATTTATTTTTTGGTTGATAATTTTTAAATTCTATAAAGTGTTTAGAATTGGTTTAGAGACAGTTTGATTGTGATTTTTGTTAAGGTGTGCAAAACTTTGTTTGTATCACAGTATTGTCAAGAACATTTCATAAGATAGAACCAAAATTTTCGCTTACTAAGTGGGTTGTTTTAGTTTAACTGCATACTAAGTGTTTATATTTATGTCAAACAAAGTTCTGGTCACAATTACGACATTTTTGGGGTGACTGATCTTTGTAGTAGCACTAACAATATTAACCAGGATTGATATAAATTCCTACCAATCTTAATACATTTGAGTATTCATTCCTTTTATATATTCTTGGTTCATTTACTACACAGTAATGGTGTAGTTTTTCCTTTTATTTATTTAATCGGTGTTGGTAAGTGGTTCTGTGTTGGTTATTCAAATCTTGATTACATATACAAGTAATGATTTTGGTCAGTGGTTATGTGCTAGTTACATACTATACATATTGGTAAGTATACCTTGTTTTTACGTTGATCACATATATATATACATGTTTTAGCATTTATTTTCCTACAAACTACTGAAGTTTGACACTTTGTCAACTAAAATGGTATGTTTGAAATGTTTTTTATTCAATTTTACTAAACAGTAGGTATTATAGCATTTAAATTACATAATTGAAGTCTAATATTAGTAAAGGCAACTCTTGGTTATATACTACAAATTGGTAAAATATATATAGCGTTTTGTATCCTAATTAGTGGTTTTACCGTATGACGGGTACTGTAGCATTTAGAATTGCAGAAGTGCAAGTTACTATTTTTATCTTTGTTTCGGACAATGTCTAATGAAAGGGGAAACAACTTAAAATAAAGAACTTTTATGCCTAAAATAAATAAGGTTGTTCATTCAATTAATCTCGCGGAGTCTTTTAATATTTTGCATGAAAGATTGGTATTAAGGAAATTAATGAACATGAAATTATTGCCCGAATTTGACATATATTCAACTAAAAGGTGTGAAGTTTGCGTTGAGTCTAAGTTTTCTAAACCTCTTTTTCATGCAATTGAAAGAACACAGAACCACTGGATTTAATTCATACGACCTTGTGTGATTTAAAGAAGGTGCCAACCAGGGGTGGTAAAAGGTACTTTGTTACTTTCGTAGATGACAGTACAAGGTACTGTCGTGTTTACTTAATAAGAAGTAAATATTAGGTGTTGATAAATTCTAACTTTGTAAGAATGAAATTGAGAATCAACTAAATAAGAAGATAAATTTTAAAAAAATAATAAAAGGCACCGAGTACAAGTCTGATGAGATTTGCGCACAAGTTGGAATCATTCATCAAACAACTCCTCCTTATTCGCCACAGTCGAATGGTATTTTTGAACGCAAGAACCGTACTTTAAAAGTGATGGTGAATGCTTTTTTAATAAATTCTATAGCACCCGAAAACTTGTGGGGGGAGGCTATACTTACAGAAAACTATATCTTAAGTGCGGGGGTGCTTGGAAAAGGTAGCAGTACCGCTTCCCAAAAGGGTCAAGATGGGACCAAAAACAGTGGATTGTATTTTCATGGGGTACGCTGAGAATGATACTGCATGTAGATTTCTGGTTCATAAATAAAAAATTGAAGATATATATGTGTAGATGGTGGATTTTTTTCAGGGTAAAATAGTAAAGTACCACAGTTGTGCTCAGACACCAAATTAAGAATTGTGCTAAACACAAAACATAGCTTATACTAGCTAAATTTAGCCTTGGCCACGTCAATCCTTGCTTAAGGAAGCAACCAATGGCATAAACATCCTTCATCTAACATTTAGTGCGCAACCAGATGGCCCAGAGGCCTAAAAAGGCGTTTTTACACCAAGCTCGTCAGGCGCAATTTTGCATTTCCCTGTACAAATTCGTGAGATGGGAACAATTGGTAATGAATCAAGGGATGAGTTATATATCAAACTCTTCGTATGGATGTCCTCTACAACATACTAAAACATCACATCAATCCAACGAACAAGCTAAGAAATATTATAAAAATATTCAGCTAAGTCATACCTAAAAAATTCTTGAATTCTTCCCGACTTTTGTCTGTTTCTTCTTTTTGAGGCCCGACCCTGAATGACCTCAAAACTCAAAATATTCCGCATCGGAGATAGCTGGTGTTCCATGAATGAAAAGGTTAGGGTAGATCATCAAAACGAACTTCGTATGAAGAATTTACAGTGTTTTCAGTGAAAACCCTAAATCTGAAATTTCTAACGACGAACTTTCACAATAATTCTCTTGTCCGTCCAAATCCAAGGGTCTGATTGATAGACATATTTTTTGTGTCTTATCTGATCTCACATTTATATTGTTAGTACATATTTTCGTATTAATAGTGTTATTTTATTGTGTTGCGGGTATTTTCGAAGAATAAATATTATGGAAAAATTGGCTTAAAATGCTAAAGGCACCCGGAAAGGTGTTAAAGGCACCCACCCCGAAATTGATAAGGGCACCCAATTCTTGGCTAAAGGAATCCACTTCTTCTCAATTCAAATTTCAAATTGGCGGGAAAATCTCCTTTCAAATAATCGTGGACCTGTGAAGATTTCAATTGATATTTTTGGATAAGATTTTAAGTTTTTAAGACAAGAATACTCTTGCCTTAGTTAGAGGAGTTTCACGAGTTTGAAAGACTAGAAAAAAAAAATCAAAGAAAATCTCTTGAAAAAGTTAGTTACGTAAAAAAAAAAGTGAATAATTTTCGGATTGATATCGACGGAGAGAAAATATTCATGAGTTTGAATAAGGAAGATATATTATTCGTTCGATAACTACCATCAAAGAAGTTCCATTTGGATTTGAATACCAAGAGATCTCACCGAGAGAAAAGTATTTTCAACATTCACTGTCGAGATTCTTAGCATAAAAATAAGAAGATTTGAACGAGATTTGAAGCTATATTGAAGTGGTGGTATAAATAGAAGAGGTGTGTAAGAGTTTGGGGAGACTGGCTTCTGCCATAAATCGAGAAAAAAAAACATAGTCCGAAAAGAATTCTGCTGCTACAGGATGAGAGGAAGAAGATGAAGAAACTGTTGCAATAGGTATAGAACTGTCGTTTAAAACCGTTATAAATTCTTTTGTATTTACGGTTTTAGAAACAATTTATGGAATAATATCTACGAAATTTCTAGGTTAAATGTCACAAAGAGTTTGTGCTTTTCCAACATCTCTAGAAGTTTGCCGTTAACTCGAAAGAAAATTATATTGTTTCAACGACTGAATTGGTCAGTTCTTTATTGTGATTTTTTTTACTAAATCATGAATAAAATGACCTCTTCTATATTTTCTTCTATTCTCTTGGCCATGAGTAGCTAGATTCCTCCCCTAGGATTAGAGAGGGAGTCCAACTATGTTTGCTAGCATGATGTGACTATTTTTCTCTAATAATTCTCTTGGTCCTATTTTCTTGTGTAATCACCATAATAATTTCTTCATGTGTCCTAATACTTTATTAATTGTATATTTTCTTTTCAGAGATAAGCATATTATATGGGAGAAAATTATTAATCCTTTGAGAAAAACAATTGAATTTAAACGATTTATCTTCCAAGACGTAACTATTGTGTCCGAAATCGTCTTGTGTATTATTTTGATAATTTTATAGAAAATTGTTACAATCATCTAGTAAGCATAGTTGTGATGAAATCTTGAGTCCTAGTTTTTATTTCATTTGTAAATCAATTTTAGTATTTTATGTATTGTTAATTTTAGAATAAAATCACCAAACCAATTTTGTCATTAGCACAATAATCAATTAAAAACTAGAAATTATGATTCTGAAATCCATGTGGAACGAACCGTATATTGTATACTGTCCAATCGACAGCCTCACACTTGCGACAATCATTTAAAATTACCATCAAGTTTTTGGCGCCGCTGCCGGGGATTTTGAAATTGTGAATTTTATTTTTCTTTAATATTGTGTTAATTAGTTTATGATTTATTTTTCTTTTTCTTTTGGATTTTACTTGGGTATTTCTTTTACTTTTGTTGTGCAGGTATATTTTTACATTTACTGTGAAAATTGCCTACCAAAAAAGGTAAGTAATATAACCCAACTTTTATTTCGTTATTTCGTTATTTTTTATTTTTTTATTTTGTAAATAAGTAAATTAGGATTTTTATATTTGTATATATAAAAAAAAGAACACGTGCACACACATCGTTTGCATCGTCCGCTACCGAATTTTAGAAAAACACGTGAAATTGTACACTGAACCCTCGGGGTGTTATCAGTCGAAATTCCATAAGCCTTTAGTCTTGTACCTTAGACCAGTCTTTGTCGTAGGTATATTTTGTTAAGGTAACCCGAGCCTACCCAATTGTAGTTGACCTTGCATTTGCAGGTGCACCAAAAAAAAGGTCGAACTGGTATTATGAGGACCAATACAATGACTATCGATCTGAATTTCAAAATGGACATTACCCGTGCCATGACCATAGTGTTGATAGTACTTGGGACCACTACCAAGCCTCTGGAGGTTATGGTTCGTACCAAAGTGATCCTAATTACTATTCACACGCTCACCAGTCGTACGAACGGGTAAACAAGCAATATTATACTGAGCAAAATGTTTGTTCTCCATATTTGGAGGATTTAATTAAACAGTTGATACCCAACACTTCTTATGATGCTAGTATTTCTTTACAAGATTTACTCAAGCAGTTGACTGAAAATTCACGTTGGAGTGACATAGTGTGGGAAAAAAATCATGAGACCTTTAGAGAAATGCAAGAAGAACGGTCAGCTCGTAATATTGTTTTAAGTGAACTTAATTGCCAATGTAGTGTTTCCAATTTTACCCTTGACAATAATGATAATTATTTACCTATTAAAGAGGACGAGGTTAGAATTGAAAACACTACTTGTCTAAATAAGTTTCAACCATCTTCATACTTTTATGATGATAAGGATAGTGTTGATGATGAATTCGATGATGGTTTAGAGGAACGGATTTATCCTGAGACTAGAGTTTTAGAGTCCAACGATTCAAATACCATTGTCCCTGATGAAGATGATAGACTCATAGAGAATTTAAATGTGAGTAAAGGTACCCCACCTGATTGCAACCTAGAAGATTAATTGAACATTTTCTTAAATCTGATTTAGAAATTAAAGAAATTGTGACTATGAGCCCTTTTAACTCAGGGGTAGATTAACGCCATGGTAAGGCGTAAGTCATCGGTTCAAATCCGAAAAGGGGCTTTTTTCATAAAACAATAAATAAAGGGGAGGGGTACGCTACTTCTACTATTGAATTTTAATATCAGAATAGATCATATAAGGTCTAAGGACATTGATCACTCTAGGTTTAAGGGTGAATATTATTCTCCCCGCGGTACCCCTTTGACTCTTACAAAGGTCCCTCACTTGGGACTTGACATATGTGCCTATACCATTTTACGTGATTATCTTCATACACGTTTTCCCGAGCCTGATTGTGTCCAAAATGAAATTCCGGTGTCAGAAACCCATCATCTTGTTAATGTGGTTTACCGAGGCCATGATACCATTATTGACTTTGTTGTCCCACCAAAATTTTATCTTCTAAATGTGGGAACATCTGTTTTTTAAATGTGTCAATTCTTGAATATTGGAGCTAAGCCTAATTATTTTAGGAAATTAGAATCAACACATTTTTCTAAGAATGACCACCACTTTTGTTTATTCCATTGTGGTCAACTGAGTGAGTCAAAGTCAATTGACTTCAAGGATCCGTAATTATTCATATTATTATTGTATGATTCGTAAATTGTGACTAATCCGTTCTTGGTATGGCTAAAGACTTTAAACTTAGTGCTCTATGGGAGGCAACCCATATGGTACACGGTGCTGGTAATATCCTTCCCTATAACTTTTACTTTGATCTTTGTTTATGCTTTTATCTATTATATATAGATTATCGAGGACTATTTCAATTTATGTTTGGGGGTAAGGGAGAAAAATTTAGAAAGTTTTAGTGTACCAAAAATTCCAAAATCTAGAAACTTGTGAACAATGCAGGATGATACTGACCGTTCTAGGTAGACTGAAAGAAAATTCTTGTCTATAGGAGTTGGTGTGCCTAGCTAAATGGTCTATTCATAAAAGGACAAAGCTCAGGTGTTAGAAATAACATGATAGTCGTCACCATATCACGTTCTGTTTTTATTTTTGTAACTTTTTGTGTTTCTCTAAGTGATTTGGTAGGTTACTAATATCGCCTTGTTGTCGCTGCTAGGATGGAGTAAAGATCAAGCCCTATTATTTTAATTGAACTTGACCAATAAAAAAAATATATTTACACTTGGATAGCAATATGTGTGTGTTCTTCCTGTCTCCGTCGCCTAAGCAAGCGTGAATCGTATAATCCATGGGAACTATCACGTAATCTGCTGACAGGGTGCATGCGCTTAGATTCAAAAGATCTAATCATGTTTTCGAGAGAAAAAAATAAAAAAAAATACTAATGAAAAAATAAGAAAAAATAATAATAATTGTATATATTCAATAAATCAACCGTTGGGGCCCTTGTATATACCAGCTAAGTTGATACTAGAATTAGGATGCGTATCTCCAATCTATTAGGGTTCATCTTGGCGCTGACGATCATACAAATATTCTGGGAAACACTGTTCACCTTAGACAACATGCGTACACTTGTATTTTCGTATCCATCTTCTTAATCTATTCATGTGATTATGGTTTGTTAATTTCCGAGTATCGTGATCCGTTGTACGACTTTTTGAGTAGTGTTTTGTTATCTTATATATGAACTTTAGTACACTTGAGTGCAAACTCGTGTACAACAATTGGGTTCAAAACAGGGTAATTCCTCCCATAGCCAAAGAATTTTGTAGCAAACTAAGTAGCATGTTTAGTGTCTACACTCAATCGTTCACAAGAAGCTAGGCTTTTGAGTACAAGGTTTTGTGGGTACACCTCTTGTAAACCCTCACGAGACTAAAACTCGTCCGATAAGGACACCTATGGGTTCAAAGGTTTTGTGTTAGGATTTTTATTTTCTAGATTAAATTTGATCCAGGACTAGCAAATAATAAGTTTAGGGGTATTTGATAGACACATTTTCCGTGTCTTATTTGATCTCACATTTATATTGTTAGTGCCTGTTTTCGCATTAGTAGTGTTATTTTATTGTGTTTGTAGGTGTTAATACCTGAAAATGACTACCCATGGATAGGGGGAGTCACTCTTACTAGATGGACTTAAGTTCGTTATCACCTTAGGAATTTAAGAGTCAAGCCCAAGCACTTAGGAATATGCCCATGGAGGTATGATGATAAGAGAAGAATAAGAGGGTAAGTTGGAGGTAAGAATGACAAAATGGAAATTTAGCAATAATGAGAGATTAAAGAGAGGCATGTGTACAAGAGGATTAAGGGAAAAAGTCTATAAAAGGAAAAGAAATAGTACAAGGAAAGTATCTCTTTTTTTCCCGGCAGGATACGTAGAAAGAAGGGTGTAGTCCTTGTTGTGATTAGCATTGGTATCCCCTTTACAAGTTTAACCCAAAACATTTTGGCGACCACAGTGGGAGGCTCGTCTCTAGTCCAACAAGATGCACTCAGGAAAAGACACTCCAGCCGCACCACCCAACCAGTCGACTAACAATGAAGTACCAATAAAAGACGCAAGTGGTAACGATGAGCCATCAAGACAAACCATCGTCAACACACCTATCGTACAAACGGACCACGCCGAAAAGGTAGAGGCACTGGCTAACAAGAATAGACAACAACCGAAGAAATACACTCAGCAGAAGCAGATAGAAAGACACAATCGGTGCCAACAGGAGCTATGAAAGCTCATGAGATAAGACGAGGAAGAAACGGTGGCCTCGAGGAAATCAATAAACGAAGAGGGGTCCTCGCGCGGAGCATCACGGGAGGCAAACACCAAGTACTTGGAAGAATAATACAAGATAATCACGTATGACAACTATGATTCCATGAACAGCCCATACTCGATCGAGATAGTCATCTATCAGTACCCAGAAGAGTATACGTCTCCCAAGTTCAAGACTTACGATGGACGGGGGAAGCTCGCGAATACCTTAGTCAATTGTTTTCAACAATGAATGCGTATGCATCCGATGAAAAGTTGTTCCTAAGAGAATTCCCTAAAAATTTATCAGACACCACTTTCACCTGGTATGACAACCTGAAGCCCGGGAGCATAGAGTCATGGGCATCAATGAGTACTTTGTTCCTAAGAAAATTTTATTCAGCAAAAAAGAAGGTCGCGATGATCGATCTCAGCAGATGTAACCAAAGAAAGGGAGAGGAAATCAAAAAATTCATTACTCGGTTTCGAAACCTATCCCTCGAGTGCCATGAAGACAACAAGGAAGAAAATCTAGTAGAAATCTGTACGCGTGGAATGACACCTATATTCAAATGGATTCTCGCAAACTTTAAGTTTCAAACATTCGTAGAATTAGAAGAAGCGACAACCAGAATAGCAGATTGCGTGTACATTCTGATTCTAGGAAATATGGAGCACACGTGACAACACTCGGCTAATACCGCGTCGGTCCCAACATTCAACGGTTGTACTATGGTCAATACTGAAGCAAGGAGGTCCCCCACGTTTCATCCCTACGACATGGGGCGAGGTAACAGAGGACCTAAAACAGATCTAAACTGATTACCACCTATACCGTGTAGCCGAGAACATATCATCGGTCTACTCGAACAGTGGGTGGCGAATCAGGAAGTAACAGTACCACCCTTGGTCGTGGATATCAATAAGGTCGACAAAAACAATTCTAGATACTGCTATTACCATCTCCAAGTGGATCACCCAACATATGAGTGTTTTTCCTTTCGCAATATCTTTCAGCGAAAAAAGAAACACAAGAGAGATTGAAATGGGAAGCTAGGCAATCAACGAAAATCCGCTTCCCCAGCACCAAGTCATGATGTTGTCGCACAATCCACGGGAGGACACCTGAAGGCCTTAGAAAGCAACAAAGGAAGAAGTGTATGAACCAAAGGAAGAGGCCCCGGGTTTTGACAATACTGAAAGCGTAGCCAGCAAGTTCGCCAAAACGATCATGGCACAACAGTTCTTCGACTCATTAGGATTCAGTAAGAACCAGACTCAGGAGGCAACAAAGTCCATCGCAGCAATAGCCGTTGGTAAGCCCTACAACCCAACGCCAAAATGAGCGATCACCTTCACTGATGAGGATATCTTCTACCTTGGAGAACATCTTCGACCATTTTATCTCACGGCGACCATCAACAAGCAACAACTGAAAAGGGCGTTTATCGACGAAGGCGCGTCTCTAAATCTAATTTCGCTTCATACGTTGAAAATTTTAGGTGTGCAACGGTCGGCCATTCGTATGCACGCTACCACGGTAAATGGATTCAGGGCGAATACCCAAACCGCTATAGGAGTTGTCAGCCTAGTAACGAGGATTGGGCCGACAAAAGGCCTCACGCCATTCTATGTGCTAGAAGATGATACGACTTTTCATATATTATTATGGCGAGGATGGTTGCTCAAACACAAAGTCGTGGCATCAACCTATCACCAGTGCGTGAAGACGAACATGGGAGGAAAACAGTATCGGACCGCAGCAACCAACAACCCCTTCGGGACGGAAGAAGCATACATGACGAATGCTGTTTTCTATGATATCCCAAAAGAAGCAGAAGAGGCACCTACGACTGTGCTCACCCTGCTACCTAAGTGGAAGGACGAAACATCCGCAAATGAAAAACTGTAAAATTAGTATTCAGCCCGTCACAAATGACGATTAGCTCCCTCTCAAAAAAGAAAAAGTTGCAAGAAAGTTCTTAGTTTCGAAAGTTTTCAAGGCCAGAAGGAGGACATGTATACCGTTTATAGCAATCAACTTAGGGGACTCCCAAGCACGAGCACGAATGCACTTTATATTCTATCGATCAAGAAATAATGGAGTCACCCTCAGGACTAGGTAAAGAGACCGAATCGCTTTCGGACCCAATCAGAAGGGACATAATGGAAACTAAAAAGTAGTACGGCATAGAAGACGTGACTACATACGAAATAAAAAAAAATAAATATAGGAACAAAGGACAAAGAACGACTCATCAACATAAGTAGGAATTTGAAAGAAAAAGAAAGAGACCCGCTAGTTGGATTGCTGATAGAATACAAAGATGTTTTTGCTTTCAAGTACGACGAAATACCGGGCTTAGATTTTTCCCTTGTCGCTCATAATCTTGGCGTTTCGCCTGAATTCTGACCCATCAAACAGATGAGCCGTGACTTTACGCAAGAAGTCGCCTTAGCGATAAAAGAAGAGGTCGAGCGACTGTTGGAGTCCAAATTTATAAAGCCTATCCAACACCCCACGTGGATGGATAACGTCGTACCAGTTGTAAAAAGAGAATGAGAAAAGATCAGGTGTTGTGTGGATTACCGAGACCTCAAGCGTGCATGCCCAAAGGATGATTTTCCGCTGCCATAGACACTTTAGTAGACGCCACAGGCGGACACATGATGTTCTCGTTTATGGATGGGTTTAGCGGTTACGACCAGATCAGAATGACGGCTGAAGACGCGTTCAAAATAACATTTCAGACGCCATATAATAACTTTTATTATGTGGTCATGCCCTTTGGGATAAAAAACGCCGGAGCCACCTATCAAAGGGCGATGACAGTGATCTTCCATGACCTCCTCCACCAAAGCGTATAAGTGTATATATATGATATCGTAGTTAAATCAAGAGCAAGGGAAGATCATATTGAACATTTGAGGCGGGCGTTTGACAGATGTCGCAGATTCAAGTTAAAAATGAATCCGCTAAAGTGTGCTTTCGGGGTAACCTCGGGCAAGTTCCTCAGCTTCATGGTAAAGGATGAGGGGATACAGGTCGATCCAGACAAGGTGAAAGTTATCACCACGATGACGCCTCCCAAAGACGTAAAGGAACTGCAAACCTTTATCGGGAGAATATCATACATACGACGTTTCATCCCAGGCTTCGTCCAGCTCCTGACCGCGTTTCTCCCAATGCTGAAAAAACACGAATTTGAATGGAGAGAAACACAACGGGACGTGTCCTGAAAACTCCAACAATGTTTGGTCAGTCTACAGGTACTCAGACCTCTTCTCAAGGGAGAGACCCTCTACCTTTATACCGCCTTCACAAGCATAGCCATAAGGGAGGTCTTGGCATAAGACAGGGGGAACGATAACTTATCACCCATCTATTACGTTAGTCGGGTACTGAAGGACGCCGAGCTGCGATACCCAAAAGTCGAAAAAAGCATGCTTATCCCTGATATACGCGACGCAAAAGTTGAGGCCATATCTTCTGATGCATGAAACCATCGTCATTGCGGCGGAAAACCCGATGGCATATCTCGTGACGAAACCAATCCTGATGGGAAGGACCGCGAGATGGATCATACATTTATTCGAGTTTGAAATCAAATATCAAAAGCCCATATGTGTCCCGGGGAAGGCAATTGCCGATCTTTTGTCCACCTTCCTCGGGAGCGACGATACGTCCATCCACGATGATGTGATAGGGGAAGTAGGGAAGGTGGAAGGAGATGCCTGGATCATGTCCTTCGACAGATCCTCGTACGATAAATTCGGGGGAGTTGGCATCGTATTCGAAATACCCATTGGAGAGCTATTATCCTATGCCTTAAAGCTGGACTTTTATTGTAGCAATAATATGGCCGAATATGAAGTACTGATACTGGGATTGAGAATGGCCAAGGAACTCGGCCTCGTAAATTTAGAAGTAAGATGAGATTCCAAGTTAATATTCAATCAACTAAAATGTGAGTTTCAAGTGAAAGAGGCGCACTTAGCACCATATCAAGCGGAAGCACTAAGCTAATGGTTAAAATGGGATCGACCATGGTTGAGCACACATCGAGGAGCTCCAACAGGCACGCAGATGCATTATCCGCGCTTGCAACAAAGATCCAATTGAACGACAAGGAGGAAAAAACTGTGATAATAAAGCGAAGAGAGCTACCTAGCACTTGGAAGGAAGATGCGGTATTCGAAGACGCAGACGATTGGCGAAAAGTATCAAGGACCAACAAAGAGTATACCATCCCGATAAAAGTATTAAAATAATTCATAACAGTCTAAGGTGCACTCTATCATAGAGCACCAGGAGTATCCTTGGCACGTTGCTTGAGCAAAAGGGAAGCGGAGGAAACGATAAAAAGAATGCCCGAGGAGTCATGCGGGCAAACGGGTAATGTCCGTCTATATCGGGGATTAAAAAGACTATGGGTGTATTGGCCCATCATGGCATCCCAGGCGGAATCCATTCAGGATAGTTGAAGAGACTGTCAAGCACCGCTACAACCGGACGAGGTATGTGTGGCAGAAGAAGACGATTGGAGGCAACCATATGTAGATTTTATCCAACATGCTAAATTACCCGAGGGAAGAAGAGCAACACTCAAAATACAGAAGAAAACCAATAGATTTTTCAAAAATGAAGGGATTCTGTATAGAAGGAATTACAACGATGCGGTCATGAGATGCTATCGAAAGAAGAGGCAGTAAAAGGCATGACCAAGTTGCATGACGCGGAATATAAAGGAATGCGTAAGTTATTCTTACAAATTTATGAGGGAGACTTCTACTGGAAAATCATGGAGAATGATACGACAATGCACGTGAAGAGGTGTCTAAGTTATCAAACCCAATGACCTCTGATCCATTGCCCCACTCCCAGCTACACAGCATTGTCACGCCTTGGCCGTTCCACAGTTGGGTCCTGAACTTGATTGGGCCGATAAACCCAAACTCTTCCAAGAGACACAAATACATCATCACCACAATCGAGTATAGTTCAAAATGGGTGGAGGCAATATATTATCAGAGCCGATAATGCCAAGTCGTTCATCAACAAGGATGTTTATAACTTATTGGAACAATACATCAATCGACTATATGCATCTACTCCATATTACCCTCACAGAAACGGCCAGGCGGAAGCCACCAGCAAAACATTTCTAAGAATCCTGAGCAGGACCGTGCATGATCACCATAGGGAATGGCACGAGCAGTTGCCACTAGCATTATGGGCATACCGGATTTCTAAACGAAGCTCGACGGGTGTGTCACCCTACTCCTTGGTCTATGGGGAAGATGCCATTATACCGGTACAAATCGTCATCCCGTCGGCAAGATTTGCCATGGAAAGCCTAACCACGCCAGGCGCGGTTATTCGTTTTTCCCACCTGGATACTGTAGAGGAAAGAAGAGCTCACGTCGAACATTTTGCTGAGGCATACAGAAAGCGCGTCGCCAATCATTACATCCAGAAGGTCAGAGAGAAAATTTTCAGAGTCGACGACCTAGTGCTCAAAATTGCATCACATGTACACCGGAATGCACGTGTTGTACAACCAACTGGGAGGGACCCTTCATAATCCGATAAACTGCGGA
Source organism: Papaver californicum (assembly GCA_023531435.1). Lineage (NCBI taxonomy): Eukaryota > Viridiplantae > Streptophyta > Magnoliopsida > Ranunculales > Papaveraceae > Papaver > Papaver californicum. Next base: position 2,128,490 of record JAJJMC010011023.1, on the reverse strand, counting down.
AGACGGATATTACCACTTAATCGGATAGATGGATCCAAGGTTAATACACCCATGAATGACAAGTGGCTAAAAGGGTTTCATGCATGATCAATACTACAGAAAATGTTTTTCGATCTTCAATAAAAGAAACTATTATTTTATCTTATTTTCCTTTGAAGTTGAATGTTATTGTCACAAGAGAAGTAGAGGGAAAAGCGCCCCTGTTCGACCACTCAACTAAAATACCACAATGGTCACAAGAACGGCATAGGGCAATGCGCCCCTGTTCGATAACTCAACTGTAATACCACAATGGTCACAAGAGCGGCAGAGGGAAAAACGCATGTTCGACCACTTAACTAAATACTACAATGGTCACAAGAGCGGGTGGGAAAAGCGTCCATGTACGGCTACTTAACTAAATGTTACAACGGTCACAAGAGCGGCAGAGGGAAAAGCGCCCCTGCTCGACCACAACGGAATACTACAATGGTCACAAGAGTCGGCAGAGGGAAAAACGCCCTTGTTTGACCACTTAACTAAATATTACAACGGTCACAAGAGCAGCAAAGGGAAAAACACCCCTGTTCGACCACAACTGAATACTAAAATGGTCACGAGAGCGGCAGAAGGCAAAGCGCCCCTGTTCGGCCACTTAATTAAGTGCTACAACGTTTAGAAGAGCGGCAGAGGGCAAAGCGGCCTTGCTCGACCACAACTGAATACTACAATGGTCAAAAGAGCGTCAGAGGGCAAAGCGCCCTTGTTCGACCATTCAATTAAACATCCGCGACATACTCCAAACATCCAAACCGACACGACCTCTCAAAAAAGGGGAAAATGAGAAATAGCACAACATGTTCAAAAAAATAAAAAAATAAATAGAGAAGTATTCATATAACATTACGATGGGTACAAAAAGTAAGTAAAGAAACTCGCGCGACTTGAACACGCAGTCACGCGAACTAAATTTGGCTCATCACGTTTCATTTCCTCCCGAGCGTTGAAGGACTCCAACAGGGGCGCACAATCGCTGTCCTTAAAACTTAGAACATTGGCTATAGATCCATGTTATGCAACTACAATGACTGACTTACAACAAACACAACTGTAAGGGTCTCCACAAGGCAAGCATATTCGCTCACGTCGGCTATAAAGATGGCTCTTTTAAGATTACAAAGCTCCAACTTCAGGTCGGATATAACCACCCGATCGGCCCGAGCAAAATAAGTGTCAGTCATATCTTTAAAAAAAAAAACCAACACTGCCCGAAATGGCTCGCCTTTAAAGTACGTCTACCCTCAAGGGAGAGCTTACAGCGCTGCCTGATACGAGTTGAGAGCTACTTCTACCACTTTCAAAGATTAAAACTAAGTTACAACACTACGTTCACGATAATAGTGGTGGTGTTCAAAAAATAAAAAAGGAAGCAAACGACCCTCGTGACGCGCCTCTTGTAAAAGACGATCCGTGCCTGTAAAGCGGGAACGCGAGATACTATTCTCACGATCAAAACAGTCAAACACAACACCCAACACATTAGACATCTGAGTCAATCGAGTAATCTCCACTACCAAATGAGCCCACGACATATGATAAAAGGGAAGATAATATATAGTATGGCATAACAGATGAAAAGCAAGAAGAGAGTAAAAGATTAAGGTTGAAACTAACCAAATAAGAAAAGAAATATATAAAACACGGGTGTAGGGTACAACTACACATTCAATACCACATTCAATAAAACATTAACACACCAATAAACATTAATAACATTTAAGGGGATATCAAGATGATTATAGGATTAATCGTCATGACTAGCGATCACCGCGCGATAAGCCTCTATCTCTCGGTACAAATTCCTCATCATAAGAGTAACTTCATCGTACAGACGATCATCTAAATAAAGCTGAGTGACTGCTTCATTATGCAAACGGTAAACATCCTGAAGAACCCGATCAGAGGCATTGGCACTACGAGCAATCTCGAGAGTCTCATCATGTTCCCTAAAAGCAACTCGTATGGCGGCACGACGACTCAGCCTATGGGTCATTAACAGCCCCACTTCCTCTTTCAACACTAGAAGTCGCGCTAATTCGTCCTGCTTACCAAGCGGTCTTACAAGGGAAGGCACGACAGCCATGGTCAAAGTATATCCGTGAAGTCAATGAGACATGTTCAAAGGAAAAAGACAAGAGAGAATAAATGTGTGTGTAAATAAGGGAAATGAGAAGGCAGAGAAATATTTAAATAGAAGAGGCAACGAATATTTATTACCACATGGTCAACAAAGGACAGTTACAGAAATAAAGGCATATAAGAATTACAAATCCCTAGAAAAGATACAATAAAAGATACTACCACAAACTAATCGTCCGACTCTGCCAACATTGCACGACAGATTTCTATCTCCCGATCTAAATCTTTCATCATAAGCACAACCTCCTGATAATGAGAGTTGGCAGCACACCGCCTTGCATGAGCCTCAGAAAGCAGCTGATTGACGTCACCCATAATATGAACATCAACATGATCCTTCCGAGCAAGTTAAAAAGTTTCATATTGATCCCCCCAAGTGGCATCCATGGCAGCCCATGCGCTAACATATGGGTCATTAACATCCCTACTTTGTCTTTCACCACTAGGAGTCGCCGTAGTTCTTTATGCGTGTCCGAGGTCATGACGGTAGCGGTTATCGGAACCATGGTTAAGGTATACCCAATGTAGTCAATATCGGATTTCGGTTTGTACCGGTCGAGAGCGATACACTAGTACACCTTTGTATCGGGGATATTTTGGTTCCAAATATCGGTAAATATCGGTCCACATATTTTATAACTATAATTATTATATCAAAGGTTTTCCATATTGGACCTATTAAGATATAAAACTAGTACTCATTTTTCTAAAATACCATAAAAAACATGAGTAACAATTGAAAACCCTATAACAATGATAAGGAACTTATTTTTATTTTATTTTTTGAATTTTTTTTTAATTGAAAACCCTAATTTCGGCCGTAGCGGTCCATTTCGACCATTTCGGCTAAACCGTATCGGTCAATATCGGCCGATATTTTCGGGCAAAAACCGTTCCACCGGTATAGGCTGTTTCGTATCGGGTGAGGCCCGATACCGATAAGGCGATATTTCGGCCATATTGGTCGAAATCGACTACACTGGGTATACCCAAGTAGCTAATGAGTTATCCTTCAAAAAAAAAAAAAAAAAAAAAAAAAAAGGAAAAGGAAAGGGAAGAAAGGATAAAAACAAATATTAAGATAAAAATAAAAGGAACACTTAAATAAAAACAAATACCACGCACAAGGAAAGGCACGTAACTCCAAGACAGATACAACCACGCGTCCAGAAAATAGACGAAGCATTTAATTACAAGATGATCACGAAGATTACAACTACAATCATAACAATTATGACTAAAAAAAATAAAATAAAAAATGTGCAATCACAACTTCTACATCCCAACAGCGCAAAGAGCCCAGAGTAGCTTAGCAGTACAAGGGATATCTTTATCAAGTCGCCAACGCGTCTCAGTAGCTTTCATAAGAATACGTTCATCGATATTCAGCTCGTCATTGGACAAGCCGTATGCATAAAATGCCGTTTTATGAGCACTAACAGCCCAATCACGAATGGTGAACGCCTGATAAATAAGAACCGCCTTATACCATTGGTCGGCCACTTCATTGCGAGCGGCGTATACGGCTTCCCATCGCGCTTCAGCCTCGACTCTATCATCAACCAAGCGATGTAGTTTTTATTCTAAATTGTGAATAAGAGCAGCTACCGCAGGGTAAGCCATCAGGAAAAACTAAACAAAATAAGAACAATACGAGTATTATTGATAAATAGACAACCCAAATTATAATAAAATATCTTGAAATTTAAGTGCCACTGATAAATACGCAAACCAAAATAAATATCAAGAGTAAAACAACCACTTAAGATAGTTAAAATGCCATAATAAAAATCATCAAAATCTCAAATCAATTTCAAAAAAAAAAAAGAGGAGAGAGGAAGAAAAAAAAGCCAACCAAATCCAAGATAAGCACAAACATATTACAAACACTCAATACCAAAGAGAACAAACTTAAACTTCCTCGAAAGCGGACAGATCTCATTTTTTCTTCTCAAGATCTTCACACACCCGGGTCACAACAGCTTTAGCTTCACAAGCCTTCTGCGTAGCTGTTGAAACGTCGGCGAGAAGCTTGTTCAGAGCAGTCCTTTTTTTTAGCCACTTTAGTCAGATCCTTTAGGATTCACTCTAATTCAGCAATATGAGCCGGAAGGGTTTAACGCGGATCAAACTTGCCCTTCACCATACCTAGCAATTAGGAAAACCATGTTATAGGAAACTGAAGACCTACGCCAGTTTAAATGGAAGATTCCCATTCCTTCAGCTTACCAGCAGCAGGAGGAGCATCATGAACTCGGGAAACCCCCTTTGCAGCTTCAAGCAAGCCCTTATTCATGAAGACTAAAGTCTTCATATCCTTAATCATACCCTCGTTCACCATATGACCGCTTCGCTCAACGATCATCCTGTAAGTAGCGGCTAAGTCCGAAGGGACCCAAAAGTCATTCATTAATCTGTAGTCTTCAGTTGCCCCGACTTCACCGACACTTACAACTGAAGGGTAGCAAAGGGAAGGATCTTCCGGTTGGGCTAATAGAGCAGCCGTGTCTAACTCTTCTTGCGTAGCTGGGACAGAATCATTCCCCACAAGCCGCGCGCGTTTAACATTGTTTGTAACACTGGAGGCATCCTTTTTAAACGTGGAATGGCTACCTCGTTTTTTCACAATCTAAAAAAAAGAGGGGGAAAGAGTATAAGATATTAAAATAATAATAATAATAATAATAAATATATAATGATATGATGAGATTAAAAATGAATGAAAATAAATGAATAAAACCAACCTCGGAATCTTGGGTATTAGGAGACGACGTGTGAGTAGGAGAAGGCTCGTAATGATCGGAAGGAGGATGAGAAGAACTCGAAGACGACTTCGAACTACCAGCAGAACCTAAAAAAACAACAACAAATAATAATAGATAACAAATAAAACAAAGACACAAAGCAAGCATACAATAGGGTAGCAAAATGAACGTATAAATAGGAAAAAAATATATATGCCTTAACACCAGATCAAAAAAGACAAACACAGAATAAAAAAAGTGACACTTGGAAGGAAAAAGACAATAATTACCAGAAGGAGATAGATTTTCGTCAGAAGGCACATGGCCCTGAGATGCACCAGGATGAGAATAAGACGAACCACCACGGCTACATGAACCAATCAAGCTGGTAGGCATCTCCTGAGGCTGATTTTGAGAATGAGTAGTGGTAGCCACCAGAGGGCTAAGAGAAACAACATGCAGACGAGGAGAAACGACACCACCACCTTTAGACAAGTCGACACCCTAACTATGAATATGATCCACGAAAGAGAAAGAGGTCGGACTAGTGACAGCTCGAGCTTTGGCTTATAAAGGAGACATATGAGGAGAAGCATCAACTGAGATAGATCGGGGAATACGCGGAGTTGGTGAAATTCCCGCATCACGCTTAGCTTTCTTAGCTTTACGACGAGGTAACCACTCGTGTTCAGTAATGTTAAGATATTCTTCCACCATAAAGGAGCGGGGCTTGTACCCAACAAAACTGACGAGGAGATTACCCTGATAACACATAAAGTAGAAGAAAAAAAAGGGAGGTTGTCTTTCCTTTTCAAAAAAAAAAGACTCGGACATTAAGAAATACCTGGTTAGAAAATCCCGGGACTGGCTGAAGAGCTTGAACCTTGCTCGACTTTCTTCATGGTGGAGGAGAAGGCATTTGTTCTTTTTTTAAACCCCTTTTTCAACAACTCTTGATCAACCGGGGTAGCCGAACCAGTAGTCAAGGGAGCCAAGGGACGACCTTTCGAACCAGGCGTAAGACCCAAACCAAGAGCTGTCGATTCTTTTAACTCGATACGACCCGACGCATGCATCAACCTAAGGTCATCTGAGGATAATGTGGGTGGAATGACCGGTTCACGAAGAAGAAAATTCAGAGCTTGCTTCCGAAATTATGTTTGAAACGAATACCAATTGGGAGAGACAAAGAGTTCTTGTGTCAGAGAAGGATGAAGGAAAGAAAAATGAATCGCTCGGTCCGCCAAACGCGTCTTTCCTTTGAACAAAAAACGGGCAAAACTAACTTTAATATCAGTTTCCTCACTAGAATACGGATCCGGATAGAGAGACGGGACTCCTTGGTCAAATCTCAATTGTCAAGCCACGCGATCATAATTATATGACATTGCTATAAACTTACCCAAGTAAAAACCAGGGATAACCATGCAATACAACTATGACAGAGCCAAAGTCGTCACTTGCTAAAAATTATGCAGAGTTCAGAGTCACGTCTGCAATCTCAGTAGTAAAATCATAGGGGAAAGAACCAGAACAATCGTCATGATAAGAAAAAAGCTTGAATTCTTTAGCCACGTCCATATAATCCTTAAGAGTATTCCCGGCTATTCTCCCTTTCACGCGCCACAGGGACATGCGAGGATAATAGTAAGAAGATGAAACCATATCAAAGGCACCATTTTCTTTCTCAACTCTTTCCACACGACGAACGGCTAAATCGTTAGTTGAAGGAGCGTACTTGGGAAAATGCTCCCATGCCCAAGCTTGAAAGAAATTTGACGCGACATAGGTCTCAATAGTGTGATGGGCGTCCACTCTCTGAATGTCTTTACAAAGAAGATCCAAATGACGATACAAACCACCCAAGAACATAGGCGCCAAAGGAAACAATATGCCTCGTGACATCAGTACAACCATCGGCACGAGGTCATTCTTGATGGTGTCATGGGCGTTGTGTTCGAAGACATCATGATAGAGACAGTAAAGAAGGAAAACTGCTAGCTCAGCGCGAGCGTTCTTCTCCTGGACAAGGGAGATGACCTCCCCGTCTACGAGATTTGGAGCCCAATATTTCACCTATAGAGGGAAATAAGCGCGTTTATTCTTACTGGCCTTAGTATTGCGTCCAGAAAGGTTTTCATCTCGAGAGAGTCGGCCTGATACAGTAGCAGAACCCTTCATAGCATTGCCCATCATCTTCCCACCAATAGGGCGGCCTGCAGCTTTCTCTTTTGCTTCTGAAGTAGGGATAACCTTGGACTTCCCTTTAGCCGATTTGCTCGAATCAGCAATCTTCCCCTTTATAGGGTGAGCGTCTTTTACTGAGGAATCGTTCTTCTCCCCCCGATCGGATTTCCCGAGATCTACCTTTGCAGCCAATCAAGTAAGCACACAGAGTCCTATCCGAATCATTCATAGATTCGGAGATAAACGCCTCATGATACAGGTGAGATTTATGAATCGGCAATCCCATTAAAGCTAAAACATCCTCCAGTACAGGAGCCTCCTCACCCCAAGCAAAAAAAAAAGTGTAAACCCGAGAAACCCAGTGCGAATAAAGTCTGACCTTCACTTTTACATCTGACTATCACACGATGAAGGGATGCATCTATAGCGTTTTTTATCCCCAAAGAACGGATCGTGGCTAAATGATCAGAGTTGGAACGGATGTATGTGACCCAAGACTTCCAGAAAGGAGAAGTTTTAACGGAAGAGCGTTGATCTATAGTCGGAAGGTAATAATCCCAACGATGAATGGCCATGCGTGGAATTTTGTTTAAAGGGTAAAGGGGAAGGACGTCTTCCTCTGGATGCATGAACCACTTAGGGGAGGCAAAAAAGGGTATTAAAGCCAGGTTGGTTAAACGAGAATCGAGATAATCATCAGTCGGCGTAACCCACATACCATCTGAGAAAACGGGGGGCTCCATAGCGGCGGAGAGATCTCGGGTGCCAAGAATTTCCATGATAGAATACAACTGACCATCAGCCAGTAAAGGAAGAGGCATCAGATTGGCCGCTAGACTCGGACTCCGCTTTAGATTCCGTCTATCTCGCTTCTTCCTCTTCGTCCGCTGAAGAATGTTTGAGGGAATTATCTGACATCAGGAGCGATAAAATGTGGATACGCAATAAATAAAAAAAAAGAAATAAAATTGTAAAGAAGAGACTGTGAATATATATATATATATAGCAGGGACCTTTCTTTGACTAAAGTGAGATGGTTGCTTAGAGCAGGGTAACTGAAGAGATGGTGAGGTAGTGTTAAGAAGATAGCCAAGGAGAATTGCTTTAAAAGTGGGTTTTGATATTGGGTTGTCCAATGGTTAGCCCAATAGTCAGAGGGCTAATGTTAATACTTGAAAAATGACTACACATGGATAGGGGGAGTCACTCTTACTAGATGGGCTTAAGTTCATTATCACCTTAGGAATTTAAGGGTCAAGCTCAAGCACTTAGGAATATGCCCATGGAGGTATGAGGATATGAGAGGAATAAGAAGGTAAGTTGGAGGTAAGAATGACAAAATGGAAACTTAGCAATAATGAGAGATTAAAGGGAGGCAAGTGTACAAGAGGATTAAAGGAGAAAGTCTATGAAAGGAAAAGAAATAGTACAAGGAAAGGATCTTTTTTTTCCCGGTCGGACACGTAGAAGGAAAGGTGTAGTCCTTGCTGTGATTAGGATTGGTCTCCCCTTTACAAGTTTACCTCAAAACAGTAGGTATTTTCGAAGAATAAATATTGTGGAAAAATTGGCTTAAAAAGTGCTAAAGGTACCCGGAAAAGTGTTAAAGGCACCCACCCCGAAATTGATAAGGGCACCTGAGACTTGGCTAAAGGCACCCACTACTTCCCAATTCAAATTTCAAATTGGCGGGAAAATCTCCTTTCAAATAAACATGGACCTGTGAAGCTTTCAATTGATATTTTTAGACAAGATTTTAAGTTTTTAAGACAAGAATACTCTTGCCTTAGTTAGAGGAGTTTCACGAGTTTGAAAGACTAGAAAGACTAGAAAAAAATCAAAGAAAATCTCGTGAAAAATTTAGTTACGTAGAAAAAAGGAAGTGAATAATTTTCGGATTGATATTGACGGAGAGAAAATATTCGTGAGGCTGAATAAGGAAGAGATATTATTCGTTCGATAACTACCATCAAAGAAGTTCCATTTGGATTTGAATGCCAAAAGCTGTCACCGAGAGACAAATATTTTATTACATTCACTGCCGAGATTCTTAGCATTAAAATAAAAAGATTTGAACGAGATTTGAAGCTGTATTGAAATGGTGGTATAAATAGATGAGGTGTGTAAGAGTTTGGGGAGGCTAGCTTCTGCCAGAAATCGAGAAAAAAAACACAGTCCGAAAAGAATTATGCTACTACAGGTTGAGAGGAAGAAGATGAAGAAACTGTTGCAATAGGTATAGAATTATCGTTTAAAACCGTTACAAATTCTTTTGTATTTACGGTTTTAGCAACAATTTCTGGAAATAGTATCTGCGACATTTCTAGGTTAAACGTCACAAAGAGTCTGTGCTTTTCCAACATCTCTAGAAGCTTGTCGTTAACTCGAAAGAAAATTATATTGTTTTAACGACTGAATTGGTCAGTTCTTTATTGTGATTTTTTTTACTAAATCATGAATAAAATAACCTTTTCTATATTTTCTTCTATTCTCTTGGCCATGAGTAGCTAGATTCCTCCCCTACGATTAGAGAGGGAGTCAAACTATGGTTGCTAGCATGATGTGACTATTTTCTCTAATAATTCTCTTGGTCCTATTTTCTTGTGTAATCACCGTAATAATTTCTTCATGTGTCCTAATACTTTATTAATTGTGTTATATTTTCTTTTCAGAGATAAGCATATTATATGAGAGAAAATTATTAATCCTTTGAGAAAAATAATTGAATTAAAACGATTTATTTTCCAAGACGTAACTATTGTGTCCGAAATCGTCTTGTGTATTATTTTGATAATTTTATAGAAAATCGTTACAATCATCTAGTAAGCATAGTTGTGATGAAATCTTGAGTCCTAGTTTTTATTTCATTTGTAAATCAATTTTAGTATTTTAAGTATTGTTAATTTTAGAATAAAACCACCTAACCAATTTTTTCATTAGCACAATAATTAATTAAAACCTAGAAATTACGATTCTGAAATCCCTGTGGAACGAACCATATATTGTATATTGTCCAATCGCAGTCGTATACTTGCAGCAATCAATTAAAATTACCATCACTGATGCCCCATACCTTGTCCGTACCTTGTCCGTCTTAGGACATATAAAGTTTGTCTTGCTTAGTGCAAAGCTTGTCCATCTTAGTCTCAAGAATAAGCATGTGCGTCTACGTCTCAAACAATCAAAGAATGCTTTCAAACCCTAATTAATACTTTCAAACCCTAATTTGAGAAAGGGAAGCTCTCCTAACCCTAATTCCCCAACATGTACGCCTCGCTAAACATGTGCGTCCTTACTAAACATGTGCGTTTTGCTTCTAAGGCAAAGCTTGCACGTCTCTGATCAAAGACCAAGCGTGAACTCTTGCTTCTTTCCAAATTTGAGCGTTTTACTCTCTTACCCTCAATGTGTGAGGCTTAGCACAAGAGTAAAAACGTGAGCTTCTTGCTTCTTGTCAAATTTAGCGTTTTTACTCTTTTACCCTCAACATGTGAGGCTTAGTACAAAGAATAAAAAAACGTAAAAGATGAGAGCTTGTGTTTCTCGGACCTAGAGGCAAGCTCACGAGTATTTTGTTTCAATTGACAAACTGGTGCAGCTTAGCTAATCTTTCCAACAGTAAGCCTTAACGTCAGCTTATTAAGGTTTGCTTCACATACGAATTTCAAAACCCTAATTTGCTTATCAAAAGGCCACGCTAGGTCTCATTCATATACGTGGCCTCACACACACTTATCAATATACCAAAAACACTAATTTGCGACGGTTATTTCGGTCACCAAGAATTTTAGCAACACATATATCGTTGCAAAAGCAACGTTATAAATTTTATGCAACTTTTATACAAGTTGCTTAAATTAATTAAAGCGACTATACGTTGCTTAATATATAATTAATGCGACGATTAAGTTAAGACTCTTGTTATTTGCAATCCACTATTCTTATTAACCAATCCATATATTTAAACCAATCTAATTTTTTTAACATTTTTATTAGTACAATCCTATGGATTGGATTTAGTTTTTATAACTTTAAAAACACACTTAATCTAACTTCTTCATCTTCTCCAACACATATATGTACTGAAGAAGATTTACCTGAATTTGGAGAAGTAATAATAGAGAATACCGACAACAGTGCAGAGGATGAATACAACGGAGATATTAAGGACGCCGACGATGAAAATGACGAGGATGATGGTGAGACCGATGAGAACAATAGTGATGATCAAAATGTTGATGACGACGATGATGTTTAAACATGTTTTTTAACAAACTATGATAAAAGTTTTATAGTGAAGAAGAACAAGAAAGATATATGATTATGATTTGCAGGGTTTATGAACATGTTATTTATAGATTAGATATAAGAAACTAGAAATAGAAAAGGAAAAGGAAAATAGATTGGATTAGATTCATAAATTTTACTTTGATTTGGTTTCTAAAAAGTAATAGAATTCTGTTTAATTTCTTATTAGATTGTATTAATAATAATAGTGGATTGGAAATAGCAGGAGTCTTAAGTTAATTTAAGCAACAAAAATATCAGTTGCAAAATAGGTAATGTAAATAAATTTTTTTTATAAAATCTGAATATTTGTATTTTTGAAATTGTTGCATTCAACCCTAATCTTTACAATAGTCTTACAGCGCTCCTTTAATTACATATACAATGGAATCACTAATGTTCATTCCAAAAGCATAAGAAAATGACTAAAAAGCTACTCCAAAAGAAACTGGATCACCTTATAGCTCAAGCTGACTTGTTTGTTTGAAACTTTTATTGTCTTCTTAAAACGAGCATCATTTTGTAACATCGCTCAATGAGCACCTACAATAAAAGCCATTCGGCACAAGTGAACAAATACTGGTAAAAACTTCACTGAAACATCCAATAGAATTGTAACAAGACAGTTAAGGCAAAATGTAACATTGGGAGAAACGAGGAAGGAGTGCGATTTGAAATTGATTGTAATGTCAAAATCATATAAAAGAAATTAAGCATTATGAATTTAAGCTTTTCATAAAATCTAAACCAGTGTTAATTCAATATTCCCTCGAGCTAAAATGAAGGTTAAAGGCCCAATTTCTGAGAGTAAATTGTAAACACAAGTATGAGTACTACACTAGTAATGAAAAGTATCAAGTAGGCAGCTTAGCTTACCAATTACGATTACAAGATCATCAGAATTTCAGCTCATTCTATCAGACAAGATTAGGAATTGACTTTAACCTTCTACTTGCATCATTCTCATTAGCCAATCTTGTTGGCATAATGCTGTCAATCTGTAGCACAACAAAAATAAATAGAAAATCAATGATGTACCTGTAGAAATTCGAACGTGTAGATGCAAACGATGTTTAAAAGTTTCCAGGATTGCAGATTTACATCACAGCATATAACCACCAAAACTAGAGCTTCCTCCTAGTTCATACACGCGAGGACTAGTGTGTGATTTGTCCATAAAGCTTTTCGGGGTTGTGCTGGAACTTGTTATCTTAGGACTGTACATGCGACGAACTTCACCATGGCTTCGGGTAAGCATCTCATCCAGAATCTCTGGATCGTCCGCAGAAGGAGCTTTAGAAAGCTTCCCCTCCTGATATGAGGTACGTTTAAATTTTTCAGTATAATTTCATTATTGATCACTTATTAATAGGTGAAAAGAAATTAGTTTAGAGGGCTAAATCTTACACATAAGAGGTTGAACGGTATAGCGGGTGCTTCTTCGTATTCTGCTGCATCTAAATCTTGAAGGTGTACCCCTATGAAAAATTTAGGAAGTATGTATTGTCTCACAGGAACCAATAGCATGATCATTAAAGGGAATAACACCCCAGCTATCGGAATCCATGTAATTCCGAAACAAATTGGTAAGTAAGTTGTCTGAAATAATGTGAAAATCATTTTTTTTGAAAGGTACAGTTCCTACAAAAGTGGCATGGTACTCCTCAAGAACCCTGAAATGATAAATAAAAAGAAAAAGGTTATAAATTATAATGAAAATGAAAGTAGAAACGAAGCGTAACGAACCACAAGATAAAGAGTGATGGCAAGAATTTTTACATTTGTCTTCTACTTGGAGCAATGAAGGTAAGTAAGAATCTCTCCCAGAACTGGTTTCCGGGTAAGCTCTCAATGGCCATAAAGGCGAAATACCCCAAAGTACAGAGGTTGGAATCATTTTAAGTATAGGCATAGCTGCAATACATCCTCCCACCATTGTTGATTGAAGCAAGTTACTAACCCGTTGTTCTTTGACCTCGATGGGTAACAAATCATCAATCTTTTTTTCAACATCAAATACCATCTCATCAACCGGGGCGTCAATATTTCCCATTGTAGATGAAGCTAACTGAATAGTTGTCCCTTTTAATTCCTTTAATCCTTGCTGGAAAAAAACATGTTTCAGACAACAACATTACTGTTAATAACTCATGTAATATCATAAAATTGAATAGACTGTCTATGCATAGACTGATCTGATTTACACTTTTAAGGCTAATAGCTTTACATCGAATAGAAATCAAAACAAAGAAATGTGTAGTTCTCTTACTCGAGAAGATGGCTCTTGGTAGATTAATGGAGTCTGCATCTGTTTATAAGCTTCTTGCATATTGCCGTAGACTTCTCCCAAACTTGCACTATCCTCCAATACTTTTCTTTGCCATATCCACTAGTTTATTGCAAAGCAACTGAAAATGCAAGTAAAGTTCATGTAAGGTAAAAAAAACTTTTAAGTAGTTGCTCAGTCGCAAGTTTGGATAGCACTAGCTTATTACATGGTGTGTGAGAGTGGCAAGACTCTTTTATGTGCATTGGAGATTGTGGGATGACGTCATTTGATGGGGGGATACCAAGAAGACCACATAATAGAGTCTGCAAACCGAAACCATCAATTTTGTGTGTGATGCCAAATGGAGAATGAAAAAAAAAAATGAATGCAGGAAAAAGAAGAGATTAGATGTTTACCAGCAGGAATCCTAAAAGAAGCAAATCGTAATGGAAGGAAGATGGTTTTCTCAAATTGAACTCGCTTTGCTGTGCAAGTTGAGATGCTACACTATGGTCAAAATAATAAAGCACTGCGATCATCGTTGCTGGGACAAAAGCTCCGAATATAAAGAAGATAGGCACATTTAGCATGTCCTATGAAAAAGCCAAAGAAAAATACTTCAGCAATACTTTATCCTCAGACTAAACAAAGTAAATAACACTGAAGAAATTGTATACCTTGACGACTGTCCAGTTCGAGAAAAACCAAATTAATCATTGCCTGAAGAGTGCTTTCTCTTCACCTAAAATCTGAAGTGGCAGGACACTTGGCCAAATTTGTAAGACTACCAGCATGAGAAATTGAACGAGCTCCAACCATCTCACCAATAAGAGAAGCCAAGTTTGGTGCAATATCATTCATCTTATTCACCATATACTCATGTATATTCTTCCTGTATTGTGCGAGGTCCATCTTTCTCTGGGCAAATTGCTTGACATTAATTAAGTCAGTAACAGACAAATCCTTCCCTGCAAATAATGAATACCAAATGCCAATATGATTATAAAAATAGAGAGAAAACATTGGTCTCCGGTGTAACTTAATTTCACACTTACCCATGGATGATTTCGCTGCTTCCACAATCTCCTTTGCTTTGTCTTCATCTCCAAGTATCTCAGTTAATCCTAGGATCTTGTCCTAGGAAAGCTCATACTTGTTCTCAACATATTTTGCAACTTTGGCATAAAGATAGTTATCATTTAAAATTTTAACTAGTTCAGGGAAGTACCACGAGTACCACTCTCTGAAGAAAGGAGCAGACAAACAACATTCGATCCAATCAGTTTATAAAGAACCAACATATGATTTTTATTTAAGGAACATAAGAGCTTATATCCCCCCTTAAAAAGTGACAAATCCGGAACATTTTAGCTACTCAATGGCACTAGGTTAACTGGAAACATATATGATATGAAATTCAGAAATAACAATACATTATACGTTGTTACATGTATGAGGAAAGCTTCAACAACACACCTGATTCTCATGGAGAAGGTGTTGACATCTTTATCAAGAGTATCAAGGAGGAAGATAGCTTGAATAACCATGTTATCAACCCGGTTGACATTGAACTTCACCTTAGCTTAGCCTTGAAGTCACTAATGAACCTATCAAAATTGACAACTTATGCAATAACTTGAATAACAGCACTAACAATATTAAGAAAAAAGCAAAAAAACTTTGAGAGTGTGAGATTGAAGCAACAAACCTTAAGGTCACTAATGAACCTATCGATGTAAAAGAGAAGTTCAAGAACAAATTCATTTCTTTGGCCTGGAAACTTAGTTTCTTCAAAGATATGTGACCCACTCTTTGGCTCAGCAACTCCAAGACTAAACTTGGGTTTCTTCCTTTCTTTAAATTTGGGTAAATTTAACTCCAAAGAATTTCTCAACCCCTGCAAAACCCAACAATAAACAATGAACTTTAATCTCCAAAGCCATTGTACTCAAAATATAATCATGTATATAAAGTAACTTGTAAATATAAGACTGATAGACCGGTCAGGGTTTGAGTTTTCCATTCAAGCTATCTCATTTCATGGATGAACAGAGTACAAATAGCCACTCACATTCCGACAGGGAAGGATCTCAAAGCCATTGCATTAGTTGATGATTACAGTAAACAATAGCTGCAGCATCACCGAAGCTACCACCAACAACACCTATAGCCACTCACACGCCAACAGCTGCAGAACCACCATCTTCAACACCAAACCACCACTACCGACTACAACAAGCAAAAAAGAACCACCCACTTGCAACCAACCGCTACCAACAACATTTCCACCCACTATAACAAACCCCTAGGAATGAAAAATCTCTTCACCACCTACTGCCAAATCTCCAACTTTTACCTGTATCATCACCACCACCCATTCTCATAGCAAATCTAGGGCTTTATCACAAACACCAAGCAAATGAGGCACCACAACCAACTAAACCGAAAAATCTGCAGCATTACCACACCACCAACACCTGCTACCACCATCAACAAGATAACCCACACCACCTCTAAGCAACAACACATACCACTGTCACCAGCAAAACCATCAACACCACAAAACTGAAATCAAAAGGAAACCCGTAATTTAAAACTCCATCAGATACAGTAAACAGAAACAAAAATTGCAAAATCTGTACAGAATATTACCTACCAAAAGATGTTATTCGTAAAATTAGGTCAAAATAAAGCAATAATAGCAACAAGTAAGAAGATTAGGGTTATACCCTGCAGAATCCATTAGTTCATCACTAGGGAAAGAAACTTCAGGCTGGAACCAAACACACCTAACATAATCATTTAACTTTAGAGGAGAAAACGATTTCTAGGGTTTGAGTTATTGAAAGATTGGGTTTGATTTTCGAAAGATGGGTTTGATCAAGGTTTAGGAGAAATGGGTTTTTAATTCTAAAAACTTGGCTTTGATGTTGCAGATCTCTGTTTAGGTTGGATGTGAAGAAAAAATGGGAGGAGGAGAACTCCACGAGAGATAAGAAATAAGGTAGTAAAATAAAAGAAAAGAAAAGAGGAAAAAGGGATAATAAGGTTCCAAAAGACATTTAAGCCCTCAATTATATTAAAGCAAGCGTGTCCTAGTTTCTATTTTTCTTTCTCATCATTACGATCTAGTGCAACGTATGTTTTGGTATCAGCAACCGACAACCATCTGCAACGTATATCCGTTGCAAACCTGAAAAAACAAACGTCGCAAAAAACAGAATTTGGTGTAGTGTAGTGTATTTTTACGTATGGCCTCACACACCTATTTTCATTTGTGGCCTCACACACTACACACTTATTTTTATGTATGGCCACACATATATATATTTTTATGTGTGGCCTCTCACACATATTTTCGTATGTGGCCTCACATACAATTTCTCATGCTCAGCAGTATACACTTATTTTTACAAAACAAGCATGTCAATACAAAATTGACTAATTTGGACGCATTTCTTCTTATACACATATAAATATATATTTATTTTATTTTAGTCTGCTAGACTCATCAGCCTAGTCAAGCAAGACATGTAATCGGTCAAAAGACTAAGTAAGTCGCATTCGACTTAGTAATATTAGTAGTACTCAATACTACAAAATCAACACGAGACATCAAATGTCACAAATGGGGGGATACTCATTAGGGCTTTGGTATGGTGGTCTACGGCATGTGGTGCAGCAGCGTAGCCACTAAGGAGAAATTCTGGAAAGTTTGATCAGCAATTGAGTAAAGGAGTGGTAAGTTGAGCAACCGTTTATTCAACCTTAATTGAAGTAGGGAGCATTTGTCGACACATTCTCCACCTTCTCCACTTCAGCACTACTCAACCATCGACACTTTCTTCCATAGAAGAGGTCAAGTGGTTACAATAGCTATGATATAAATAGATTTTCAATCTATTGAACAAATGACAACAAGAAGTCGGAAATACAATAATTCCAAGTCTAAGTCTAATACAGAACAACACAAGTGGAACTCGATCATTCAACCTTATCATACAAATAATTGTTCATAGATATTCACACCAATTACATTCTACAGAGTCTGATATTCTGACCTCAACCTTCTCTTGCTTCCCTCCCTAAGACCAACCCTTTTCCTTCTCATTTTGTGACTGAAGCAAGGCTAGAACTTCCATTGCTTGGTTTATGCCAGGATTGTATAGATTGATATCTCGAATCTAAACAAAGTACTTCAACAGTAAAAATATTTAAGGATTGACGAATTATCACATGTTCACCCCACTTTTCCTAAATTACCCTTTACTTTGTTTTTTTCCCCACAAACAATATATAAACACCGTTCCAGAGTCAAGGGATGCAGTATTCTTAAAAAAGTGTTTCCATGGAAATCAGAAACTAACAATCCTCTTAAAAGGAAAAACGTTAGTGAAAATGAAAATACAAGTGTTTTGCAATTACCTGAGCAAAAAGAACAAGGAATTGTTGAAGAACCTCACAGAAACAAAAGGGTTAGAATTGCTAAGTCTTATGGTGAATATTTTGTAACTTGTATGATAGATGATGAACCTCAAACGTTTAGGAAAGCCATGGCTAGAACATAAGCTCCATACTGGAAAGAATCCACGGATAGTGAAATCGATTCCATCATGCAAACCCACACATGGGAGATATTGGATCTACCCCAGGTTATAAACCTTTGGGTAGTAAATGGGTTTTCAAACGGAAATTGAAAACTGAATGAACGATAGACAAGTATAAAATAAGGCTAGTAGTCAAGGGTTTTAGAAAAAATAAAGGTTTAGGTAACTTTGACACATATTCTCTGGTTACAAGGATTACATCCATAAGATTGCTTATTGCAATTGCAGCATTGTATAATCTGGATATACATCAAATGGATGTTAAAACTGCTTTCTTAAATGGAGAATTAAATGAAGAAATATACGTGGAACAACATGAAGGGTTTGTAGTACTTAGAAAGGAAAAGAAAGTTTGTAAGTTAGTGAAGTCGTTTTACGGGTTAAAGCAAACACCAACACAGTTGCATATAAAGTTTGATAACACAATATTATCAAATGGGTTTAAAATCATGAGTGTTCCAAATGTGTTTACACTAACAGAATAACTACATGGTTTATAGTTTTATGCCGATATGTAGACGATATATTGATTATGGGAAATAATTACAAAGTCTACAAAGAAGACGTTGTTTACACATTTTGATATAAAAGATTTAGGTAAAGCAGACGCCATTCTTGGAATTAAAATTTATAGAAATCTGTAGGAATAAAATTATCTCAAGAACATTATGTTGAGAAAATTTTAGAAAAGTTCCATATGAATGATGACAAAGTATTTAGTACACCCTTAGATATGACTGTTCGTCTCTTCAAAAATGAAGGACATCATGTTAATCAATTAGATTACTCACAAGTCATTGGTAGTCTAATGTATCTAATGAGTTGTACTAGACCAGACATAGCATGTGCATTAAGTCAATTGAGTATATTTACAAGTAATCCCACTTATTAAAAATCCATAGTAAAATTCTTGAGATACTTGAAAAAGACAAAGGGTTATGGATTACAATATACATCATATCCAGTGGTTCGGGAAGGATATGTTAATGCTAACTGGACCTCATACTCAGACGATACTAAAGCAACAATTGGTTATGTATTTACTATGGGTGGGCAGTGGTATCGTGGAAATCATCTAGACAAACATTGATATCAAGATCAACAATTGAGGCTGAGTTCATAGCTTTAGATAAAGCGAAAAAATAAGCATAATGGCTTTAAAATTTCCTAGAGGATACACCAGTATGGCTTAAGCCAGTGCCTTAAATAACTATTAACTTTGACAACACAACACCTATTGCAAAGGCACATAGTATGATGTACAATGGTAAGTCTAAACACATAAGTCGAAGACATGAATCCATTAAGCAATTGCTTACTCACGAAGTTATATATGTGGAGTATATAAGGTCCAAGGATACGGATTTGTTTAAAAAAGGGTTACTTATAGAGATAGTAATTGCATCATCAGAGGGAATGAGGTTGTTGCACACAAATAAAGAGTAGTTTTACAACGGAAACCCAACATATGATTGGATATCCCTTAGTTATCTAGGTTCAAAATGTACAACCAAGTTATAAATTTTTACTCAATGGAAACACTGTGAGAAATTACTCTCTTTTTTCTATTTATATGATGAAACAGTGTTGCATGTCAAGTGAGATATTGAATTTCTCTTAGTGATTCCTATGGATTAATATAACTAAGAAAAATATGGCAGGATACTTTCAAATAGGAGATCACCTATACGAGTAAGAAGTGTGGTCGCTGCTATGATAACTATAAGGCTAAGTTACTCTAGAGCACTCATGAAAATCCAGTATCGTTCAGGGCCGAAAACAACACAATCGAGAAACGAATTTGCAAGGAAATAAACTATGTGACATTTACTGCATCGACTTATACTATATAGTTGAGCAGTTCAAGACTTCGGGTTTGCTGAATAACTAGTAAACCCGATAGATGTTCATTAAGGAAGTTTCAAATCCAAAATTTATATCTCCTGATGTAATGACGTTCCGCGTACAACTCTCTAGTGTCTGCATTAAAGATTATGATTATCATTTTATATTTTTCGTTATATAATTTCGTTCATGCGGGAGATTATAGGAAACATGCACTTGAGTTGGCCATTTAAGTTTATCTGCAAGGATGAATGAGAATTGGGTTAAGTTGGAAACAAACAAGAGGACTTCAGTTTATTAAACTGACAAGTATGATTCATATTGATTGGCAACAGTCACGACGGGCTAGGCTGAATAGATGTGCCCTGACGGTTTAAAATAAAACCAAAGGTCACAATGAGATTCACTCAAACGTTGTTTTGGTTCGAAGGTGTGCAAAACTGTGTTTGTATCGTTGTTACAGTGTTGTCAAGAACATTTCATAAGATATAACCAAGATTTTGGGTTACTACGTGGGCTGCTTTGGTTTAACTGCATATTAAGTGTTTGTGTTTACGCCAGATAGAATTTTGATTACAGTTGCGATATTTTTGGGATGACTGATCTTTGTAGTAGTATTAACAATATTTAACCAAGATTGATATAAATTCCCAACAGTGGGACCATCCAAATTTTTAATAAATACTAAAATATTTAGTTTTTTGTAACAAGTGAAAAAAAAAGTAATTTATGACCGTCAAATTAAAAGGGAGGATAATAAAAAATACAAACAATTAAAAGGGATGAGAATTAAAAAGACAAACCATAAGGGTATTCAATTAGGAGTTATATTCAATTTTATGTACTCGACTGCTGCCAGTAGTACTCATCTAGTGTTTGCTTCATCAATATTTTTTATTATTAATGAATAATCTTTTAAACTTTTGTTTGGTTGTTTGAATCAATTATTGATTTGATTGTTTAGAGTCACGATTAGATGAAATGTTTACTTTTAACTTACTGGTCACCGATGGTTGTTATTTGTTCATGGTTGCTAGTCGTTTGTGTTATGTTTTTCCAGTCAGATGTTTTCTTTACAAATATAAATTAAATTCACTGCAAACGCAAATCCAGTAACAAAACTAGTCAAGGTGCTGAATTTTCCAAAGTGTTCCACCCAACTAAAATTTTTGTCCGAGTCACTCCAAGTATCATATACTTAGTTTAAAATAACAATAATGATATGTTTGGATTATCATTGCCTTCCTTGCATTGTCCAGGTTATGGTCCTGAATTGGGCAAATACATTGATTAACCTATGACCAATATCATATTCTTTATCCTGGGCTTTGTTGTGTACCTTTATATAAATTTTTTGTTCCATATTTATGAGTACTAAATTTTAAAATAAAACTTAATTCAAAGTTTTTTTTGTTTATGTTTACATATCCAACCAACAATTTTATAACCTTTTAGCATTTTTTTAAGGGTTTACATATATGTTTGTACATGAGACGATGATTAAGGTCATAAACCCATTATGATAGCCTACTTTAGCAACTCGGGTGAACAATATGCCCCAAAATCTGCAATGATTTTACATATCATACACACATCGCCTCTTTTAATCTCTAAATTATTTTGGGGTCTATAAGTAGAATGTGAGATCAGATCCCCCCAATGATTTGTGTTAATATTGATCATTCGTCCCCATTACACAATAGAAGTTGATGCATCGTATGGTTCAATTATCGTTAATTGACGAAATTCCATTTTGTTAAACTCAAATACTTGAAGTTCACACACTAGGTGTAACTTTAACAACTCGTGCGAAATGTTTAATAATATTCTTACTATGTGGTGGTATATTGCACATACTCTACCGAATGAGAATATTGTCCTTTCTTTTCTTATTATACAAATACTCATTTAAGATTTTAAGCTGGATCCTATTAAAAATAATTTTATAATTATAAAAATAAAGAGTGTATTTGATAGTTTAATGAAAAAATATGACTATAAACAGAAGCTGACAATTATTTTAAGACGGACGAAAATAAAATATATAACTTATAATTTAAGACATAAGGAGTATTTGTTATCGTAGATTTGTTTTCCTTTGTGAAACATTCCTTTTTGGCTTTTATATCTTGAGTATCATCATCGTATATAGGATTATCAGTATAAGCGAATTTTTCCGGCTATTAGAACTGTTTCTTTAGAAATTATTGCAGCTCCTTAAAACCCTTCACATTGATCCTCCATTGTACTTCTAGCAAATGTGTGTATTATTCTTCTTTTTTATTGCATTTTTGATACGTCACGAGCAAACCAAAATATTTTTTGTAGTAGAATAAACTCTGTGTTAAGCCCCATCATATTTGAAAAATGTTAAACTCGTGAGTGTTATATAATCATCTCTTAGTGACTTAAATCAAGGAGTCTATATCTTAAATTTTGTTTATGTATTGTTGTATTGTAATCTCCCAGGATGTAGATATCTTTTGTATTATAAACTTTGGAGCTATAAATATCTCAAGTTCGCTTGTTTACGATCTTGAATTAAGAAGAGATATGACAACCATATACTAGAAACCTTTTTCTTTCAATTTTGAAAACTTATGCTTATTGCAATACAACAAGAATAATTTCTTGGTAATTAACAATTACTTTTATGGCAGTCATCTTTTATGGATACCTTAATAAATGTGTGTGTGTATATATATATATTTTGTGTGTGTGATTTTAATATTAAGTACATATGGTAATCTATCTCAATCTTTAGAGGATGATATATCCAATTATCTTCCGCGAAGGGGTTTCCAAACCGACTCCTTCCCCTTGTGCCTCGTGGTAACTCTTTACCAATTTGGTGATGTACGGCCAATCTAACAATGTGAATTCAGTTGAGATCAACCCACCATCAACTAACCTGATCTGGTTGACGATGATGAGGTTTATCAATCATAATGTGACTTGCTTATGCTAATTTACATAGAAACACTTGAAATTCTTATAGATTGGGAAACATCTCAACCACAAGTTCGTCCATTCTTATCACGATTAAGCGTCTTTTTACACTATCCCGTGTATATTTTTGTTATCCTCTCCCGCGAGGTATCCGAAGAATTATCACTCGTCGTTCCTACGACTGGTCTAATGGTGTGAGATTTTTTTTTGTTTGCACGTGGAAGCCTGATCGGACAACTCTTATATGTTTTTCATAAAGTTACAGAGGCTGGGAATGCTTATGCTTCAGATTTCGCAATTGGTCATATGCGCATCAACTCTAAATAACCCAAGAGTTGGATCATTCCTCTTATAATTTATTGTTATTACTTTAAATTGAACTCCTTTTGACCTATAAATATATGTTTATTTGCTTATATATAACAATGAATTGTTTGTTATTTTGGTCAGGGAGCGACACAGTTAGATGTTGTTATATATAATTAGTTTATATTCTTTCCTGCTTTTTTGAGTTCTTATTTATATTTTAAGTGTTTTTTTTTTTGATAATTTCCCCCAACGCGTAATAGTTATGCGTTTTGTGAGTTCTCCTATCACAACCCCAAAATCTGGTGCCTTCACAAATCTGACATGACACTCACTGTGGATGCATGTCGAGGACGTAAGGTGAAAAACCTTAGGCTGAGTCTAGTTTCATTCAAATCGAACATTCAACTTCAGAAACCGTGGTCGATTCCCTTAATTCATGTTGTGGTTTAGGGGAAAAGAAGAAGCACAGTTTGAAGAAAGAAAGAATTAAAGAAGCGCAAAATTGCTTTGGCCATTTATTATTTTTAGTGGTTGACGCGTCATTAAAGATCAATGGCTGAGATTTTTTGTAACAAATCATTTAGGGCTTTTTTCTTGAATCTCACCACCCCACTAGACTTATGTCACGACCCACCCATTTTCCCACATATTGGGTTGACCCATGGCAAGAGTCTAGGTCCATTAGAAGAGCCTAGAAGATTAGGGAAGTCCGCAAGCTTCCAGAATATTCTTGGATAAGGAATATTCCCTTGTATATTCTTGTAAAATGTAGAATACTCTAGAAGATGATGATTCTAGAATACATTCTAGAATCCTCTATAGCATACTATATAAGGTGGAGAGCTCATTTGCTCAAATCATCCACCAACAAGCTCTTAAGCAATTGTAACATTCTCTCTCTTATAATCAAATACTCTCTCCCACTTAAAATCTCTAAGTCTCTTCTCTCTTTGTGATCTTTTAGGCTTACTTGAAGAGTTCAAGTGCCGCACGGTCTAGTCTAAAATCTTAGCCCGTGACTGTTGGTATCAGAGCGAAGCTTAAGACTCAAGAATGGCTGACGTTAATAGCAACAACACCATGGAGAAAGGTGTCGATGGCCAGGCCAATAAAAGGGGCAAGTCCAAGGATACGCAAACAAGTCTTGAGGCAAGAATGGTACGCATGGAAAAGCGAGTAAGCGATTTCCTTATGCGCGCCGAGGAAGAGTTCCTAACGAAGGAGACTCTTGAAGGGTGGAAAGATACCTTCGAGGAGGCCATAAGCAAGGCGGTGGATGGATCAAAATGGACGTAGAAGCTCGGATCCAAGACGCAATGGATGATAGCGTGGAGGAGACGAAGTCCAAATTGCTGTCAGTTGAGCAAGAGCTAGAAGAGGTGAAAGGAGAATTGGTATTGTGCAAAAGGGCTGCCATAAATCAAGCCATGCACGAGGGGCCAAGCAAACTCTCAAGAGAGGATACTCCCAAGCCAACACCGTACAACGGAAAAAGAGACGCAAAGGAGATTGATACCTTCATATGGAGTTGTGAAAGGTATTTCGAACATCTCGAAATGGAGGAGGATTCGAGGAAGATAAGGAGAGCCACAGTGTTCCTCACGGAGAATGCTTTGGCATGGTGGAGGCTCCGAAGCCAGGAGATTCAGCAAGGTAAGGCTACTATCACTACTTGGTCAGATTTTAAAGACGATCTTAAGAAATACTTTTACCCGGAGAATGCGGCTTATGAAGCAAGAACGAAGTTGAAGTATCTTCGTCAAACGGGTACAACCAAAGAGTACACCGAGACATATACAAACTTGCTGCTTGAGATACCCAACTTATCTGAAGAAGAAAAGCTATTCAACTTCTTGTGCGGAGCAAAGCCGTGGGTAAAGCAAGAGCTGGATCGCCATCGCGTTCAAACCCTGACCGAAGCAATTGCCGTAGCCGAGACCTTGGTTGAAAGGCCAAGCTTCGAAGAAAGAGGGAAGACTTCAAGGAGACAAACTTCGAAGAAAAAGGAGAAACTTCAAGAAGTCACCATGCCAAAGGTGGGGAAGCGAAGGAGGATAGAGACAAGCATACCTCAAAAAAGTATCTTTCGTGGAAAGACAAAAATTCCGAGCATAAAGATAAAGGTAAGCCCTCCTACTCTTGCTTCTTATGTGATGGAGATCATAAAGTCCGTGATTGCCCGATGAAGGGTAAATTTAGTGCGTTGATGGAGGAAAATGGATCCAACGGGGAACGGGATTCCATGATGAGTTCGCTCCAAGTGCTAAGCAGTGTCCAAGCTAAGACGGGAAATCCAAGAGCAAAGACAAAACTCTCATGTTCGTAGACGTTAAGGTGAATGGGAAGACCTCCCGCGCCTTAGTGGATACGGGAGCCACACACAACTTCGTGTCCAAGAAAGAAGCATTGCGGCTAGGCATGAAGTTCGCTAAAGGAGGAGTTATCGTGAAGGCGGTGAACTCAGATGTGAAGCCACTAGTAGGCGTGGCACGTGGTGTGGAGATGCATCTCGAAAAGTGGGCGGGATCTGTCAATTTCTCGGTGATCCCTATGGATGACCTTGACATGGTGTTGGGGATGAAGTTCATGTGCGAACAACGTGCCATTCCAATGCCACCTTTTGACTCCTTGTGTATACTCGGAGAAAACTCAACACACCTTATCCCGGTGACTAGGGAGAGGAAGAAGACCACGGTGTTGTAGGCGCTACAACTTTCAGAAGGGTTTAAGAAGGGTGAGGTAACCTTCATAGAAACAATGAAGGAGGAGGAACCGACTACCCAAGTTGAAGAAGTTCTAAAAGGCATGAATAAGGTTCTCGAAGAGTTCGAGGACGCGATGTCGAAGGAGCTGCCCAAGAAGTTGCCGCTAAGAAGGGAGATCGATCATGCGATCGAGCTGGAGCCTAGCGCTAAGCCTCCCACAAAAGCACCTTATCAAAGGTCCCCACCGAATGTGACTAAATTGAAGAAGCAACCTTTGACGCCAAGTACTTTGGCCAATTCTTATGCATGTGCTTGCCCCGGAGCATACAAAACCGCGAAAGATTGGCAGCAGCAAAGAGACTTAGCACACGCCCAATTGATAAAAGCGGTTAAGAAAATGAAGAAGTGGGTCAAAAAGAGGCGGCATGTGGAGTTCCAAGCTGGCGACATGGTGTTTGTCAAGCTTTTGTCCCAACAATTCAAGTACACTCGGCCGCTACACAAAGGCTTGTTTCGCAAGTACGAAGGGCCGTTCAAAGTACTAACCAAAGTGAGCAAAGCTTCTTACAGAGTGGAGCTCCCATCAAAGATGAAAATCCATCCCGTCTTCCACGTGAGCAATCTAAAGGCGTTCAACAAGGACGAGGAAGACGAGAGTCGGAGAGTATCAAGACGTGCACCTCCCATTACAACTTCTTTCGACAAAGCTGTAGACGAGATACTAGCTAACCGGATTGTTCGAAGGAAGGGAGTGCCGCCTTGCAAAGAATACTTAGTGAAATGGAAAGATGTATCAATGCAAGAAGGAACATGGGAGTCCGAGGAGTCTCTCCGACAATTCAAAGATGCGATCGACCAGTTTCATGCAGAAGGCGCGACGAGGACGTCGCGAGAATAGGTGGGGGAGAATGTCACGGCCCACCCATTTTCCCACATATTGGGTTGGCCCATGACAAGAGTCTAGGTCCATTACAAGAGCCTAGAAGATTAGGGAAGTCCACAAGTTTCCAGAATATTCTTGGATAAGGAATATTCCCTTGTATATTCTTGTAAAGTGTAGAATACTCTAGAAGATGATGATTCTATAATATATTCTAGAATCCTCCATAGCATACTATATAAGGTGGAGAGCTCATTTGCTCGAATCATCCACCAACAAGCTCTTTAGCAATTGTAACATTCTCTTTCCCACTTAAAATCTCTAAGTCTCTTCTCTCTTTGTGATCTTTTAGGCTTATTTGAAGAGTTCAAGTACCGCACGGTCTAGTCTAAAATCTTAGCCCGTGACACTTAGCTCCCTTTCAGGGTGACGTTGATCTCGAAGTCGAAGGTCGAAAGGAACACCACCAGTAGTTCGAGGTAGGACTGCATAACGGGTGGGTCAGGTCGGGTTTGGCCTCACCCGCACCCGACCCGTTGAAAGGCGGGTGATTTTTTTTTCACCCGCACCCAACCCGCCCAGGACTCGGGTCGAGTCGGGTCTGACCCGTCCAAATGGCGGGTTATGCGGGTCGGGTGCGGCTTACCCGCCCTGGAAATGTTGAAATCAAGGTTCCCAAATCATTTGCCAGGCACTTCATTGCAGATGTAGATCTAACCTGTCAACAGGCATCCATTTCTTACCATTCCTGCGGTACAAAAAGGTAACAACTAAAATGTGTAATCGATGTCTAAAAAGGTGAAAACAAGACAAGATTACCAGTAACGAATTTTAATTTTTGATTGTCACATTTAACCAAATTACAAATGAATATGAATTGTGTGTATAGCTCATTAGTTCATACTGTACTTAACGATTGCCACCAAATGAGAACCTTAGAAAACAACAACAAAATATTTTTTTGAAAAGAAAGAACAACAAAATCCTGGTTGTGTCTGATTGGTGATGATGTAGATTGACTCCAGGCTTCCATTACTGGAGTTTTTGAATTGCTCACCAAAAACATGACAGTGGATTGATGATGACGATGATTAAAGGACCGTGAACATTTCTTCTGGTCCATCAAAACAACCTACTACCACTAAAGATGATTCCTTGGAGAAAAAAGTAAACAAGAATAGTGTTTCTGACGATCAAAAACGAAATTCTTACCTTAAAATATTGAGAGAGGAAGTTAGCTGAATTGATATTGTTGACGATAAATGAATCAAGGGAATGTGAACGATCCTCCGATATCAGTGGCGCCTTCTGGGGACTTAATAACAACCCAAAGAAGAGAGATGGTAATAGCAATGAGAACTGACCAGACAAACACGATTGTGGGTGTCCTTCCTCTTCATGAAACTTAAACAAACCTAGAAATGGGCGATTAAGATTGAAACTTGAAATAAAATCAACGGCCAAAAATTCAGCAAAGTTACGGCGGGTGGGCGGGTCGGTTCGGGTGAGAGGAGATATACCCACACTCGACCCGCCAGAAATCGGGTTTGGAAAAAGTAACCCACACTCAACCCGTTCATCGACGGGTCAGATACGGGCCGGATTAATTTGAACGGGTATGGGTCAGGTTGGCGGGTTGAGTCAGGTTTGTGCAACCCTAGTTCGAGGGCCTTTACTTAGGTACGTACTTTCCTAGGTTCTATTTTTCTCAGAATTCTTTTCCAAGAGAGGGTTTATTTTCATTCCTCATAAACCTAGAAAGAAGTAAACATACAAAGTTCAGAAGGAAAAGAGAATTCGTTAATCAGAAGGTTAAAATCATCTCAAAAATGCATTCCCATTTCGTTTCTAAATCGAAATTGTTTATTTCATTGATGCTTTATGTTTCAAGTGGAGCATGAAATGTTCTCTTGTATGTTGTAATTTTTTGGCTAGATCTGAATTTTTTTCCTTATAATTGTTGTTTTTGTTATGGAAATTAGCTACACACCTGGTTTTTACTCTCTGTAATTTGGTATAGTATTTTAGAGCCTTAAATTGTTTTAAGGAGCTATAATCGCTGTAAACCTACAAATATTTCTGATTTTTTTTTAAATTTCTAGGGTTTTTATTATTGTTTGTTAAACCTTTGTTTTTCAGATATATAAATTCTTAGTTCATTTTGATGACACAATTCCCGCTTGCTTCATTTGATTTCCTGTATTCTCTATGGTGTACCCAGAAATTTTGGCTGTGCTTTTTTTTTTGTTAGTGTCGTACTATATTATGCTTGAAAAGTTGATACAACTACATCTCATGATTATTGGTTTTTCAGGTTTTTGGTTTTATGGACGCAAACATGAAAGCTACTAGGTCACCAGATGAGTCTGATGGAAAGCCATCATTCCGAAAACCCTCAAATGATGGGGGAAGTAGAAAATATCGACGTCCTTCTCCTGTTAATGAACCTGGGTCATCTCTATCAGGTGATTAGTTGTTATGCACTTTTTGTTTTGTGTTTTTTTTACATAGGTGGTATCTCTGTGAATTCACAAAACTTAGCTATAAATGTAGGTACTATGGATTTTGCGTTTTTGTAGTAAACGTGGTATTGGTATATTTGACAGGAAGTCCAAAGCATGGTAGAAGCCCTAGTCCAACTTTGTCTAGAGAAAATCACGCAAGACTCTCTGATGACTCCAGGAAGAGAAAGGACGAGGGAAGGGAATCACACAAACAATCTGAGCGGCAGTCCCATGGGAGATCCCGAGATTACCGTAGAGATGATGAGTACAGTGGATATCATAAGCACACGGATGGGGAAAAGGATCACAAGAGGTCCTCTTTGTCTGGTCGAGAATCGAGAAGTAACACCACTGATTTTTCAAGGCGAGAAGGTAAATCTGATAGGTCTAGAGGGTACTGGCGGAACCCAGATAAGTACTCACGAGATACACCTGATGAATTTCATAGAGATAGGGAGAGAGACTATTCGGTTCTAGAGCGACATAAACATAAGCAAAAAAATAATTCTTCTGATGTAGCTGCAGCTGATAAGACTGTGGAGAGAGAAATTCGTAACAGGGTTCGAGGGGAAGAACGAGATGAAACGAGGGAGTGTCGTAGGAGTTTTGGAGAGAACAAGAAAGACCATACATCCTCCTTGGGCTTTAAGGGTGAAGGAAAAGACTTAATAAAAGGTAAAGATAATTATGGGAGTCGCCTGAAAGGATCTTATGAAATGGATGATCAAAATGCTGAAGCAGTGGAAAAGCGAAAGCATAGGGAGGGAGAATCTGACAGGCTTAAAGGGAAGTACGATAAAGAAGCAGATGAAGATTCTTCAGTAAAAAAGATGAAGGCTAATTTAGACAGTGACACCTCTTTTGTGAAAGCTAGTAAGTTATTGCTTAGTTGGTTACTCCATCTATTGCATGCTTATACTTTTCTAAGTAGTTGCTTTCTAGGTGTGCTTTTCATCACCATCTTGTGTTGTGTCTATTTAGGGGAACCTGTTCCAAAGTTTGCATCTGCATCTGATGAATGCCTGACTTCAAATTCCAAGACAGCCCAGGGTGCCGGGGATGGTACTGTGGCAAAACCTGCTCAAACTTCTTATAACGAAGCAGAGTTCACGGATAGTCTAAATGCAGCTAAAGTTGCAGCGATGAGAGCTGCAGAAATGGGTATGTTTCACTGCAACCATTTTCTGAAAATTTCTGCAGATTATGGTTATCCCTTATAGGCTTATAGCTTGTTTGGTTCAAGCCTATAAGGTAATTTGAATTCCCGTTATCTGGATGACAAGGTAATTGAATTTTTCCTATGAACCAAATGGTGGATGATAGAAAGTAATATTATTATAACTTGGTAATTCAATAATTTCAATTGCTAGGAATTGGGTTCAATGTCTTGAACCGAACATGTTATAGTAGCAGTTAGTACTTAATACTATGTGGCTGTGTAGATTAGAAAGCTCGGTCGTCTCAAATTGGACGGCACAGAAGTTCTTTCCATGCACCATAATTGCATGACGAGGCTTCCCTCTACAAATTTGTTTATTCAGTTCAACCTGGGTATGCAGAACTATTGACAGGAACAATATGAATGCTACGGCTAGCTTATATTATTCTGATGTTATGCTATCCACTTCATTTGTTGGGCCCTCTATTCGAGATTGTGATACTCGGAGATCTACTTATATTTATGTGTTGACCGTTTGTTGAAGTTTCAGAATTATCTTATTAGCTTAGCAAATGCTTTTATAAACTTTCCTCTGATTATGGTAACATATTATCTCCATTGTTACTATTCTTTCTTTTATATCCTTTCCATTAATATTTATGGCACTGTAAAGTAAAAGGTAAGTTGTTTGCTTCTAAACTGATACATACTATATTATAACATTCACTCCTGCAGTGAATAAGAACCTTGTTGGTGGTGGATATATGTCGACTGACCAAAAGAAGAAATTGCTTTGGGGAAACAAAAAGAATACTGCTACGGAAGAGGTATTTTACTTCCTAGTTCATGTCCAACTTCAGATTTGTGGTTTCAATCTGCAATGAAGATTTTTGCTGGAATTTATTTGACGATACTAACCTACTTTCTCCTGTATTATCTTTTTGTCCAAAGGTGCAGTCTGGTAGCCGCTGGGATGTACCTCTGTTTGGTGACCGAGAAAGACAAGAGAAATTCAACAAACTCATGGTAATTTTTTGACACAACTACATGTATATTTTTCTTATGCAATGGTCTAGTTCAGATGAGAAATGGTAAAAAAACTCCGCATAATTTTCTGAATGACACTTTTTTATTACAATTCCTAAAACCTACTGACACAATTTTAGAGTCTGAGGTTGCGTTGGTACCTATGGCCAAATGTAGGGTGTAAAGGGAGAAGTGAAAACACTGGAGCAAACCAGCGAACTACAAGCAGAGAAGCAAAAGGAGCTCCAGCTGGATTTGGAGAAGCAATATACTGCTGGACTACGCAGGAGAGATGGACGTACTGTTGGGTTAGGTCTATAGTTAGTACCTTTGTGTTATCGTATATGACTAGAATGTTCTCGTACAATTTTCATTTTTGCTGGACTGACCTTTATATGAAATATTTATATTTTGGTGGGCAAGATGTTGTTCCTCTTGCAAGGGGTGGAGTATATGTTTGCTTTTCTTGAGTTCTGCATCTTTTTCATCAAAGGGCATTTTCTGTAAAGAACTATATTTACAAAAACATCCAGTAGCAATGGCCACTGGCCTCAGCACCAAGAAAACTAAACAAGCTTACAATCCCGCCAGAATGGCACCCCAACTTCTGTTTATATCCTCAAACGATTACCCTCTAGATTTACAATGTATGCAATCAAAATTTCTCGGCCTCGTCGCCTTCCATCTTATGAACAGGAAGTAAATTTCTTGTCAAAATATTTTTTCATCAATCAATGGGAACAAGTTCACTATTCTTTCTTCCAAAGCGATGTGGAACAGAGTTTTTACGTTTGAGCATTTTATTACGGACACTTCCGAGGTGAGTAATTTCGGTGTAATTCTAATCCTGCATTGGAATGAACATGAGTTTTATCCTTTTCACCGACTTGATTACGTAATTATATCCCAACAATGATATTTCTAAAGAAAAGGAATCCAAATCCGACTACAGCTAGGATTCCTAATTTCCTATCCCTACTAGGATTCCGGTTCCTATTTAAGCACTGCCTTCAAATCTCCAAAACCAATATCCAAATTAGTAGCAAAACTATTCTCTCTCGTCGATTCTATCGATCATTATGTCTTCTCCAAGGGGCAAGACCAACCCAATGCTAAACGGTATCGATGATGTTGAGAATGAAGCTAAGTTGGGTAAACTTCCGTCTGGTTTTAGATTTCAACCAATAGACGAACAATTGATTGTTTATTATCTCGTACCAAAGGTTCTGAGAGAAGATTTACCAGCTAACAGAATGAAAGAAGTAGACAATCTATACCACTACCATCCTAAACAACTTACACAACAATACAAGGGATATGAATCAAACGACTGATACTTCTTTACAAGAAAGTACCAAGGTGAAGAAGATCATAAAGACGCGCATTTCAGTGTAGGAGGAGGCGAGGACACAACTTTATTATAGACAATAAGGTTCGTGTTGCGGGACAGGGAGTTTGGTAGTTAACAACACATAATTTAATCTATTCAACCGACTCTTCAAATTCAGTAATTGGATATAAACACGCTTGGGTTTATTATGAAGGGCGGGATTCCGAAGAATATGAAACCGATTATGTAATGCAAGAATACACGATAGCAACTCCATCCGGTTGGAATCATTCTGAGTACGCGCGTGTTATCTTATTTGTTCTTTTGTGTATTGTTTTTTTTTTCA
Organism: Papaver californicum; assembly: GCA_023531435.1. Taxonomy (NCBI): domain Eukaryota; kingdom Viridiplantae; phylum Streptophyta; class Magnoliopsida; order Ranunculales; family Papaveraceae; genus Papaver; species Papaver californicum. The sequence goes on along the minus strand of JAJJMC010011023.1, from coordinate 2,095,165 downwards.
TGATTCATCATTAAAACAAATGGTTTTGCAGTTGGATCACGAATGGATTTTGTGTGGAATATACAAGAACGAGCAGAGAAGTAGCAAACCTTTTGAAAGATCTACATCAATTGGATCCAATTCATCTGTGGATTCAATAGATTCTTATTCGTCAATGGAAGATGATGATTGATGATGAATTTGATTGTTGAGGAGGGCACCTGTGAAGGTGAAGTTTGGTTAAAGAGTGTGGAAATATTTGATTATTGACTACATTCCCTTGTTTACAAAAAATCACGACGTATTTGATTGATTACTGCAATCCTCTGTAAGATCCATTATCATGTTTTGAAGTAATGTTTTCGACTGCCTGGACCTTTCAATTTTTTATTTCTATGAATGAATCTCAACTTCAGTATAGTGTGCGAGCATGTATCTTTTTCATCTGATCTACAGATGATGAGCAAGTTTATATCTCATCAGCTTGTTTCACCTTCTCCATGCACCCTTTCTCTCCACAAGATCCAAATTATTGCACAAGGAACAATTGGCCAGAGCAGGTCTCAATACATATCTTGTCCCCACCTTGCGTCTTTCATGAGAGGAATTTTTTGAATAGTTTGAGCTGCCGACCACGACATTCAAACGGCTGTAATGAATCAAACCATACTGCATGAGTATACACACAGTGCAACAACATATGAACCGTTGTTTCTTCATTTTGATGACAAATTAGGAATAATAGCTTGCTTACTAATTTATTCCACAGTGGCTCGTCATCTTTCATGTTGTAGAGATTTGTGAAAACCTAACCAATGTAAAATTGGAACTTTTGGAGGAATTTTGTTTTTCGTATTATAGACGAGAAGGATGTTTCTTGTTGTTCAGCCGAAGTCACCAGCTTTAAAAATGCATTCAAACTCATCATTTTCATCTTCCTGCTAGTGACAAGTTGAGCTTGAGGTTCCATGCTTCAGTTCCAAGAGATCAATTTGAAGGCTGCATTTAGGTTCCTTCTGAACTCCAAACTCCACTCAATGCTTGCATACCGAATATGATACTTGTTTTCAGAATTTCTTGATCACCCCACAAATCTAATCAAAATCTTAAGTCTTAACCGTTATAAATCTTTATGTCAGTACACCTTTAAATTTCCATTCCGTAGTTCAACATAGCTTTCGACATACCTCAACCATGAGGCATATTGGTCTCTGCTGGCAGCAAAAAGTTCATTTCTGTAGCAGTTTTTTCTCGAATTATACTCCTCCATAACGCATTCCTTTCCTCTGAGTATCTCCAAGTCTATTCTGTAAGCAAAGCCTAGTTGGTCGTTCTGAGATTTCCCGACCCCAATCCCCTATATTTCTTAGGTTTGCACACTTTTCCTTCCCTCATGACAGCCAACGTGTTTTGTCTTGTTCTCTTTTGTCCCCCCCACCCCCACAAAAAAACCTTTTAATGATCTTCACCAACACCCCACTGCTGCTGGAAGTTGAAGAAGAGCCTTAAAATATGTCGAGATGCCAGCGTGGGAGCCTTAGTATATCTAATCCACCAGCGTTCCTTTCTGCTGTTCCAATAGGCATTCCTAATTAAAAAATAGGTGACTTTGAAGTCTTACCTCCCAGCTCTACAGCTAACTCTTCTACCATTCATCAGCTCCATTACTTACCATAGAACTATTCTCAAGATTAAGTTTCAGACCAGTAAGAACTCTAAAAACTATTAGAATACTAGAAGTCTTCTTACCTCATCTTTTGTGAGGGAATGAGGATCAATAAGAAGATCCAGTCTCCGCATTACTTAATATGGCACGACTGTGTCCTTATGATTTACATTCCACACTTCAGTCCTTACTCACCCATAGATGTATCTATTTCTACTTTTATGATACAATCACATGAAAATTATAACAAGAAAACTAAATGCTTTCCTTAGCCGCAAATAAGAAAAGTAGGAACAGAAGGAACCAAGTGAAACAGCATGATGGAGTGGGCTAAACAAAATTCCATGACCACTATTTGGAAGTCATTTCAAGGCCCCATTTGTGCAAAGTAGTTACATTTAGACTCTTTTATTAAAGCCTGAACAAGTACATAAAAATTGAACGCAGTCCTGAATAAGTAGAAAATCAACTCTAGCAAGTTAACTTACCCTGTCATTATAAACCAAGAAAAGAAAGTGAAACTGAGTGCATGTCAACTGATTCTATGATTCCTAACGGCCACGTACAATTCAAGGCTTCTCAAAAGAAAGTCATGAACTAAATTGACTACAAAGTATAAGGCAGCTCCAGAGAAATAGACAATATAATCAATTGGCAGATCAAGTCTAGGATTCTTCATAGCATAGCAGAGATTATAAAAACAAGCCTATGATTCTTCATAACAGAAGTTATAAAAACCAGTTAAATGTACTTAATAAGGGAAATCAAGATAAAATACCAATCTCTAAAACATCCTAAATATGGATAACAAAATTTTAATTAACACTATCCCTCTTAATGAAGTCTTAAACTGCATTTTTGCTTGACCAACATAACCAACACCATAAGCAGAAAAGAAAAACTCTCTAATACCCGCCTTTAAGATCATTGACGACATCATATGGAATGGGAGTAACAGTTTCAAGTGTTGCTCCTTCAACCATGAAACCAGGTTTAGGGCCCTCGGGTTGTCTCTTGGTGCTAATCTTTTCACCTCTAGCTTTAGCCTCAGCCTTCAACTTGTCGTTCTGAACCTTCCTCAGCTTGAACTCTTCTCTGCACCTTGATGGCTGCACATGTTCAATCCTCACGTGGATCCTTTTCTTTAAAATGTTACCACGAACCTGCATCGAAATGAATGCAAAATAACAGAACCGATTATCATGTAAGGGTTACAAGCTATACATTATTGATTAAGAATGTCGGACAGTTAAAAACAGAAGTAACGAATTTTAAACAGAACTTTTAAGATCAATTACAAATGACTACTTAGAAACTCCAATCTTACAGATAGAGGTTGATAGTTTCCCAAAATATCATATATTATACTATCATTAAGAAATAAGAACAAGCCCCCAACACAACAGTTTAGTGTTGTTATCACTTTCAATGAATCATCAAAAATGTTTCTAGCAGTTTCATCTGTTAGGGATTACTTCAATGATACATTGAAGTCAAGCTCGTTACCACACAGTAACTAAAAAACAGACTTATAAAGCTCAAAAACCCACAATATAAAAAGAACAACAGGGTTAATAAAAAACAAAAACTTAATACCTTAAGCCGCCAGCATTTACCTATTAAACAAAACATAATCTCATCACTCAGTGCAATAAATAGAGCAAACATCTATACAGAATCCAACTTTCCCTTGCATCAAACTTGAAATACAAAATCCACATAATAAGATGCAATCAAACGAGAGAGAAAAAAAATCAAAAACCCATGTCACAATCAATACATGATCTACCAAACAGAGTTATTCAAACAACAGAAGCTAAAAATCGAACCCAAAATCAGATATTCGGTAACAAACAGCAAAACCCTAACAACTGGAAAGAAACTGATCTAGAAATAGAGAAACTTGCCTGTTTGTTGATTTCAACACCAATAGCACGTTTTGTAACATTCCAGACAATACCAGTACGTCCATGGTAGAACTTATGAGGCATGCCCTTGTGAATAGCACCATTAACCTTGATATCAACGTAATCACCAATCTTGAAAGTTCTCAAGTAAGTGGTAAGAGCAATGTAACCCTTCTTCCTGAATGGACGTGAGAACAAATCTCTTGTTCTAGATCTTAACCCATGACCGGCAGGCATTTTTACTCTTTCTCTCTGATATGGATATCCCCTCCGCTTCCTTTCTGCTGAAGAGTTTCTCAAATGAAACCTAGCTTTCCATTATATACCACCTCATAATGAATTTAGGGTTGGGCTTTTTAGTAAAATGATACCCGATGTTTTCACCCAGATGTGTTGGAAAATAAAGAGTCGGTTTTACGGATCTGACACCACTATTAAACAGATTCGATTTTCTTGGGAGATTTATTGTGCGGTCCAAGACCCAGATAGTCTGGGCAGGGTTTAACCGGATTTTCATTTAACCGGAATTCTTTAAAACATAAAATGATAAATGAATAACACCAAACGCATATATTCCTATGATTTCTCCTTTCTACCCGTTATAAAATTTATTAGGGCTTTAAAAATTAGCTAAAACTGAAAAACAAAAGCTCATTCTTTATCACCGTGTCCCATGATCAAAATCAATCTACATCACCATTACCTAATCAGAAAAAAAAAGATCTTCAAAGTCCACCTCCATCATTCAGAGAAAATCAAAAACAAAAAAAAAACAACAAAAAAATAATCTCGTCGTACTGAATCATCATAAAAATCAACAAAAAATAGTCAAAACAAGAAGAAAAGGCGAAAGTATCTCACAAAAAGAAGTAGTAGAAAAAGAACACAATGTTGAAGAATCACTAGTAGAAAAAATCAAGAAAAATCCAAAACCAGTAGCACGAAAAGGTATTATATATGATAAATTCACCGTTGTATTTTATTTTTTTTATATAACATGCAATGCCAGTTCTGTTATAATGCAACATTACAGATACACTATGCTAATGATGCTTTTTGATTTTTCATAGATTCAACACTGCATCTTTCTTTTTTATATAAGATATAATGTTAGTGTCTGTTATGATATATCAGTGCGGATCACTATATTGATGTTTTTTTTTATGGTTCGTTACATTTTAAATTACATGATGTGTTATTTTGGCTCTGCAGATTGTATATACTGTACTCATTTTTACACATATGCACGTTATCTTTTGGAAAATCTGCATGTGATGAAAATCTGTAGTGCAAATCCACTATACTGATGGTGTATATTATATGCATATTTTGGTGGTGCAGATACCTTATACTGTACTGGACACCTAGTTAGTTTTTTGTCATGATAGGTGCATTATTTGCACTAGTTTGATACTAAAATGAATGCTTTCTTGTTGGTTTTCGTGCTTTTATGTTTTGATTTGTTGTGGAGTTCTTTAGGTGTTTTGAAGACTAATCAACAAAAGAAGAAGAAAGAAGTTCATACCGGCACAATGGAAGAGTTAGAGCTGAAAATATACTTTTGGACTAAGTTCCTGGAGAATTTACGGCTAGGTAATTCCCAAGACCTAGTCGTAGAACAACTTGAATAGAATACTGAAATCCAGAAGTGCTTACGGCTAGGAAAATTCCTCGAACTAGCCGTATAACTGGGAAACTGAAGATTTATGTCAGAGTTACGACTAGGAATTCAAATCAACCTAGGCGTAGAAGAATCCAAGCACGTGAGATCAATGTCAGGGCCGGAATTACGGCTAGAAAATAATTTTAATCTAGCCATAAAATGTGATAAAAATATACGAATATTTGGAAGACACCATCTTGTAGAGGACGAGTATATGAAGCCAACGCAAAAAGAATGAGGCAAATCAGACATCGTATGAAGAAGTTATGGCCGAAATGGTGAATGGAAAAAAAGTAAAAGTTAGGCTCACTTACGGCCAGGAAACCCAAAAACCTAGCCGTAAGTGACCCTGAAATCACCCAAAATTCGGTTTTTACCTACGGTTAGGTCGTGGGAGAATTCCTAGTCGTAGGTAAAGTTGGTGTGAATTTGGATTTCTAAAAAGTGAAAACCCAGTCCTGAAAGGAGTTTAAGCCCTAGATATCATGAGTACTATATACGGAGACTCCCAAGACATTAAGAAGACATCTTTAACACTACTTTTACACACGGAAAAGGAAAACAAGGAGCTAGGGATTGGAGATACGATTGATCATCACGATTTATAAGGTTTGTTTATTTGCTTTCTTCTATATTTTCCATGGATTTTGAGAAATCCATGAGTAACTAAACATCTCTTATTGGTTAGAAATGTAGTCCTAAGTTGGAAAACATGTTTATTAGTTAAAGCATTCGTTCTCATATATTCATAATCTCTTTAATATCATTTATGTTCTACCATTAATAACGTTATGTATGATTGAGCATGCATTGATATCTATATATAAACTAGGGATTGAGATCCGGAATTGTCGAAAAATCCTTGTTACAAGTAGCATAACATAGTTGTTAATGACGGGATGTTATCATGCAATTATATGTAGAAGCGTAACTTAGGTTAAAAGCGTGTGGCTCTTGCGCCAGATTGCTTAGATTAACTTCAACTCACAAAGACCATTTTTTTATTGGGTTAAACTTTAGCGACTCTTGCGCCAAGTTATGTATTAAAAAGGATTCAAATAGTGGCTCTTGCGCCTTTGATGATAATATGAGTTTTTCCGGAGTAAGCCTGCGATAGAATGTTTTAGGGTTATTGATATTAAGAGTGAATGAATGTTGAGTATGATTGAGTTGATAATATGTTGGAAGATGGAAGATGAAATCTCTAACCAGTAGTTTTTAGCTTTCATAATCATATTATTTTGCTTGTTTAGCATAACTTAGTTATAATCACAATCAAACCCCCTCTGTTTCCATAAGTAATCAAAATAAATTGACAACCAATATCTCCTCGAGGAATGGATTTATTCTTATTACTATATTTTAATCCATATTTGTGAAGTAGAGAACTTAAAAATAGTTTTGCTTGGCTGACAACCGACCAAATTTGGCACTGCTGCCAGGGAGGCATAGCGGATTATTATTTTGTTTTTGACTTCTAGTTTTTAACTTAGTTTCAAATTTTTTTTTTCAGGTACTAATCTTCTGGCTCCTAAACCGAAACCCATCGGGTATCCACAGATTGGAATCGAAACTAGAAGAGGAACTGTACTGAAAGATAAAACGGGAGATAAACAAGAGAAAGCAATGGGTGACGTAAACCGTACACGCAAGGACTTAGCTCCTTACAAGATGGATAGACAACAACGGTGTATTCGAACAACATTTACATTTGAGATCAAGCAAGGGTTGATCCATGAGATACCAAAGTTTCATGCAATGTCTAATGAAGATCCAAACAAGCATTTAATGGATTTTCATAACATAGTCATGACCATGATACCAAAGGATACATACGGAGATGGAGTTATGTTGCAAGATTTTTCATTCTCCTTGATGGACACTGCTAAGAAATGGTTATACTATTTACCTTCTGTCAGTGTCACAACTTGGACTGGTTTGAAGAAACTCTTCTTAGATAAATACTTTCCTGCATCAAAGGCAACTCAAATTCGAAAGGAGATTTGTGGCATTAAGCAGATCGCAGGAGAGCTACTGTATGAATGATGGGAACGTTACAACAGATTGGTGGCTAGCTTCCCACATCATCAATTCAATGATTTATTGATCATCCAGTACTTCTACGAGGGTCTTCAATCAAGTGACATAAATATTATCGACGCTGCAGGAAGTGGTGCAGTAGTGAAAAATACAGTAGCTCAAGCTAGAGAATTAATTGAGAACATGGCAACAAATTCTCAATAATTATCAAGTCGTGGGTCAGAACCACTCGTCAGGAGAGTTAATGAAGTTAGCGAATCTACGGAAGTCCGTCAATAAATAAGTAACTTAACGACGATAATGCAACAAATTGCAGTTGTAGTAATGCCATCGTCATCTTCTTTGATCTATGAAGAGGGTAATGAACAAGCCAATGTAATTTTTTCAAATCAGCAGAGGCCCAGATATGATCCCTTCTCCAATACTTACAATCCAGGATGAAGAGATCACAACAACTGTAGCTATGCAAACACGCAAGCTGCGGTTCAACAACCTACTTTCAACCGTTAGAATGGGTATCAAAAACAACAATCTCATCTACACCAATAACCTAATCAGGGTTCTAGCACGGATGACAACCTCAATACAATTATATCCATATTTCAACAGAGCAAACAAAAGACGGATGGCGCCATTAAGGAGTTACAAACACATGTTGGGTCAATGGCAAGTGAGTTGAACCAGTTAAAGACACAAAATAGTGGGAAACTCCCTTCTCAACCTCTTAACCAAGAGAGAATGTCAATGTTGTGACATTGAGAAGTGGTACACAAACTGTGTAACCCAAAGATGCTGAGAAAAACAAAGACCTTGAGGGGCCGATTTTGGAGAATGAGATTACTAACCTCCTGTTTCTGCTTATATTCCTCTCTTACGTTTTCCTCGCAGGTTTGCTAACTCTAAAAAGGCGGAACAAGATAAGGAGATCTTAGATATTTTCAAGAAGATTCATGTGAATATTCGACTTATAGATGTGATTAAACAAGTCCCGAATATGCGAGAATTCAGAAAGCCTTGTGCACCAATAAACAAAGATTAACCAGTAATGAGGTAATGAGAGTTGGGAAGAATGCTTTGTCTATCTTGCAAAGAAACTCCCACTCAAATGTAAAGATCCTGGTAGTTTTGACATTCTTATTGTTATTGGAGCATCAGTAAATGTTATGCCTGCATCTATGTATGAATCTCTTAATTTAGGACCTTTGAAATAAACTGGAATTGTTTTACAATTAGATGACCGTTCTTATGTATACCTTAGAGGTATTATTGAGGATGTGCTTGTGCATGTCAATCCATTAATCTTTCCAGCAGATTTTTGCGTACTAGAGATGACAGACAGATCAACTGATTCGTCTATACCTTTGTTATTTGGACGTCCTTTCATGAGAACAATGGGAACCAAAATCGACGTCTTTAGTAGAACGTTGACAATGGGATTTGATGGAGAAACAAACGCTTCAAATTTACGAGGCGATGCGATATCCTAATGATGTCTATTCTTGTTTTTCCATTGATGTTATCGATTCTTTAGCTCAAAAGATGTTTGATTTGGGGAATGATGATCCATTTGAGACTTTATCATGATGAGTGGGGGTTCTAAAGATCTTACGAATCCAAAAGCCGAGTTTAAATTATGAGACAAATATGAGGAATCTATTGGTGAACTCAATTCGTTGTAACAGTACCCACCAACTCATGATATTTCGTTTATCTCGTCACCATGCACTAATGAAAAACCGTTGTCATCTATCTTGCAGGCTCCTAAACTAGAACTTATTTTTCTTCCTGATCACCTAAAATACATATATTTGGGTGATAATGAGGAGTTTCCGGTAATAGTTTCCAAGGAATTAACTGAATTGCAGGAACAAAGACTTCTTCAGGTGTTGAAGGAGTATAAAACGACTATAGGATGGACCAATGTAGTCAATCTCGGATCTCGATCTCGTCGCGGCCGGGACCTTGACACCTTGACAACGATATCTCGGGGAGATTATCGGTGAAATCTCGGTCTAACTATTAAATCTTTTATCCAAATTTTATATACCTGTAAATGTTAGAGCTATTGCAAATATAATACATAAACATAAAATTTAAGAAAGGAAAATAGATAATCAGTTAAAAACAACAACTTAAAATAAATCACATGATAATAGCATTAGTATATACAAACAACGCAGTTTCAATGCAACTGCAAGTTTCAATGCAACGCAGTTTCAATGCAACGCAGTTTCAAGGCTTTTCATGATAGTAGTATTTCTAGAAAACAGTTTATTGTTAGACAGAAAGTTATCTTGTTTAATTCTCACATTTGTTTATTTCCTGGTAAAATAAAGTCTCGTTGGATAAGATTATTTTTTGTGCTTAACGTTTTCACTCATGGTGCATTAGAGATTCGTAGCTTGTTAACAGGGAAGGAGGTTAAAGTGAATAGGCATCGATTGAAGTTCTATTATGAACCGTTTGAATCTGAGATGGTTGAGATTAACTTAGTAAACGCACTCTCTCTGGAAGAGTAGCAAGCAGATGCCGAGTCGGGATGAGGATGTTAAACTAAGCGCTGAACGGGAGGCAACCCATTGGTTTTGTATTGTTTTCTACTTTTATCTTTTTAGTTTTAGTTTTCTTATCTTTTCATATCATTAGTAGGAATTTCCCACCTTGATTATACATTGGACGAGTCAATTTACATTGAGGACAATGTAAATTTTAAGTGTGGGAAATGGTTAAGCATATAGAGACATAATACTCGCTTTTGTAGGTGGAATTTTAAAAAAAATTATACATATTTGCATGAAAACCTCCAACTTTTAGAGATTTTAGAGTCACTTAACTTCTAGCTAAGTTTGCATACAGAGTTCTTACTGAAACAATTGAACTTAGAATTAATAGAGAACGACATTCGGGTTTCTTAGTTGTTGAGAGAATTAGTAGACTTAACGGTGCTTGAAAGAAAACTGTATTAGAAAAGCTGATCAATCATTAATGGAGACTACCTATTGTTACATCAAGCGAGACACTAATAAGTGCTTAATTCACATGTTTTTAGTGTAAAATTCATACTTCTTTTAGCTATAATTCTTTCATATTACTTTTTATTACTCTTGTTTTCTATCTTATGTGTCATATTAGGTGAATCATCTAAAAAGGAGTTACAAAGTGCTAGAATGAGCAAGGAAGTAAAGCACTACAAGTAAAGGCAGGCCAAAGACCAATTTCTACTTATCCAAAATTAGGATTTCTTAATACCATCTTGAAGAGGACGAAGAATCAGAGAGAACACAAAAAGAATAAGGTCATTCCGACATCGGACGAAGAAGTTATGAGCAAAACAAGATAATATTGAAGATTTAGCTCACATAGGCGTAGGTGGTGAGTTTTTGACAAGGTATAGAATTGTAAAATTGTCCTTTGCCAAGTAGCAAGAAAATAAAAGGATGTGTGAATACTTATGCGTATATGCCTAACTCTATAACAAATATAGAATATTGTATCTTTACTTATATTCGGCAAGCGAATTAAGAATACAAATTCTCTACAAATACTCTAAATTGGCCTATCAGCCTCCTCAATACTCATAATATTTATGTCATATCAGGCTAGTTTCAATTCGTATAAATTCCATGACTGAATTCCTTGAACTCGCCTCGAGTGCGCATCGATGTTCTGGTAATATCTACCAAATTCGGAATAGCTAATGCTTAAACCCCAAAACAACACTTTAGCTTAACGCTTCGTTCACAACGAACTCGTCTCAAATTGCTCTTCTGAGCTCAAATCCGCTATTATAACACCTTGCTTAAATATAAGACACAAATAATGTGCCACTCCTCTTGGATGCACTACAATCAATAAGCAATGCCATAAAAGATGCATTGAACCTCTAAGCTAGCCTAACCCTAGCCTTTTTTCCTATCAGCGCCAAGTGACCACTAGCTATTTGGCTTAGCACCACATTGGCACTAGTTAGCCAGCAGCCTTAGCGCGAAAAACGCTAACTTTCCTGGCGCTAACCGTAGCACTTGAGAAGCACCAACTAGCCTAACATGGTCTTAACTAGCATATCTTGGCCTAATGAGGCCTTAACTAGCACGTCACTACCTTAGCACCTTAACTCTAGCACTAAAATGGCTAAACCTAACCCTAGCGCCAAAGGCGCAAACTCTGTTGGCTAGCTCTAGTCTGACACGTCCCTGAGCAGCAGCCTCATTTGGCTGAGGTGTCCCTGAGCAAAGGCCTCATTTGGATGAGGCGTCCTTGAGTACCAGCCTCATTTGGATGAGGCGTCCCTGAACAATGGTCCCATAGTCCTAGCTACCCCGGCCTGATGCTTCCAATAGGCCTAACACTCCCGTCCTGATGGGTCCCACAAGCCTAGCGCTCCCGGCCCAATGCGTCACTGCAAGCTCAAGCACGCTCAAATGTGTCCATGCTAAGCTCGATCACACTTCCCTTGGATCAAATGCATCCCTGCCAGTTCGAGCACGCCTCCCTTGGCTCCAATGCGTCCCTGCTAGCCTTGGCGTCTCGCATACTAGGGGTATAATCAAAGCCAATTCCTTGGTTACGACCAATACTCTATGGAGCCTTATGATTATTCTCATACATGCCAATAATATTACATCGGGTATGTAAGTGAACAATCACAAGGATGGGAGGTATGCTTCTAATAATTCTTCTAGTCTTGCAGATCTATTGCACCAATTTATGGATAATTTGGATTGAGAAAATCAACATATGAAAGAGTTCCATCAAAAGATGGACGAACATAACAAAAAGACTGAAGATACACCCCAAGAACTCCAAAGGCTAATGAGGAAATTTATTCAATAACAATATTGAGAGTTATGTGAGTTGCAACAACAACATCAACAACAATATAATCGGGAAGAGTCACATCGAGAGATTCAAAGGAATCCAGAGAAATTATATGAATAAATTGTTCAACTCGGTAAATTAGGGATGAGGAAGAAGTATGGCCTCAAAACCAAAAAGATTATGAAATTCCTAAGAACGATAAAGATTATTATGAAGATGAGCAACCTTTGAAAATTCCTTACAACGGTGATGAAGTTATTCCAACTCCGGATCATTATAATGATCATTCGCCTATTCAAAATGAGGAGCCTTGTTATAACAAAACCATTGTTCTAAATAGGGTAGTGTAGTCAAACGCTAATCAACATTATAAAGAATATCAGGATTACAATGTTTTTAGCCTAGTTGATTTGCAATCCGATTATTTCTTCGAAAGAGACTCATACAGATGATATCCTAGAATTTACACTGATGAACTAGACTTTTTATGAGAGGATTCTGATTTCGGTTATGAGATTGTTGAAGATATGGAGATTTAGAAAGAAACCAAATTGATTAATGTTGTGGAAGACCCAATTGGGCTTGCCAAGGATAATAATGATGATGACATTTTGATTGAAGCAGAAACTGATAAAGAATGACTTTCAAAAAGTTTGATAGAGGACCACGACATATATGAGGTAAATGATTCATTGTATACCCATGATGAGGATCCCATTATACAAGAGATCGTGAAAGGTTTGTCTAATCCTTTGCATACCTCTATATCTTTTGATGCTCCCCCGATCGAAATAGTTCCCCAAAAGGTTGTTTCGATTTTTAAGGAGCTAGATCACTTATGGTTGAGTATAAATGCTACAAAAATCCTTAAGAATTATTTTGCTTCTAATTATTTACCACTATATGTGTTTGATTCTAACACTGTGCAGGTTCACTGAGAGAAAACCGTAAAAGCTCCCACATTCTATGTTATTTATACACTTCTAAGTGTAGAAAAGACTAAATGTGGGGGTAACTTCCACAAATTAACAGTTTCAATATTTATATCTTATGCTAACGTTTTTGTGAAGCTGTTATTAGAACTGCAGATTATTATCTGGGTGGATCCCCAGATTTTCATATTGTTGGTTTACGGGCGCTAACCAGAAGGTCAGGCTGAGGACGTTAAACTAAGCGCTTAATAGGAGGCAACTCATTGTTTTGTATTTTTTTTTTATCTTTTTTACTTTTAGATTTTATTGTTTGCATATCATATTTGCATTCCCATGTTTAAATTCCATAGAGTCCTAAATCCATAATGAACAAATTTTGATGAAAAACTTTTCGTCCGGAAAATTCTGACAGTGAGACCGTGAAACGTCTCTAGAGACTTTGTTCGGAATCCGATTTGAGTGATTGACCCAAAATTTTGAAGAGGAAAGACTTACCTTTCTGTTGAAAAATGAAAATCTAAATTTGGAGTCTGTTAGGTAGGAGATGTTGGCCTGGTAAACTGAGTTCCGTATTTTTTCAGAAAATTTTCAGATTGCATGTTAGTCAGTCCAGAAGCCATAAAAGTCAGAACGTTTGTCAAAACAGTATGCCCTTTTGAAACGTTATATAAAAGACGTAGGCGAACAACTTTTGTCAAGGAAGTTTTGCCAAATTTCTTACCAATATGTACAGTTTTCAGGGTTAATATGTGGTTACATCAGAATTCAGAAATTTCGGTTTCTCACATTGAGGGCAATATGAAGTTTAAGTGTGGGGGAGTGATTAAGCATATAGATTTTTAGTTTTCACTTTGGTAGAGTAAATTTTTGCTATTTATTGTATATATTTTTGCATAAAAACCTCCAACTTTTAGAGACTTTAGAGTCATTTAGTATACTTCTAGCTAAGTTTACATACGAAGTTCTTACCGAAATAACTGAACTTAGAAGTATTAAAGAACTACATTCAGAGTTTTTAGTTGTTGAGAGGCAGTAGCTTACAAAAATGGACTTAAACCGTCGGTAGGGAATATAGTATTTAGAAAAGCTGATCATTCAATACCCATGAGTGAGGAACCAAACCTTCAATTCTTTGTACCTGTATAAATTGTCTGTTTAGAGTGTTTCATCTGTGCAAATTCTGGGTAGAATGATGAGCTACTCAACTTCGTACCAATTTCAACACTACTTTTGATCTATTGAGTGCTATTTATATCAATCATGAGGGTGTCATCAGAATTGCTAACTCTATCTTGTAGTCTTGTTTGCAGTTGGCACCATTCTCTCGACAACAACAGGTCCATAGAAACACCATTATCATCAATAAACGGAGCATTACATATTTCAAGGAAATTTGAATACGTTCAAGGTTTACAAGCAACAATACAAGAAAGAGCAAATTTCATATTCAAGTGAAGCAACAAAACAAAAAGCAGAATTATGTATACATGTTGAAGACTTATGTACAAGAGCAAAGAAAATCAAAAGATGTGAATTTTATGAAGTTTATGAGATAGAGACAATACAAATTGTGAAGAATCAAGTGGTAAAGTCCTTATCCCACGGCCATAGTAGTTTTATTTTATTTTTCAGTTTGAATCTTATTAGTTTGAAGAAAAAAAAAGAGAAAAAAAATCGGATTTTTTTTAAAAAAAATAAATAAATAGAGAAGAAGAAGAATGATGTTTATCATTGCTTTAGTGCATATTTCCTTTTAATTTGATTCAATAAGGTCGTGGGGAAGAAGAAACCTATAAAGAAGTTTCAAGCAACAAGAAAATTAAGAAAATAGTTAAAATTTTTCAAAGTTCTACGAAGTTTAAGAGTTCATCATCAACAATTGATGACCAAAGAATGAAGATTTTTCTATTGGATGCTGTGAGAGTGGTGTTAATTGTGAATCGGGTAAGAAGGTAAGCAAGCGTTCCCATCCTTACATAGTGGTTGATTTCCTTTCTTGGAGGTCATCAGACAAAAAAAAGGTTCTTTTTTTGTCCTACGTTTCTATGGAATAACATCTTCATATAATTCGAAAGGTTCATTTTCCTTCCCATCATTTAACGTGTGCAGGATTCCTATCTTCACTCCTGCCTACACACATGAGAACCATAAAGTGCGTCTTTTGAGTGTCAATTTCATAAAACCCTATTGGTGAGGCAGAAGTCGAGGCGGAATGCTTATTCAATCGCTCTCGAGGTTGGATTCTTTCATATGGTGGTTTTCTCCTAACTCAAGAGTTAAGCATGAGAATAATTTTCTTTGGAATTTCTAACTTCTTATTATTAGTATGTAGAAACTCTATGTCCTCATAGCTCTTTGGATGCTTGTGACTTTGAAGTTGGAGTAGGTTTTGTGGGTATACCTCTTGTAAACCCTCACGAGACTATAACTCGTCCACTAGGGACACCTAAGGGTTTAAAGGCTTGTTACACATGCTAAGTGTAACCGTGTCCTCGACAAAATGGAGTTGTTGCATTTTAGTTTAGTTTAGGTTAGTTTAGATAGTAGTTTGCTCGATGACTAACAAAAGGTAAGTGTGGGGGAATTTGATAAATGCTTAATTCACATGTTTCTAGTATCAAATCTATACTTGTTTTATCTATAATTCTTGCATATTACTTGTTATTGCTCTTGTTTTCTATCTTATATGTCATATTAGGTGAATCATCTAAAAAGGAGTTACAAAGTGCTAGAATGAGCAAGGAAGTAAAGCACTACAAGTAAAGACAGGCCAAAGACCAATTTCTACTTATCCAAAATTAGGATTTCTTAATACCATCTTGAAGAGGACGAAGAGTCAGAGAGAACACAAAAAGAAAATAAGGTCATTCCGACATCGGACGAAGAAGTTATGAGCAAAACAAGATAATATTGAAGATTTAGCTCACATAGGCGTAGGTGGTGAGTTTTTGACAAGGGATAGAATTGTAAAATTGTCCTTTGCCAAGTAGCAAGAAAATAAAAGGATGTGTGAATACTTATGCGCATATGCCTAACTCTATAACAAATATAGAATATTGTATCTTTACTTATATTCGGCAAGCGAATTAAGAATACAAATTCTCTACAAATACTCTAAACTGGCCTATCAGCCTCCTCAATACTCATAATATTTATGTCATATCAGGCTAGTTTCAATTCGTATAAATTCCATGACTGAATTCCTTGAACTCGCCTCGAGTGCGCATCGATGTTCTGGTAATATCTACCAAATTCGGAATAGCTAATGCTTAAACCCCAAAACAACACTTTAGCTTAACGCTTCGTTCACAACGAACTCGTCTCAAATTGCTCTTCTGAGCTCAAATCCGCTATTATAACACCTTGCTTAAATATAAGCCACAAATAATGTGCCACTCCTCTTGGATGAACTACAATCAATAAGCAATGCCATAAAAGATGCATTGAACCTCTAAGCTAGCCTAACCCTAGCCTTTTTTCCTATCAGCGCCAAGTGACCACTAGCTATTTGGCTTAGCACTACATTGGCACTAGTTATCCAGCAACCTTAGCGCGAAAAGCGCTAACTTTCCTGGCGCTAACCGTAGCACTTGAGAAGCACCAACTAGCCTAACATGGTCTTAACTAGCATATCTTGGCCTAATGAGGCCTTAACTAGCGCGTCTACCTTAGCACCTTAACTCTAGCACTAAAAGTGCTAAACCTAACCTTAGCGCCAAAGGCGCAAACTCTGTTGGCTAGCTCTAGTCTGACACGTCCCTGAGCAGCAGCCTCATTTGGCTGAGGTGTCCCTGAGCAAAGGCCTCATTTGGATGAGGCGTCCTTGAGTACAAGCCTTATTTTGATGAGGCGTCCCTGAATAATGGTCCCATAGGCCTAGCTCCCCCGGCCTGATGCTTCCCATAGGCCTAGCACTCCCATCCTGATGGGTCCCACAAGCCTAGCGCTCCCGGCCCAATGCGTCACTGCAAGCTCAAGCACGCTCAAATGTGTCCATGCTAAGCTCGATCACACCTCCCTTGGCTCAAATGCATCCCTGCCAGCTCGAGCACGCCTCCCTTGGCTCCAATGCGTCCCTGCTAGCCTTAGTGTCTGGCATCCTTGGCGTCCTTATCCCCCCAGCTTGGCCCTGCTAGCCTCCGCGTCCCGCTCTAACGCGCCATGGTGGCCTATGTTCCCCTAACTTCTCATGTGCATCTCCAATGAATATGCCTCTCCAAGGCCTATGCATATCCAAGGCCAATACGTCTCCTTGGCTCCAGCTCTCCCCTAGCTTGGCCCTGCTAGCCTCCGCATCCCAGGCGCCCCTAGCCTAGCACGCCCATGCGAATGCACCCTTAGTCTATCACGACTATACTTAGCTGTTTTAGCCACAAAAATATTGATATTAAGGCTCTAATGCTAACTAATTGAAGTGTTAACTTCAAACCTCTTTAACACTAGCTTCCTAGCCTTAGTTTAATTGGTATTTACTAGAATCTAGGCATATTGGTCTTATTCCTGAGACGTTAGCACATCATCCTTTTATAATTAAAAGAGCAAGCACATTCTTATTTACGCTAAGTAGCTAGTACTAGCCTTTCTAGCTACTTCCCTCATAAATACGTCTTTCTTCTCAATATGGGTCAACATTAAACCTTATATGAATTTTAATAGGTCTCCTTGCTTAAGAATTTCTCTACAACATTTGGCCTCAAATGCCTGCCAGACTTACGATAAGTCACTTCTAAGCTAATACTTAGCCATTAAATATGTCATGTTACTTTCAAGCAAGTACATAACCATTAAACTTTCCAGACTTGACAGTAATCAGTCTGACTATCAATCCAGTGAGTCGCACAACTTGTTTCACTGACTTAGCAAGTCATTTGACTTGACTTGACTTAATCAACACAATATTGGCTTATGACTCCACTATTTACACGAGATATCAAATACAACAGATGGGGGGATTCTCATTGGGGTATTGGTATGGCGGTCTACGACAATCGTGGGTGGTGACACCACCTCCACGAACAAGAAGGTAACAAGAATTGGACGGTTACAGAGCAGTTGAGAGAATGAGGAGTAGTGTTCAGACAGGTCTTCCCTACTTTCCGGGAACCACCCCACTACAATCTCCATAATCATCACTTCTCCACCTCTCCCTAACTTCCACGACTTACGAAAAATCAGTGTGTCTCTGTTGAACTATAAATAAATGATTCCCATCTATTCGAAACAAGGAAAGACAAGATAATCAGTCTGGAGAAACAAAACTATAGAATTAGCGATTCCTTTCAAAGAATCTATTTTTTTTCTCCATACACTATCACACTGATATGTTCTCAACCTTCTTTGCTTCCCTCCCCTAAGACCTACCCAAATCCTTCCATCTTTGTGATCAAAGCAGGGCGTGACCGGCCATTTTTTGGTTTAGGCTCGTCCTGTTCGAGCTTGATCTCTCGAACCTACCAGAAAGTACCATTTTGCAACACATTTCTTTTCACCCTAAAACAAGAGGTTTGCGAACCGTGCCATTCTTAATTTTGAAATTTAGCACGCGCTTTAGACTTCTAAACAAGGAAAACACGGTCCCGGAAGGATTCTAAACCCTAGAAAGAGAGGATACTTGATGCCCAAACATTGAAGGCTATAAAAGAAGACTTCTAAGGCTCAAACAAGACATCTACGAAGTAATCTCATATACTCCACCTCTCATATTACAATTCTACATTAAAAAATATAGGGTTTACTCCTTTTAGGGGGAAAACCACAATTCTTCTTCTTCTTCCTTATAATATGAGTAGCTAATTCTTTTGTTGATTAAGGATGAATTCAATGTTCTAAGCATGAAGCTGTATTAGTTAATACAAGTTTGTTTGAAGTTATTATATCATCATCGGTTGTTTGTATTATATCTAGGGTTTATGATTGATTTCTATATTGTTTGGGTGCGCAACAAAATTATTATATTGATCGTTCTAATGCTAATATTGAGTTATGAGATAAGTAATCTTCCATCGACTCGTACATAAATAGAAATCACGAGATTGCAGAGGGATTCTGTGGAGCAATTACGAGTGAATAAAACTCCAGATAGTGGACCTTGATCTAAGAGTTTAACTACGGGGATCAACCTAAATCACAAAGCTTAGAGCATTCGATTGGGTTACACCTTGAGTGATCTACTAATTGGTATTTCAAATGAATAGAATATGGTAGTCGAGAACTTCCGTATGCAGTGATAAAAGGAGTTTTGGGGATAACACTGATCTAGCTGCTATTCTACGTTTGGTGATGAACGATTCTAACAAAAGATAGATAAGTATACTAATTCAGTCAATGTTTGATAATGGCAAAGGACTCCCTCATCATCTTTTATTTTTATTCTTTTTATCTGCTTTAAACAACCAATCCCCCTTAGTATTTACTTTTATTCTAGTTTTGCTAATCTAAATAACATATCAATTACACAACTCTCTGTGGGAACGATCCTTACTATCGTTATATTACTAGTTAACTAGTGGAAAATATATCGAGTAATTTGTTGCACTTACTACAAGCATCATGCACCAGACTTTCAATTCTTCGTAGATATCTAAAAATTATCCTTTAGAGTGTGTGTCATCCTACACTTATTCCGAGTCGAATGATGAGCTACCCAACTTTGCACCAATTTCAACACTACTTTTTGATCTCTTGAGTGTTATTTCATCAATCACGAGGGTGTCATTAGAATTGCCAACTCTATCTTGTAGTCTTGCTTACAGTTGATACCATTCTCTCGACGAAGTAGGAATAGATCATCAACAAGCGGAGATATCAAAGTAACGAAGAAAGTTGAATTCATTCAAGGTTTGCAAGCAACAAAAAGAGGAGAAAAATTCTATATCAAAGGTGAAGACCAGACAAAGTGAAAAAAGAAAGAAAAACAAAAGATGTAAGTTTTTGCAGTTTATACAATACCAAGGCAATACAAGTTGTGAAGAATCAGTTGCTTAAGTCATTTCCCCATGGCCATGTTAATTTCAGTTTCACAATTTTTATAGTTGGTATCTTTTTATTCATTTAAAAAAAACGAAAATACAAAAAGAGAGCTAGGGATTTGAGTTGCGACTGATCATCATGATTTCTAGGGTTTGGTTATTTGCTTTTTTGTATATTTTCCACGGATTTTGAGGAATCCATGAGTGACTAAACCTTCCTTATTGGTTAGAGATGTAGTCCTAAGTTGGAAAACATATTTATTAATTGATGCATTCATTCTCATATGTTTATAATCTTTTTAATATCGTTTATGCTCTATTGTTAATAACGCCATATATGATTGATTGCTTGTTTATTTAAGTCGCGAATTAAATGAGCATGCATTGGTATCTATAGCTAAACTAGGGTTTGGGATCCGAAATTGTCAAAAATCCTTGTTACAAGTAACATAACATATTTGTTAATCACGGGATGTTATCATACAATTATGTGTAAAAGCGTAACATAGGTTAAATCCGTGTGGCTCTTGCGCCGGATTGCTTAGAATAAACTCAACCCACAAAGACCATTGCTTTCATTGGGTTAAACTTGAGTGGATATTGCGACAAGTTATTCATTAAAAATGATTGAAAGAGTGGCGCTTGCGCGTTTGATGATAATATGAGTTTTGCCGGAGTAAGCCTGCGATAGGATGCTTTAGGGTTATTGATATTAAGAGTGAATGAATGTTGAGTATAATTCAGTTGATAACATGTTGGAAGATGGAAGATGAACTCTCTAACCAATACTTTTTACCTTTGATAATCGTATTAATTTGCTTGTTTAGCATACCTTAGTTATAATCACAATCAAACCCCCCTGTTTCCTTAAGTAATCAAAATAAATTGACAACTCATATCTCCCCTTATTACTATATTCAAATCCATATTTATAAAATAGAGAACTTAAAAATAATTTTGCTTTGCTGACGACCGATCTTCTCATACTTGTGTGCTATTTTGACAGTGCAGATTGCATATATTAAATTGATTTATACACATTAGGATGCATGCTACTAAAGACACACAGTTTGTATCGTGTCATTTGATAGAATTATGCAGTGCAAATTTACGACTTTCTTTCTCCAAAGCCATGCCCAATAGCCATACAATAAGTACAAAAATCTGTAATTTTTTCATATATAATATATTCCACGTATGCAAATCCTTCTCTTTAGATTTGGATTTAATCATGAACTTGCTTGGATACATCAACTTTTCATCCGAACTGCATGAAAAAGGAACAAATGCAGCAGTATTGAATGAAAATTTCTTGTCCGAGCGGTTAATTATCTTTTATGCCAGTCACTACAAAATATACATACATTTTGTTTGTAAAATATTATGCTAGATTGACAAGTAATAAATATATATTATTTACATTTTCTAAATGATAAGGTTTGGAAATATGCTCCAGGATAAAATACAAATAAAACACATGTGATATGTATGGATTACATGTCTAAAAAATTGTTAAACAATTTGTAATAACGTTGTTCAGCTGACATTAAACTAAGCGTAATAGTTTGTTAAAAAATCTTAAACACTAACTTATGCAAAATAAAATTTTGTTTGTATGTATAACTCTCGAGCTCGTTTTTAATCATTTTTTCATCGGGATTAGTTTTGGGTTAAAACTAAGATGTTTCAAAGAATCGTTTGTAGTTTCTATAATGGTAACTAGATTTAATCTTTTGAATGATGTGTTTTTTATATTTTATTTTATATTAAAAGAAAAAGAGTACAACCAGGAAGAGGATATCTCTTTTCCTCAGGTTATTGCGTATGGATCCAATGGCCATATGTTGTTGCATCTTCCTGTCGAGAATCTCCAAAGGCACTTGCACATCATACAAAATTTATACTTGAATTTCCTTTACTCCTACAAGGAACTTGAATTGATGGTATTTATTCCACAAATTACTTTGATGAGCTTCTTTGGGGAAACATATGGATATATTGTGCCACCGGTAACATGAGATACTTAATCGTCATCCACACCTGCTTGTTTTGATGGCGTTAGAGTGGATTTTTACACTTTAAAGAATATAATTCATTTGATGGTTTCTAGCTATTCGAGAAGACTAAAAAGCTATATGTTTAACAATTGCGAGGATTTCTTGGTGCTCAATCTTTTTAAAGTTAGCCATACAAAAGTAAGGCTGAACATTCCAAAAGAGTGTAAGTGGTTCCCATCGGATGAGGAATCCTTGATGCTGTGTTGTGATAGAGCAACTATAAATAATCCGGGTACTGTTGGTGCTGGGAGTGTCCTAAGAGATTATTAAATTAATTGTCTGGGTGTTTTAGCTGTTGGGTTGGGATTAAAGACTAACTTCATGGCGGAAATTGAAGCTATAATTTAGGGTCTTGTATGGTCTTTATATTGGGAAGTACGATGGATGGTTGATAAAAATAGTGGTGGCTTCAGACTCAAAAAACGCAATTTCATCCTTTCTAAGTGGTAATTTGCTTTGGTGTGTCGTGGGAAGGTGGAGGTTGGTTACTTCAATTATTCTTCTATTGTTTTTAAACGTGTTTACCGTGAAATCAACTTCGTCGTTGGTTCCGTGTCAAAGTATGTTACCTAATTGTATAAGGGTGTGCGTAAATAATTTATAGGTAGGCCTGACTTCCTCACCTGTTTAGAGGATCGCGGCATTAGTTATTTTCGTTTTAAGTAATTGTTTTTAGGACCTTTTTGGTCCTATCTACAATATTTTTTGTTATTTTCGATTTTTTTTTATAAATTTTTGAATAACATAGCTAAAAGTAATTTATAATTCTCCAAAAATAATGACTTGGCAAGTCGTGCTGGGGCCTTCAGACAAACAACGGAGTTGAAAGTCTTCAGTCGGGACAAAAAGTGCCGGTTATACAACTACTATCCACAAGGATCCGGATGTTTTTAGACCCCTGGTAGCCTTTCTAGAGAATTTTGAGTGACTTTCACAAATTCAATGATTTGAACATGTCTATGAATATTGATCTAATGTACATAAGTGAAATACACTGAGGCAGGAAAATTTTATATCTAGATATTATAATACAAATATTGATTTTTTTTTATAAAAATCTAAAAATATTTCTAGAAAGTTTTCAAAAAGTTGTTGAGGGTGCATCTGACAACGTTGATTGTAGTGAGCAACATCTATTAAATCTTGTTTTTTTATATTATTAAATATATATTTAAAAATTTCTTATGAAGATGTTTGTAAAACCTATGTGATATATGTGGTACCACACGATTTAAAAAAATTGTTAAAAAATTTGTAATAATGTTGTTCAAATGACATCAAACACAACATACTATATTTTTTTAACAAATCTTAAACACTAGCTATTACGATGGTGTCTATTATGTGCATATTTTGGCAGTGCAGATTCCATATACAGTGTTGATTTTAAATACATAAGAATAACACCTAGTTAATTTTGTATTATATATATGTATTATTTTAGCAGTGCAAATTACTTATACTGTATTGATTTGTACGCATTAAGATGTTACTGAAGATATAGTTTGTTTTTGTGTCGTATTTTTGTTGATACTAAGGCAGCGACTTCTAATTCAACTGGTTTAGAACCATATAGAGTTGGTTTTGACATTAGACTATACTTAGAAAAAAACTACTTTTTTTTTTTGTTTTGAAGCATGAAAAAAAAACTAGTTGTTTTTTGACATCAGGATTTAGCAGTGCATATAGGCTATACCAAAGAAAAAAAATTGACATTAAGATTTAAGAGAGTATGTATGTTATATTCAAAAAAACCAAACTACATCTAAACCTTTTCTTTTTACATATATCAGAATTGCCAACTGTGACAGAAACTTGTGATTTTCATTATAAATCTAACTGTACATATATGTTATACTAATTAAATAATCAAAATAATCAAACAGTACATATATGCTATACTGACTAAATTGGTTGTTTGTTTGAAGAATAAAACAGGAGCAGAAGATAACCGAAAAAGGAAGGAGTCATTTGTTGTAAAAAAAGTCAATGAAAAATTGATGTCACTCGTAGAAAGTGAGACACCATCTTAAATAAAAGACAAAAAATCAATGGTTATCAAAAAAAAAAAACTTGCTGAAAAGAAAGCTAACGAAGAGAAGAAGGACGAGAAAAAAGTGGTCTCAAGTATCGTCAAGAATATAGTGACTCGAAACGACCGATAGGTGAAGAGAGTTGGTCCTATGTTTGAAAGTGGAAGTGAATTTTCTGGTAAATATGTAAAGAAGACAAAACCAAGAATGCAGGTAAAAATGATTAATTTTTTGATGGACTACAGAGCAACAAAAATATCTTTTTACTATGTCTAGTTTTTTCTTGAATGTCCAGAGATTATTAAAATATTGCAGGCATTATATACCAATGATTAATTTTACATATATCTATTGTTTTCTTCAACTCTATCTATTTTTTTAAATTTACAGTTATTATGCAGTCTATCAATGTTTTCTGGTAAATATGTAAAAAAGACAAAACCAAGAATACAGGTAAAAATGATTAATTTTTGGTTGGACTACAGAGCAACAAAAATATCTATTTACCATGTCTAGTTTTTTCTTAAATGTCCAGAGATTATTAAAATATTGCAGGCATTATATACCAATGATTAATTTTACATATATCTATTGTTTTCTTTAACTTTATCTGTTTTTTTAAACTTGCAGTTATTATGCAGTCTATCAATGTTTTAACATGTATAAAAAAATCTTTTTATTATTTTTTATAGTATCGTAGGATATCTTCATTGAAAGAATAAGTATATATTGTTTACAATGAGGGGAACGGAAAGAATATTTGTAATAAAACATGAAAAAATTTGCAAAATCTAATTTATCATGATTAAAATCAACTGATAGAAGTAAATCTAATAATTTCTTATTTGTAACCAAAATATGGGTTCATGAAGAAAACTTAAAACAATTAATAGAAGTAACTTTAACCATTCTTTATTTTTTTATACAATTATATAATATCTGCAGTAAGAAAATAAATATGTATTGTTTACGCTAAAAGGAAAAAATTTCTTTAAAAAGCTAAAAAGCAAACTCCAAAAAAAAAAATATTGCACAAGTCGAAAAACAAGAACGGATGACATTGCAAGTTGCTTTTGAAATAATGAGGGTACCAAGTACACCACAATATTTTCGATATCAACATATACAGACTCATCTTGTATAATCTTATCGAAACAATAACGACCAAAAGATTATTTCAACAAGGTGATTCTTGGTAATATTTAAAGTTCGGTTTGAACCAACTATGGGATCTTTACCAAGATATGATTAGCATACAAGTATGATTACTTAATTATAACTATTACAATTACAATACGGAAAGTAGAGCATTCACACAACACACAATATTTTGTTAACAAGGAAAACTTCTTGGCAGAAAAACCTCGGGACCCTTTCCAGTTTTGAATGCTCTTAGAATTAAGCCTGTACACAAATTGACTACCTCAACTTCCTATAGTTGAGACCAAGTAAATTACCCTAATTTACCCAGTTCCTTCAGTATCCTTGCACCCAATCTGGCCAACACACTAAATCCCAAGACATTGTCCACTATCTTGAGTTGCTTCATCGCTCGTAAGATTTCTTCACTCAACTCCTTAGGATCGTAACCCGTAAAAACAAAGGACTAATCTGTTCCAGTAACCAACTCATGTATACCGAAATCAATCTGTAGATCAATTATAAAGTAGAGTTAAAGGATCTTCCATTTATATTAATAAACTCATTTGGTCAAAAGATCAAACCAAGACAAAGATTATCAAAATTATCCATCTTGATAAACAAGATTTATCCAAGCAAATATATGTCATTGGATAGTTTTTTCGATCTTCCATAAATATGATATTTATATAACTAAACTGCTTCTGTAATCCCAGAGAATCAAGCTTGTAAAAAGTCACACAAAGATCATAACCAGATAATGAAGCTTATAGAAATTTTTTCGAGTTTTTAATCTTCAATTTCAATATTCAAAGTAACCACTGCAAAAACAACTTTATTCCACTATTAATCAAACACACGTAATGGAGTTTGTTAATATTGATTGATCAAAAAATTTATCCCACAGATCCAGAATCACTTAAATCTATAATAGTCAAATCTTCGAAAAAACTTGAGTGGCCTTATATCAGAAGAGAAGGACCATATAATAAGAAAGTTTGATCTATTGAATATAACTAAGCCGTTATTTCATAACAAGTAATAAACGAAAACTAAATAAAAACCTAGCCTTCCACCAACAATAAAACTAGAGGCTTATTGATCACAAAGAAGACATTAAACGAAGGACAACACAAGATGTTTCACCTAATTAGATTACTCGTATATCTTTCAAGTTGGATTTCCCACATGACAGAGGTGTATTCATGGATGAGTCTGTAAGAATAGATGACCCCCTATTTATAATGTTATGACCAAGATATTGTTTGGAAATATCATTTACCAACACAAACTATCAATTAGTCTTAATATAAAAATAAATTGTTTCTTTGGTTATGTTGACTTGGTTCAATTGCTATAAGGTCCTTTTTTAACAATATATTATGAGTTTGGTTCAAAAATTGCTCTTTGGTCCTAGGGGTGAACCTTACGCACGCAAATGACGTCACCAATTTTTAAAACAGTGTCAGAAATACCCTTTTATCTATTTTCTTAAAAATAAAGAAAAAAAACTTAAAAATAACATATTTGTCAGACTACAAGTCGAAATTTTACAAATTTTATATATTCGGAAAGCTCTCGACGAGATCTATATGATGAGTATCAATTTCACTATTTTTCGAAGCTTTAATTTCACGTTATCGTTTAGCTAAAAATCAACTACAAAATGAACTAACATAAGAATTCATTCTAC
This sequence comes from Papaver californicum, assembly GCA_023531435.1. NCBI lineage: Eukaryota > Viridiplantae > Streptophyta > Magnoliopsida > Ranunculales > Papaveraceae > Papaver > Papaver californicum. The sequence goes on along the minus strand of JAJJMC010011023.1, from coordinate 2,068,269 downwards.
AAAATGAACTGCTAGAATTAACTACCAATATTAGGAGTTCATTCTATAAAATGAACTGCTAGAATTAACTACCAATATTACAAGTTTATTTTACAAAATGAACTGCTAGAATAAACTACCACTATTACGAGTTCATGAATTTCTAGAATGAACTACCAATATTACATTTTCATTCTACACAATGAACTACCGATATTACGAGTTCATTCTACAAAATGAACTGCTAGAATGAACTATATCAATATTACGAGTTCATTCTACAAAATGAAATACTAATATTTTCATTCCACAAAATAAACTGCTAGAATAAACTGCCAATATTACGAATTCATTCTACAAAATGATCTGCTAGAATGTACTATACCAATATTACAAGTTTATTCTACAAAACGAACTGCTAGAATGAACTACCAATATTACGAGTTCATTCTACAAAATGAACTGCTGGAATAAACTACAAATATTACGAGTTCATTTTAAATCCTAAAAATAAATCATCAATACCATGAGTTCATTCTACAAAATATACTGCTAGAAATGAACTACCAATGTTACAAGTTCATTCTACAAAATGGACTGCTAGAAATGAACTACCAATGTTACGACTTCATTCTACAAAATAAACTGGCAGAAATGAACTACTAATGTTACGATTTCATTTTACAAAATGAACTGCCAGAAATGAACTACCAATATTACGAGTTCATTCTACAAAATGAACTAACAATATAACGAGTTTACTCTCAAAATGAACTACTAGAATTAACTACCAATATTACGATTTTATTATATAAAATGAACTACCAAACTCTATAATGGTGTTCATTTTTGAATATGAACTACCATTACTAATACCGCGAAAATTTAAAGCTTCAAAAAGTATTACAATTGGTACTCGTTATATAGATCCCGTCTAGAGCTTTCTGAATGTATAATATTTGTTAATTTTTGACTTATAATCCGAGAGATATTTAATTTTTAAGTTTTTTCCCTCCATTTTAAGAATAGAGAGAAAAAAAAAGAGAGAAAAGGTTATTTTAGTTATTTAATATTTTCAAAAAAATAAAGACCAAACTAAACTCCCTTGTTTATCGGTGGACCAAACTAACTTGGGACCATCTAAAATAGGACGAGACAAAAAATTACCCTTTCAAAAATTCTAAAGAGATGATATCAAGATGTATTCTGAAATTAGAAAAGAAAAATAAACTTCCAACTCATAATTGATTTTATCATATTATGGCAGCTAAGATTAGCTAGTACACAATCATGTACTTTACTAATATAGCTACTAGAGATATGCAAACCTTTGCGAATGAAAAACATATAAATTTTATACCAAATATGATATTGAAAAATCAATAATTTATGATCTCGCCTTGAGTATCAAAGAAGTATACTTGAACATTAAGAAATTAGAGTTTAGCACGTGTTTAAACATTAGGTCGACAATTATGAACATTCTAATCTAACTCGTGTACATATCGATGTCTGAAGAAAAAACCTGTGAAAATAACAGACAAATCAAAAATGTAAAAGTATAGATAGTGATTTTCTAACAAGGGCTAGAATTGTAAAATTTCCCTCTTCCTAAGAGCAAGAACATAAAAGGATATGTGAATATTTATGCGTGTATTCCTAGTTTTATCACAAAATACGAAATATTGTATCTTTACTTATATATTCCGCAAGCGAATTAAGAATACAGTTTCTACGAACAACTACAAGCATTCTAAACTGGCCTTGTAGCCTCCTCAATATTCATAATATTTATGCCATATCGAACTAGTCTCAAGTCGCATAAATTCCACAACTGAATTCCTTGAACTTGCCTCTAATGTGTAATGATGCTCCAATAACATTCATCAAATCTAGAAGTAGCTAATGCTTAACCCCCAAAATATATTCTAGCTTAATGCCTTGTTCGCAAAGAACACATCACAAATTGTTGTCATGAGCTTCAAATATGCTACTTTAGCACTTTGCACAAAGATAAGCCACGAATTATACGTCATTCCTCTTGGACGCGCCACAAACAAGGAACAATGCCTTTAGAGATGCATTGTGCCTATGATCTAGGGTAACCCTAGCCCTTTCTTACATTAGCACCAAGCTAGCGCTAACTCTTGGCCTAGCAGTGCATTGGCGCTAACTCTCGGCCTAGCCTAGCGCAAGAGCGTTAGCCTTTCTTGGCCCTAGCAAGCGTCCTAGCGTATTGACGCTAGCCTTTTTTGCCACAAGCGGCTTGGCCACAAGCGTCCTTGGAAACGAAGCATCTTGGCCACAACGTCATTGAGCAACAACGTCCTTAGCGCAACGTCTTGGCCACAACGTCCTGGAGCAACAACGTCATTTGGAAAGCGTCCTTGGCGCAATATCTTGGCCACAAGCGTCCTTGGGCAAGCGTCCCATCTAACTAGCATCTTGGCACAAACGTCCCAGCTAACTTCCTTGACCTTGGTGCTAATCTCTTTGACCTAGTAGTGTCCTAGCCTTTGCACTAAAAGCGCTAGCCTCCTTAGTAGCGTTTTAGCATTCGTGGCTAAAAAAATAACTTCCTTGTTAGAAGCTAGCACATTATCCTTGTTTTCAAGCATGGTTCTTAGACTCGTACGAGTCGCGAGTCGACTCCTACGAGTCACTTCAAAAAAATTAAAAACTATACGACTCGCATGTACAAATCGTTTTTCCAAAGACTCGGATAAGTCAACATCTGTTTTACAATTCTTGACAAAAGCCAACTGAGTATCAAGGTTTCTGTCTTAAATGTTTCAAATCTCTTCGCCACATATTCATGAATCATGATCACTGATTAAAATAAGAATAAATCATTTATCAAATATTTCAAATTATAGAAACTAAAAGACAAATATGTAGATCTATTCAAAGTTCAAACCCATATAAGCAAATTAAAAAACTCATTAATCTTAACTCCCAATTTACAATAAATCTAATATGTATCAGAAAAAAAACAAGATATAGAAAGAAATTACAACCCGACCATTTAACCAGAGAACGAATCTTCATGTGTTGTTTTGAAGTTTTTGCTATAGAGAGCATCTATTCATGTATCAAAATACAATGTGATTTTGTATGAAGTTGTTGTTTCTAACTGTGAAAGTCGAGAATAAGCAAAGATCGGAGAAGAATAATCAAGATATAAGAAGGCGGAGATCGGAAGAATCGACAGTAAGCCATCATATAAGTTTTGAGATTTGATTAATACTCCCTCCGTTTCTGGAAAAGAGTTACTATCACTTTTTCAATCTAGCCTATTTTTAGGCTAAAATGAAAAAGTGATAGTAACACTTTTCCAGAAACAGAGGTAGTATTTGTTAAATCAAAATTACTAATAGTACCCTTGGACACATTTAATGATGTAGGCTTTAGTTGATAACATGTATTCAAAAGGGTGGTGGCTTCCTATATTGGACTTGTAATGGACCGTGGCTTTAATTTAAAGATATGCTTAATATTTTATTTATTAGTTATGAACATATTCAAGTCTACTTATGAATTCTATTGAATGTTTCATATGATCCATTGTTATTTATAAACATAAATATTAAATTAATAATTTTTAATGATTGACCATGAATCTTCGATTCACGATATCGATTTTTAAAAATGAAAAACGAGTCGCGATTTAATTCACGATGTTTGCTCTCAAGAGCTAGCACATTACCATTGGCGCTAAGAATCTAGTGTTAGCCTTGCTAGTTGCTTCCCTTAGAGATACGCCATTCTTTTCAATATTAACCTAATGCCAACAATAGTCTTATATGGTCATCTAATAAGCCTTCTTGCTTAAGAAGCTCTTTACAATCTTTGCCTCAAACGTCTTCCAAATTTATGCCAAGTCACTTCTAAGCTAACATTTGGATATTAAAATTATGCCATGCTATTCAAAAGTTAATATGTGACCACTAAGCTTACCAGACTAGACGCTAATCAGTCTGATTATCAATTTAGCGAGTTATGCAACTTGCCTCACTTACTTAGCAAGTCATTTGACTTGACTTGACCTAATCAAAACATTAGTGATCCATGGTTCCACTACCATTCTACGAGATATCAAATACAACACATGGAGGGTTTCTCATTGGGGTATTGGTCTGGCGATCTACGACAATCGTGTGTTGTGGCAACACATCCACAAACAAGAAGGTAATATGTAGTGGGACAGTTACAAGACAGTTGAGATAATCAGGAGTAGTGATCATACAAGTCTTCCTTTTTTTCGGACATGAATCCACTACAATATCCACAATTGTTACTCCTCCACTTTTTCTGTAACTTCCACCACTTACGAGAAATCAGTGTGTCTCTTTTATACTATAAATAGATGTTTTCATCTATTCGAAACTAAGACTAAGATGTGCAGAATTAGAAATTCATCCCAAAGATAATACATTCTTCTTTACACACTACAATTACTCGTCGCACTAAGATTTCTCAACCTTCTTTGCTTCCCTTCCATAAGACCTACCCAATCTTCTCCACCTTTGTGATCGAAGCAGGACGTGAACGACCATTTCTTGGTTTAGGCTCGTCCTGGTCGAGCTTGGTCTCTCGAGCCTACTTGAAAGTACCCTTTTATAGCATATTTGTTTTCACCCTAAAACAATTGGCGACCACAGCGGGAGATCAACCTCTCAATTACAAAAGTCAATTTTCAGTTATTCAAAATGGTGGATCTTAGGTCTGGAGCAGTTACAACTCCTATTGCTGGTTCAGGTAGCACTGGTGGTGGCGATTCTAAAAACACCCCTTATGCTACTAATCCTCCTCAGACCAGTGTCACTACTAATACAACTACCATACCTCCTCTTGGTAACAAGACTGCTGAAGGCACTGAGAACACCCAAACTCGCTCAGCATCGCTGATCTGATGAAAAGACGAGAAGTTCTTGCCAGAACACATGTGGATATGGCTACTACTCAGAAGGACATACTCGCATGCCTCAAGACACTGACGGGATAATTCTTTCCAGAAAAACATCATTGCCTGACAGAGCAAACCAGGACCAACCTTACAACGGCCGCTGATGCTGAGAATTCCAGGGCTCAAAATGATAAAGAAGTTCATATCATTATTGATCGTCCAGCAGCGAGAAGTCAACAATCTGATTTTATCACCCGTGAAGATTTGGAGAGACTCCTACATAATCATGGAAAAGAAGACTCATCCCCGATCCATCAACATCATCCTCCTTACCCGCCTGAAGATCAAAGGATTCTCCTTCCAGGAGGTTACTTATCTCTAACTTTCTCGTTGTACGATGGAACTGGAAATGCTCGAGAACACGTCTCTCGATTCTTAGAATCACTAGGAGGACATGAGTATAATCATGTGCTACGTCTTAAAGAATTTTCAAAGTCCCTCACTGGAAGAGCTTACACATGGTACAACAACATTGCTCCCAACAGTATTTCCAGTTGGGGAGAAATGATCAATGTTTTCTACAATAAACACTTCTTTTTTTCAGAGAAAATCACCCTATCAGACTTGGGAAGAATGTCCTAGAGGAATAACGACCATCCTAATGGATACGTGAAGAGATACAGAATTCAAGCGCTAAACTGTAACAATCCGAATGTGACAGAGCATCAGTTAGTAGTATTAACGGTATGATCCCTGCCTATCGTGCTCTTTTAGAAAATTTATGTTTTCGTACTTTCTCTGAGTTGAACGAAGCCATGAAGCGATCTGCCACAACTGCTCCTGTCTTGCTGGAGAGAGACCCGCAAGAGAGGAAAATCACGGAGACACTCATGGGAGTCGCCGACTAATCAATAAATAATATAATATTCAACCATCAATCGGTGATGTCAGTAATGATGAATCCAAGAGGAAAGCTCCATCTCAACCAGAGTCACATACAAAATATTTTTCTTCTGATCCGACCTCAACACCAGCTCCAAATCGTAGATTGACCCCGCCTTAAAATACAAACAAATCCCCACGACAACAATATTAACAATTGCATCCACAACAGGAGCAAGACGTGAAGCTGAACGTAATGTTCTTAGATTTCCCAATTTTGATGGAAGAAGTACTTGAGCTACTTGAAGCCTGGATAAGAGATGGCACTATTCAATTACCACCCGTACGACGACTCTGTACGGTCCAGCAGGTAAAAGATCTGAAATACTGTCATTATCACTGATATGTCAATTACCCGACCAGTGAATGTAACAATCTAAAACGCATCTTCAAAAAAGAAGAAGATAGAATCAGGAGAGTTACAATTGGAAGATGAAGGAGTTCATAAGAATCTTCTCCCTGTTAGAAATTTCACTTTCACTAGGGAAACGACCAGTGAGATGGTTCAATCTCTAATGGAACACATGTGCGAGCTTTTCTACCTCTCGAAAGGACAACGCGAGGATATTTTTGTCGCTCTAAATCATCTTGTGATTGGAAAACACTTTCTTTTTACAGAAGATGCCCATAATCAAGTCAAGCCTCCCTCGGAGAACATGGTCGACACGAACGATAAGGAATGTGGCTGGGGACTCCCCACAAAGCCTGGAGATTCAATTTGGAATCTAAAACTCGACCAAGTAAGTTTCGTTTCTCAAACTTCTTTGTAATCAATGACCCCTGTCCTGTCAGAACTCGGGGACTCTGCCTAGAAGACAACTATGTCACGGCCGGAAGATGTGAATGGGATGCTGATTCGTTTCAATATTTTATAAAGTGGTTGAAAATTACTTTTACTAAGAATGTGAAGATTTGTGACTCGCTTGCAAGTCAAGTTGCTTCTGGTGACGAGAAGAAACATCATCAACAACCCTTGGATGTCCAAAGAGAAGGCTTTTTAGACGAGATGCTAAAGTCTGTACCTTTTCGAATTGGGAACACGGTTCTAAAAATTACTAAGAGTGCATAACTTCTTTCATCAGTTCCTCTAACTATGAAAGAAGAACCTTATATAATTACTGAGACTATACTAGGTGGTCATTACAAGCTCATGAACACTGAAAAGGCAGAAGGAATAGTAATTCATGGAAAGTGGCTCAAAGCTTGCAAGACCTGAATGTTTCACTATTTTATTTCAGATATTTCCATATTTTCATGCAATATTTGTATTTCCTCCAAAATGATTGCAATATTTCTGTATTCATAGTTAGTTTTTCAAGTTTATCAATTATTTCAAATATCATTATCCATTTAAAAAAAAAGAGTCTCTCTCTTCACAATAACTTGTCAAAAACCTATCTACTCAAAATCCCAAAAGAAAAGTCATAAATGTGCTTCATAAAATTATAAATCTAGAAAAAAAAACTTGAAGACTGGCTCAGTCCCCTTAGAATACCCCCTTTCCATTCTTTTAAGAACCTCAGTCGCAAGCCACAATTCCTAAGAAAGCCTTTCAACCTCTTCTCTAGCCTTGGTCACCGCATCCAAATTAGAAAATTCACCTACTTCAGCAAAACACTCTCGCATGGCTCCCAGACGGTGACGAACCCACGTGATGTTCAGACCAGAGTTTTTAACATCGTTCACAACTTCTCCTATTCCTTGAAGACTACTTCATAAATTTCACTCCAAGGAAGAGAAATCCTCTCATGTATGATTGACAACAAGCTGGACACGTCACGTTCTAAAGCTCTGTAGTTCCTGAAATTATCTACAGAGAAGTGGTCGAACTTTTCCCATATCTTTGTATATAACTCGATATAGGTGGATGGAACAGCAAATCCCCAACGCCCAAGAATATTCTTGCCGAATCCGAAGTCAACACTAATACCCGCATTAGGATATTCGACGGGCACACTTTCTACTGCACTGCTATTCTGCATAACGACATCAGTGGAAGTGTTATCCTCAACAAGCACGTGAGACAGAGCACTCCTATGATTTTCAATACGATAGAGGACATTATCTATATCAGGATCAACACACGGTAACTCTTATTCCTTCACTCATAGGCTCAACTCTCTGATTTCGGTCGTTCTCCCCCTAAAAGTAGAAATGATACAGGCATATTAAGTTAGAATGTCTCAAACACAAAAATTTTGAGTATGAAACATAAAAATCATTACACATACTTATAAGTAATTTATATTCATTACAAAATGTATTTGAAGAATTAGATGAGTTGGAACAATCTCAAGATGTTTTACAAAAAACGTCTCAGAATCAATTTACACCACCTCTCGAAAACTCTGAATCTGGCGACAATTGGTGAAAAATCCGGTCATGATTCTTATTCCTAAGGTTTCGTATTGATGTCTAATACAACATTTTAAAAGGGTACATCAATCATATAAACGAGCTAAGAGTTATGGCGAAAACGACTAGCGGTGTCGGGTCTGAAAACTATTAGATTTTTCCTGGATACTTCATGAATTCTTATGTTTGGTCGTTTTGATGCCCCAAACAAGCTCAAAAACTGGATTTGTTTACCTACTAGGACGTAAATTTTTTTTTTCTAATAAAGATAAAGGGGTCGATCATCCAAAATGAAGATAGTATGAAGATTCTACAACGTTTTTCTCAAGCAGTATACTTCTGAAATTTTCTAATAACGAAAATCTATTGATACTTTGCAAATTCAAGTATAGTTATACTTATATGAGAAATTGGAAGAGTCTACATGGTTTATTACTAGTACAAAGAGAGCAAAACTTACTTGAGGAGGATCCAAGTTAGCGGAAGAGTCCAGCACCACTTCACATTCATTACTTACTTTGTCATCAATGGTATCAGATTCAGACTCTTCATGAATTTCTTATGTATGAGACGTTTCTTCAAGCTCCTTATTCCCCGAATCGTGTCCATCTTCCATACTCGTGGGGTCTCCCGAAGCCTTAGAAGCGTCAACAGAGTGAACACAAATATTTGTACTCACATGACAACAAGATGACAAAGCATATTATGATTTGAAAATACAAAAGTATCAAGAATGACGAGTGGAAGACTCACATTTCCGGGAATAATCATCTTTGGTCGTTTCCTTGCAGGCTGGGGACTATCAGCAGTAATATAAGTAGCATCCACTCGAAGACGAACGATACGAGTCTACTAGAAAGAATGAAAACTAAGGACCGTAATGGTCACGTTTTTGGAATCAAGAAGTTAAAGAAAATACCATTACCTGATGAGTTGCATCAATAATGAGATTCTTCTTGGCTTCATTTAATCTTTTCAAATTGACGCTGCAAGCTTTGTCTCTCTTTGGAGAGGTGCCACTCATCATTACTGGAGGTCCTTTACATGGTTGATACCCGGGGATTCCTACCTCGACAGAAAAAAAGGGATGCTTATTCCCTCAACACGACAAGTATCTAGATTCTCCTTCAACTCTCTGACAGATGGAGCCGCACCATGACAACGAGACATTTCCTGGTCAAAGCTCATCTGACGAGCCGCACGATTAATATTGTATGCCTGCACTGAATAAACTTCTGAACAAAGAGCAAGGATGTAACCTAGGATAAAGCTATTCATAAATACGTTCTGACTATGAGAAAAGGCATTATCTTCTTTTTGTCCGGACTAGAACACTATCTCAACCTCTTTGGAAAAAGTAGTCGATGAAAGTATGTGCCCGTGCTCAGAATCCCAAGACCTGAAGTTTACCTCACTCGGGACATCTATAAAATCAACTAGATTTACAGGTAAATTTCTTCTTATGCCAGTGGTGGATCCTTGCATATTCGGTGGCTCCCTTCATATTCAGAGGTTTTGCCAAAAACACGTATTTTGAGAAGTGCTCCCATAACCATGCTTGAAGAAAAATAATATGAACACAAAAATCTATCTTCATGAACCCATTAGAAGTCTTCATATCGCGAGCCAATGAATCTAAATAAGAATACAAGGAACCAAAAAATAGTTTACCCAGAGGGATTCATTCACCATCAGCAAGCGCGACGGCCAGGAGAACAACTGGAAGATTCAATCTACCAACAAGGAAAAATCTTCAAATACATCTCTAGACAACCCGAGTGTCAGAAATGTTGCTATGCTCAAAGGATCACTAACAGCAAGGCCATTAGCAATATTTCCATCATTCCACCAGTAATCAATCCACTTCACATAATGCGCACCACATCGAACAAATGCTGACTGAAGTTCTTCTATCTCTCTCTAAAGATGTTATCATTCGCTTCTCTTTAGTAAAATTTTCAATAGGGAGGGCCCTAACAACCGGGAGCTGTAACGAATGAACTGCATCTTCAAGAGGAATTGTTAGTTCACCACAGGCACATATAGCAGAATGAGTTGGTTCACACCAACGTGAAGCAAAAGTTAAAAGTCCCTCAACATCCTTGAAAACCTGCAGATGCTCAAACATTCTTACATCGTGAAGTATCCATGCATTTCTCAAAAACTTAACATTGCTTTACACCAGCTTACCCACTTTTTCATAGGAACTTGGTGTGTCTTGAACTCAACGAAAGAAGATACATAATCTCTCCTCTGCAAACAAAGTCTTGGAATAGTCTTAAGAACAACACTCTAAGGGGTAGCATACTTATCAGATTTAGGGATAAAGTTACCAATAAAACCAGAAGGTATGATTACTTCTTCAGAAATATGTTCCAAGAATCTGTCACGGATATGAGGTACGCTTTCAAGAAAAACAGTAGCAGAAACTTCTCCTCCATTCTGATCAAAGGATGTGCCAGTGTTATTATCATGCTCATTAGCCATATGCAAAAGATTCAAATTTCCTTCTACGTCAAAATGGGACTTTACAGTTGAGACTTCTCAGATTGTAAAAAAAATCAATCAAAACCCTAGCTTATCTAAGTTGGTGATTAACAAAATTAGGGAAAATCGTGTTTGTTGATATATTATGAGCGAAAGCTAGGGTTACAAAAAGAAACACAAAAGTAGCAAGTTGAGGGAGCACTTATGTAACGCCCCAAACCTTTTCTTGGGTATAAGTAAACCCGGTAAGTTTACCAAATAGGATACCCCTTAGTAGTAGTATTGTGCATGATTAGTAGATAGTATATCTTGAGCATGATTAACACATGTCAAATAGATTTCCCGGGGTAGCTAGGTAATTATGATTGTTAAAAAGGGAAAAGAAGAAGGAACTCGACCTCTTTTTTTTCCAGGTTTTCTTTCTCCTCTTCTTCTTCTCTAAAAAAAATAAATAAATTCTCAACTCCTTAAAAAAATAATAATTAAAGGACGAGATGGAAATCACACACTTAGGGAGAAGGGTATATCAAGTTACCTTTATAGGATGGCATCATAAAACGAGATCTTCTTCGTCCTATTTTTCTTGTTGCATTTTTTCTCATTTTCTGGTATAGGGAAGAATTGAGAGAACTCGATTAAAATCCTGCACGAGTAACCTAAGGGAAGGGAGAACTTCATTTCTACTGTAACCTAAGGGAAGGGAGAACTTCATTTCTACTGTAATCAAAACAAATCAATAAGAATTTCAACTTCCATTACCCGTGGACGTAGGTAAATCTTTGTCGAACCACGTTAATCTATGTGTGTTGATTTCAATTATGTTTTTAATTTCATTTTAACTTCTTTATGTTTAACCCATTAAATTTCCCATCAAAATGTGATTTTGGGTTCTCTTTATCATAAAATAAATTTTTGGTTGTTGGTGATCATGAAAAATGGTCGCTAAATGGTGAAAGAAAAATTATTTTTTTTACTGATTTCATTTGGAGAAATCCTTTTGAGGTAATCATTTTATTTTTTTACTTAACTGAACAAGTGATTATTATCAATCGATGAGTATGTGTTATCGTACTTAATACATGTTAGATCAAATATCTTGCTTGAATTTCTTCTTGAATCGAAATTGACGTTCACAGTGAAATTATGGTTTCATCGAATTGGAAGATTTAAACTTCAATTCAAATGATATTAAAGCATGGGATACCTTCTTATTATGTCAATTTCAGGAACATTAGTTCAGTTTTGTACTTAGATATGTTAGGGGAACCTAATTTTAGAATTAGGGTTCTACATGTTAAATTTTGGGGGGTTTTCCCAATTTTGTTTGTAATGTCAGATTCGTGAATATTGCTTGAATAGGTTTACGGTAATTCCATTGAATTTTTGGTTTTAACAATTATGTTGGTTTAGAGTTGAACTTAGTCAGCATGGCTTCTTAATTCTTTATGTTTGGTATTTTGAACTTTCTATCTGCAAATTGTGGTACCGTAAACTTGATTCCTTGCGAATCCTTGTTGAACCACTTTATATTATGCTAGAAATCTGATAGGGTTACACTGTTTCAGTGGTTTCCAAATGATATATCTTTAAGATTTGCAAACTCTATTGAATACTTGGTTGTTCTCTACCTCACTATGTGCAGATGAATATATGTAACTGCACGTAATAACGCTGTGGTGTTTGAGGCAGTTAGGAAACTTGTAACCTATTTATGTACATCTTGTTAGAAATACATCTTGGTATCTAGTTTGTTCTACTGCACCAGTTAGTTTCATTTCTAATAATGAGTTTGTGTTAGAATTACATCTTATTTAAGTTAACTTGAAGAAGTGTGATTTGGAATGTACGGTGTTTGTGATATTGCCGCAATCGGTTCTTAGCTATCAATTCGCCGTGGGAATCTTTTTATTTTAATGTCGTGGTACTTGATTTAAATGACAAGATATTAAATATTAGGTGAGTTAAATTCTCAAGGGATTAACCAATTTCGCAGTGGACCGTGATATGGTTCTAGCTACGACTAGAATTTGTTTTCTGCATTAGCTCACTGCTTCTCTTGGGTTTGCATGGAGTCATATCTTTAATTCTTACCGGTGAAGGGAACTTGGTGCTGTTTGTTATTTTGTTTCACTTTGTGTGTAGGCGTTTAAACTTGCTCATTTGGACCCAAATAGGACAGAAAGGTCATATAAGGGGTCTGATCTAACTTGCTCATTTGGACCCAAATAGGACAAAAAGGTCATATAAGGGGTCTGATCTTGACATGTACGTATGTGAAACGAATAAATCCTTTCGTCGACAAGTCTTTTACAAATACTTATAAGTGCTTATACAAATTGAATTCTGTTGTACTATTTTCTGTGGAATCTCTTCGTATCCACCTGTTGGGTCGTATGAACACTAATATTTGAATTTAGTTTTATGAGTGTGTGCATATATACATTCACATCATACAAGGTAAAAGAGTGTACCGTGTAGATTAATTATTTTGGTTCATTTTAAAGTTTAGACTTTTTCGGAAGGGATTATACTATAAGTGGGTACTAGTGGTCTAGTTTCTTCATTAGGATCAGGCTCTTTCGAATAGTATGCATGTGATGTAGTTTGGAAATTGAGATGGTGGTCTTATTTACATATGTTGTGGCTGGGGAATAAATGGTGTTGGACTGTTTTAGTCAAAAATTACCTCTACGGTGCTATGGATGATGATTTCATAATGGCGTTATGTGACAAATGCAAAATCTGTACCGTAAAAGTTGTAGCCATGTAAGCAAAGCATGTATAGAATTCAACGGTATAGATGGGATGGTGAATATGTCAGTTTGATGAAATTATTTCTGATACTTGATTTAATTAGTATGCATAAAATGGGAAAATGTGTACAACTCGTCACCCTTACTGTATGGGGTTTTAGTTTTCTGAGTAACAATCCTTTGGTATGGCAAGAATGAGTGATATTGTTGCTTCTAAGTTTGTGTATTACTTGCGGCAAATTTTAGTATGTCTGGCTAAATCTGCTTTTTGCTTGTTGTTCAATATTTGATACTATTAGCATCATAAAACAACGTGTATAGTAGCACACACAGTCTTTGATTGATAGGCATAAGTTAAGCCCTGAATGAAACATAGCTAGTTAAGGAACATTGATTTTTGTGGTTTGACTCTTTGGAGTTAAATTCTTACAAATACTGTAAGAATCAGTTTTGGTAATGCATTAGCATTTATTTTTGTTTACATTTTTTGTGTAATTAAATGTACTGTACACGATATGCATTTTATAGGTATTCTAGTCTAACGTAGATCTACTTGGTGGCACATATTTTAGCTCATGGAGCCCTTCGATGTTTATCTTACTAATACGCCATAAATGATATGCCACTTCTATAATCTTATATTTTAGTGTCCACATCTGTGTACTTCTAAGTTGACAATGTCACTACCTTTGCTTATGATTGGTAATTTGGTGCTGTCATATGTGGCTTTTGTTTAATAATGTGTAACTATTATTTAGCTCATTAATAAATAAATCTTATCTTATAAAATCTTGTAATTTCGGTAAATAAGATGGTAATTTGAGTAAATATTTTTATAGTGCATGACGAGACGAATTACGGTCGTGCTTGATCCTTTTGAGCTACGAAGAGGGTATGTACGCAGCCGCTCTGCGGTTCAGCACAAGATTGTTCATATCATCTGAAAGTATTGGTTACTACACGACAGTTCATACCATCTATTTGGAGATGATTGCAATCTTCTCGAGGTAGTTGCAGTCTAATTACTGGCTGTTCATACTACCTAGTGAAAGATGATTAATACCATCCAAGGTAATTCATATCATCTGATAATTGTGTAAAACGTGCGAGAAGAGATGATTATTACCGTATTAGGTAATTTATATCATCTCTCTGATACCTGCGATAGAGATGATTATTACCATTCGAGGTAATTCATATCATCTAGCTTAATTAGTGAGGGAAGAGATGATTATTACCGTCCGAGGTAATTCATATCATCTAGCTTAACTAGTGAGAGAATAAATGATTATTACCGTTCGAGGTAATTCATATCATTTTTCTCAATACATGAGATATGAGATGATTGTTACCATTGGAAGTAATTCATATCATCTGAGAAGAGATAGTTATTCCTATAGTGGCAGTTATACCATTAATATGGAAATGATTATTAACTCTTTTGAGTAGTTCATATCATTTGTAAAATATGGTCTGTTGAGCTTGACCTAGTACTGTGAATTTCCAGGCCCACTGGGGCTCTCACCTACAGGTGGCTATCCAGAAGACCGTCGCTGGAACGGTGGTAGACAACGGGACTGATCATCCCCACCCGTCGCTGGAACGGTGTGTATTGTCAAGCCTGCTAGCTCCCACTTACGGGTGGCAACCCGGAAGACCATTAGCTGTAACAGTGGCTGGTACCCGACCACTCGGGCAGGAGATATTCTATCTTCATAATAAAACAGTGGAAATCATATGTAGGATTGGATGACCCTTGAAATATAAAAGTCATGGTTGCATGCTTATAAAGCAGTTTGAGAAAAATCGATGAACATTTGCTTGGTAAGATCGAATTGGTTCAAAAAAATTAAAAGTACAGTTTCTCGAGTGGCGTATTGGGAAGTTGGAGCTGGCCTAATGGACCGAAACCCGACCCATTGGAAACAAAAAATTTCCGGTCCGTCACAACTTACCTCATGGGAACTAATTAAATGCTTGGGAGTAAGCGCGAGACCTGGTTGAAGCATACTCGAAGAAGGGGCTTCAAATCAATGGCACAAGCAAAGAATTCCCTATCAACCAGTGACGCGAGCTTGGGGGGCAGAGTCTTCAATGGGAAATACGAGCTTGAGGAGGCAACAATCTTTGCTTATCCGCGAAAAAAAAAAAGAGAATGAGAGAAAGTGACGACGCCGTGAAAAAGGGATATATATATACGTTATTTTTGGAATCTTTATTGGATTAGGAAACTAAAAGAAGAAGGAAGCAAAGCTTGGCACCAACAATATTTTACCCAACGCCGGCCACGCGTCTCTCTACTCACGGGAAAGTTAGCATTCCTGGCAAGAACGTGGACATCTACTAATCCTAACTAGGGTTAATGCTAAGGGGCACATATCTGTTCTTAAAATTTAAGTTATGCATAAACAATCATTATGAGCATGTTGTCACCATCAAGGGATTACTATGCAATATTATTTTTCCTCACTAAGCATGAGACTTAATGTAGATGGTGAGTTTTTTGACAAAGGCTAGAATTGTGAAAATTGCGAATATTATGCGCGTATTCCTAGTTTTATCACAAAATATGAAATATTGTATCTTTACTTATATATTTTGTAAGTGAATTAAGAATACATTCTCTACAAACAACTACAAGCCTTCTAAACTGGCCTTGTAGCCTCCTCAATATTCACAATATTTATGCCATATCGAACTAGTCTAAAGTCGCATAAATTCCACGGTTGAATTCATTGAACTTTGCTCGAATGCGCATTGATGTTCTAATAACATCTATCAAATATGTGAGTATCTAATGCTTAATCCCAAAATACATTCTAGATTAACGCTTTGTTCGCAAAGAACACATCACAAATTGCTGTCATGAGCTTAAAATATGCCACTTTATCACTTTGCTCAAAGACAAGCCACGAATTATACATCATTCCTCTTGGACGCGCCAAAAATAAGGAACAATGCCTTTGAAGATGCATTGTGCCTCTGATCTAGGCTAACCCTAGCCATTTCTTACATTAGCACCAAGCTAGCACTAACTCTTGGCCTAGCAGCGTATTGGCGCTAACTCTCAGACTAGCCTAGCGCAAGAGTGTTAGCCTTCTTTAGCCCTAGAAAGTGTCCTAACGCATTGACGCTTGCATTCTTGGCCACAAGCGTCCTTGATAACAAAGCATCTTGGCCACAACGTCCTTGGGCAAGCATCCTTGGCGCAACGTCTTGGCCACAAGCGTCCCAGCTAACTAGCGTCCTCATCCTAGCTAGCTTCCTTGACCTTGGTGCTGACCTCATTTGACTTAGTAGCGTCCTCATCCTAGCTAGCTTCCTTGACCTCGGTGCTGACCTCTTTTGACTTAGTAGCGTCCTAGCTTTTTCACTAAAGGTGCTAGCCTCCTTAGTAGTGTTTTAGCATTCGTGGCTAAAAAGGTAGTTTCCTTGCTAGAAGCTAGCACATTAGCCTTGCTCTCAAGAGCTAACACATTACCTTTGGCGCTAAGAAGCTATTGCTGACCTTGCAAGTTGTTTCCCTTAAAAACACGTCATTCAATATTGGCCTAGTGCCAACACTAGTTTTATATGGTTATATATTAAGCCTTTTTGCTTAACAAGCTCTTTAAAATCTTGGCCTCAAACGTTTTCCAGATTTATGCCAAGTCACTTCTAAGCTAACATTTGGTTATTAAAATTATGCCATGTTATTTTAAAGTTAATATGTGACCACTAAGCTTACCAGACTGGACAATAATCAGTCTGATTATCAATTTAGTAAGTTACGCAACTTGCCTCACTTACTTAGCAAGTCATTTGACTTGACTTGACCAAATCGAAAAAGTAGTGATCCACGCTTCCATTATGATTCTAAAAGATATCAAATACAACACATGGGGAGATTCTCATTAGGGTATTGGTATGACGGTCTACGTTAATCGTGCGTTGTGGCAACACATCTACGAACAAAAAAAGTAAGAAGTAGTTGGACAGTTATAAGACAGTTGAGATAATCAGGAGTAATGGTCATACAAGTCTTCCTTGCTTTTCAGACATGACTCAACTACAATCTTCATAATTGTTACTCCTCTACTTCTTCTGTAACTTCCACCACTTACGAAAAATCAGTGTGTCTCCTTTAAACTTTAAATAGATGGTTTCATATATTCGAAACTAAGGCTAAGATATACAGAATTAGAAATGCATCCCAAAGATAATCCATTCTTCTTTACACACTACAATTACACGTCGCACTGAGATTTCTCAACCTTCTTTGCTTCCCTCCCCTAATACCTACCTAATTTTATCCACCTTTGTGATCAAAGCGGGACGTGAAGGGACATTTCTTGGTTTAGGCTCGTCCTGTACTTGAAAGTACTCTTTTGCAGTACATTTTTTTCACCTTAAAACAAAAAGTCAAGTTAGATACAGTCAGGATTGGTCCTGGGATCGGTTTTGGGTCGATCCTTCCCACTAGGATCGATCATGGGATCAGTCATGTTTCGGAGACCGGTCCAAAATTTAGGGATCAATGCTAGGATTGGTCATAAATCTCTTTTTCAACTACGAAACAAGTTTCACGAGTCTACTTCCTTAAACTATGTTTATGAAATTTCTTTCAAACATATTTATTAAAGTAAAAATTTATCCACCCTTGATTAAGGATTTATTTCTTCTCCGTTAGATATATACTTTTTACTACACATATGTTCTTTGTCAAGCGACTTGAATCACTCTATACTACATATATTTCTCCCCCTTTTTGTCATAAAAAATGACAAAGGTTTGAAAAACAATACAACCAATATTTCGAAAGAACTTCACAAGTTCATAAGAATTCAATTCAACCTATAAGAGTTTAATCTGGACGTCTACCACACAATCTTTGATAAGTGTTCTAAGATCATAATTAACTTAGATTCTTATCAGGAAAACAACCACCCGAAGTAATTCTCCCTTGATTTGATAAGATTACTAAAATCAAAATTAACTTAGTTACTTAGGCCAAGTCCTATATGAATGGGCAAATATTTCTATTGCCATGCCACGTGGACGGGGAAATGTGTTTCTCCATTATGGTAAAACTGGAAAATTTTAACAAAATAATATATTTAGTTGTGTTTAGTGGGACCCTTATTAATAAAAACCTATTTGTATGTGTATGATGGGGTATTTATAAGATTTTAGGTATTATAATATATTTAGTGGGACCTTTATATAATAAAAATATATTAGAATAATCAAAAAGTAGGAGAGAAGAAGATATATCATAAGAAAATAGTAACCCAACGATACAGACTTGGTTGCTGGCAATAAAAACTAAGCCGCACGACCAAATCGTTATCGAGCGCCAAAGTGTCTATCGCTCGATATAGACTCTGTCGCAGTGGGCAAACATACAAATATTTCGGTTTGCCTAGCCAATTTTGTCAATTTCCCCTGTCCATAATGACTCAAAATGGGCAAATTAGCTTATTTGCACACCCCATAAAACTTGGCCTTATCAAGAACATAATTACCGAAAGTAATTCTCCCTAACTTCAATGAGCCTACTAAGGTCATAATTAACTTAGCTCCTTATCAGGAAAGTGATTAACCAAAGTAATGTTTCCCTAGTTTTGATAAGCCTAACTAAGATCGTAATCGATATAATTACTCATCATGAAAACAAGTATCAGAAGTAGTTTTTCCTTCAATTTCCACAACCATACTCCCTATAAAGATATATTACTAAGCATAAGTTCAATAATAAGACAAAGAGAACAACACAAAGACAACCTTTACCAAAGAAAGGTCAAAACATTATCTTAGCCATCACCTGCCACGAAAAAGGCTAAAACCGATCACGAACTCATATGAATACAAAAATAATCACATTATAGAACATAATAGATTATTAGTATTGTGACTCACATATGAGTTAAATCACAACAATTTTCTTATGATTTTGATATAGCAAACCATAAGATAAGATAATATCCAAAAATCATCTATCAATCAAAAGCCACTAACCATAAGAAAATAATCCACTTATGTGACCGAAACCTAGATTTGAAAAATCCAAAAGTTTATCACATAACTGAAAGCAACACAAGGAGTTTTTCAGTAGGAACACAAACTATCAATCAATAATGACACCAAGAATTTATGAATAAATACTTATCATTAATTTGTATTGATAGCTGAATAGATTTATACAAATTAAAATTCATCAACAATGATCCATCAATTCTAAAAAAAATCAAATATAAGAGATCTTTTGATGCCCCTTCTTGTTTGTTGTTCATAAATTCTTCTTCAACGTTTTTCTCGGTTTCCATCATCTTCCTTTCCGTTAGATGATAAAAACTTGGCTTTCAGAAGGTTCAACTAGTTAATCATCTTTGCAAGTTTGGATTTAAACCATTCCTCATTCCTTTTGGAAGCATCAAGTTGTTTATCAGCAACCATGAAGTAATGCATATTCATGAATATGAGTTCATGGGATATCTGATTACTTTTATGTTATGTGGGGAAATGACATATGATATTGGATTGACCATATGTTTAAAGCCTTTCTAATCGAGACTCGATATCTATAGTTGAATCCTCACCCATCTTGAACCAATAACAAAATCGTGAAAAATATATTAGTGTTCAATAGGTTATATATCAAGTCAAAAACTTCTCATCCAAGTTTTAAATATACCAGAAATAATCAAGTATTGCTTAATAAATATTTTCAAGGGCAAATATTTCCGAAACTGGAAATAAGATCAAACTACATTCGAAAAATACAAACTTTCCCAAGATAGTAGCGATGTTTATATAAATATATACAAGTAACCTTGCAATATCTTGAGCAATTTCATTATTAAGAATTATGAATTCAGGATCTTTAAATTCTTTATACGATCACAAGATTTGATTTGATCATGTGATACTATGTGGAACGATTTTTAAACAAATCGATTCAATTGATTGTAAAAGATAAAGATTTACACAGAGTGTCTTCATATACCTGATAATCTTGAACATAATTGATTTATGAAGAAGAAATAATAAATTATATCATATTCTTTAGTTCTCTTAGTATGCTTTCTCACTTATTTGGAAACTGAGCACGAGACGAGGATGCACATTCCGATTTAACTATGTAGAGTTTGGGTGACCCTTGAGATGCTCACATTCACAGTTGAAATCATATATTTTAGTGTTACATATGTATATGTTACGAGTAGCTTGTCATCTTTGATCCTTCCCCATAATGGTTCTTTTATTCATGCTTGACTTGCTATATTATAATCGAGAACATATATGATTTGTTTTTTATTGAATGAGTTGATAAAAAAACGTTTCTCATGAAATCTCGCTTGATTTTGTCATTAAGGTTCTTGATACCTTTATCCCTTATTTGAATATGTTCTCTAACAACATTGTGACAAACTATCATGGTTCCTTGCTTAGAGCGATTTGTATGAGAGAGGTTCTTTCTCTTTTTGGTGTAATTCGGTCGTCGAGATTGATCACTCTTTATCATTCTGGAATCAAAAGATTTGGACGATTGATTTCTCAGGGGTTTCCCTTTATGTGTAAATATTGTAAACAATATCCGGTAAGATTGGACACATGGTCAATTTTTTTTAATTAATCCTTAAATTCAGTTATTTGTCTTCGATTCGATTCTTGCACCATTTTGAGCGATGACCCTTTTTACCATAATAAGAACAATGTCTAATGATTAGCCTTCTGGTGTTTTAGTTTCCTGACCGCTTTCTTATGATCCTACAAAAGTCAGATTTTTTTTTTTGAGTAAACCAAGTCGGAACCATAATAATAAACAACAATAAAACATAAATATGTTATAAATTATTACATTTGTTTCCAAGATTATTGCAGCCCACAAATATTGGTAGGAAAATAAGATTTCGGCCCCATCTTTTGGCTCCCAATAAGGTTTTTCTTTAATTTTATGAGGTAACAACAAATATCCAATGGGAGTGAATCGTATTAGTAGATAGACCAAACCATAAAAATTTAAGTAGACCTAACCGTAAAATTTTTGGCACTGTAACTGATAGTGAACCCTATAATTAGGTCGTAATATAGTTTAGTTATTTTCTCTACTAGGACACTCCTTACCCCTCTACTTATATAGAATAATCCTAATATAACCCGTTTAAAATTCTTGCAACCCTAAAAACAAGTCTTCGCTTAAATCAGTAACGACTTTTCTAGAGGCAGACCAATAAGGGTACCCAAATGTGGACCAATACCCTTCATTCTAGATTTGGAAGGATGGGTCATGTATAAATGCTATCAACCGTTGGATGCATTGGTCAGCAATTGGGTACTTTTACTGGTCCGCCACAAACATGGGCTTCTAAAGTTTTCGTTACAACTTTGAAGTGAGGAAAACACTAGGAAAGGGAAGGAGAAGGGCAACTAACTACCGCCAGAAGTGACCTCTGGGGTGGCACAAAAAGAAGAGATTTCATTTTCATCAATTCAACTTGGGAAAGTAGGAACTTCAAGCAATATTCCCTCCCAATACTAACAAGACTAATATGTAGTATGTTTTTCAACTTATAGCTAGTCTGGTCATGTACCGGATGAAACCAACTTTGTTACCTATTGTAACATATAATTTTTATTTTTCAAATAAAATAAAATTTGTTATAATATTTAGCATCACAATTCACATTTTTTTTTATAAGAAAACATAAGGTGAAAAAAAAAACCTTATCAGAAGAATACATTCCCAACATAACTTTTACCAGAACCATTACATGGATAATATAAGTAACATAATTACAAAGGTAATGTGAGCAACAAAAATTAACAGAGATAATGGAAAAACTTAAGCAAAGTTGACAATTAAGACCACTAACAAATCTAGAGACATATCAAAGAAAGTCACCAAACAATACAACCAATTAAATCATTTCCTTGTTATGTTTAGACGGTATTATTTGGAAAGAACTGATTTCTTCCAAATCAATTGACAATCTTGCACAAGGCAAAGTTGTTAAGATCCAAAAATGGATCCATCCATCTCTTATGGTTTTGGGTGTGTGGCCACACAAAGCAATCCTTTCCTGGTCACACAAAGGAGAGGCAGGACCAATACAATGATCCACTTTTTTGTAGCAAAGTAGCTGAAAGGAATCCAAACTAGGAGTACTCATTGGTGATAAGTTCTTGTTTTTTTTTTCTCTTTGAATCAGATGTTATGTTTATTGATCTTGGATTTGAATATGTGATTGTGGTTGTTGTTTCTGTGATTATTGTTTTGCTTCTGTCGTTGTTGTAGTTGGAGTTGTTATAATTTCTGCTTCTTGCGTCTGCGAGACTAGTGATTTTCCTGTTGTTCTTGTTACAAGTGAAGTTGACGAAGAAACTGTTGAATCGAAAGAGATGAGTCTGTCGATGAAGCAAAAGTTGTTGTATGGTGGACGCAAAGGGAAAAAAAAGGATACCCATCTTCTCCATGATTCAAACCCAGAAATAACAGAGGGGGAAAAATCAAACAAACCCAAGAAAAATCGAGCTAAACCTAAACAATGAAAAGGAAACTTAAAAGACCGGAAGATAACACCTAATTTTTTTTCTAAAAACTGCAAACGACGCTTAAGGTTTTTGAGTTTCTCTTATCGCATTAGAGAGAGGGGAGAGAGGGGGTGGGGTTCAGTTCCTCTATCCATAGATACAAGGTACTTAGGAGAGAATTAACCTCGACGTCGAGGTAATCTACAAAGTTTGAAGCCATGAAGTGGCATTGCCGATTTGGCCTACAAAAGCCTACAAGACCTGAACTAAATTATGAACTGTTATTGCTAAATGGGGCCAACAAAGACCTAGAAGACTTGAATTCATGAGTTGTTCTTGCCAATTTGGCCAGCCCTCTTGTTTAGTATTGGATCGAATTTTTCTTCTTCATGAACTGTCATCATATTGATTTAATAATGATAATCATCAGCTTGCTTTTGAACATTGCCTGACCATGGCAGCTCAAACAAAATACTAGTCAGGGAGGTACTAAAAGAACAAGAGTAGTTGAGAAAATCTTCAAAAGTCCAGAAATACTAAAACACGGCTGTACATGGTAACGAATTCCAACCATTTGCCATTTGCCATTTGCCAGGGAGAAAATCTTCAATACTTTAAATTGCATCATAAATTCAAACAATGTTTTAGTATTTCTGGAGGCAGGTTGTTATAATTCCAACCATTTGCCAGGGGAAAAAATACGGCCTAACAAACCCATCCATCTGAAAACACAATATCTTATCTTCATTTCATTTCCAGAGAAAAAAAAAGGCTCATTTCTAAGCTTAGTCAAAGTAGGGAAAACTAAGGCTAATGATATTCTACATTGGTTGCTCTATGAATCTAGCTATTATTCCAAGACTTCATCAGGCCATATTTGCTTCCACATAGAAATCTCATCGGCAGCATAAAGTTTTCTGATTCCTCCGTAGAACCCATCTGTTTCATTTCCTTCTTCTCGATGATCTTTTCTGTTTACAAAAGTCTGTCTCCACCTTGAACCGTGAGTGTACTGGTTGAATTCTAGTACCACAGTATCTGTAAGGAATCATATTATTCAGTTAGTGAGACACTTATTTCTTAGAGCAACAGCAAAATAGAAGGAATCTGACTGACCGAAATCTGAAAAGGGTTTCCAAACAAATATAATCAGCAATTTTAGTGAGCATTATAAAGCTTTTAAAATAAGTCAATGCTGTGATTGTGATGGATCTTTTTTTGGTTAGGCAAGCTGGTTACTAGTTTAGTTAGTTGGTGGTTGAAGGTTGGGTATTGACTGCTTACAATCTAAAGATGGTAGTGGGGAATCTGAACGACTAGTCCATACTAGATTGAACTTGAGAACTGCAATAACACGTTGAACCAGTTATGAGCTAGATGGAGACAATTTGTAGTGAAAAACTAGGTTAGTCTCAGAAAGAAAATCAAAATGTAAGTTCTACCTAATTGAAAAGCCTAGACTTGGATTTGGCTCAAATTACAAATACAAGGTACTTAGGAGAGAATTAACCTCGAGGTCGAGGTAATCTACAAAGTTTGAAGCCATGAAGTGGCATTGCCGATTTGGCCTACAAAAGCCTACAAGACCTGAACTAAATTATGAACTGTTATTGCTAAATGGGGCCAACAAAGACCTAGAAGACTTGAATTCATGAGTTGTTCTTGCCAATTTGATACATGAATTGAACACTAACAGGCTAGCAAACTTCATCAACCAGAGAGGTAACTTTGTTAAAGTATAGACTACGAAACCATGTTAGTTTTACTTACCGCTGCTATGACAAAGGCAATGCCTCTCGTTTCCATCACAATGCTCCAAGTGACCAACGATCCCATACCACCAGCCTGCCATAAACAGACAAACATTAGCATTTGTGGAAGGATCAGACAAGCACAATTTTTCAAACAAGGAGGAAGTGTGTAGAAACTTGGACGCAATTTGGCTTCAAGAGCATACCATAAGGAAATTCTTTATTTCTTCTCCACTGAATCTCAATATGGTCTCCGGGATGTAGATCATGTAGACAGTCTGATACATGAAGGTCATGTGGAAGAGTATCAATTGCTGGTGCTCTTATCCTATCCCACTCCACACCTTCTTCTATCACAATAGTCCTCCGACCATGAGGAGGATACCTACAAAAAGAAAGCATTGATGATCTATCAATATTCAAAGTGATTTTTTAGAGAAAATAAGCCCAAAACTCCATAAGCACACCGATCAGAAATGCATCTTGTTAATGTAAGAAACCATAAGAATTATTAAGAAATCAGATTCCATGTATCATACCTAGCATGGAAGGTGTCTGTGCGGCTGACATAGCTAAGCTCCGCGTCATAGCATGACAACATAAATCCAACATGACCATGCTGTAAAAGAAAATGAAAATTCAGTAATTTGTATAAAGAGCTATTTCAGTACAGACCCCTGTGTCATACATAAAGAGAATCCAAAAACTGTATTTTATATAGAACCAAGAGACTACTATCTCAAATTCTCAATTGATCTTGACGAAATTCTGATACATGAAACAGAGGAAACAGAATTACAGTTTGACATCGATTAATACCTCGCGGTTATAGACTTGAGCCGGGAACCAGAAGTTGCCAGTCTCAAGAGATAGATACCATGACATGATCGAATCCGCAGGTAAATTACTCTTGGGTTTATTCGAATTTTCGAGCTTGGATTTAAACCAAGTAAGAGGCCATACACAAGACAAAGATCTGGGAATACTTTTCGACTTACTGAGATCAAGAGCGTAATTCTTTTTTGAAGCAATATGCCATTTCCATTCGCGATAAGCAGTTTTACCGATAACTTTACCCCATTTTTCATCCATGTGTCTTTTCCAAAGATAATCACTCCTACATCTATCCCTCATAGAGCTACAAACACCAGCCATGGAGCATAAACCAGATGGAGATAGTCTACCTAAAATGCTCTCCAAAACTAATTCAGGTAAATCCAATACAGACATCTCATAATTCATCTCTTCAACATGTTCAACTCTTGTACTAACAAGTTTCTTTCTTAAAGACATCCTTTCTGGATTTTCAATTGAAATTTTAGTTGTTCTCAGAGAAGTAACTAATAAAGATAGTAAATTTCTCCAAAACCAAAGGAAGAACAATCTCATATCACCAAGCCATGACGGTAAGGATTTTAAAGAGAGAGACTTAGACAAGAAAATGAAAGAAACACAAGATATCAAGAAGAATAGCATTTAGATAAGGTGAATTCTTAAGATGGGGAAAGAAATATCAAAAATTTTAGCTATACATAAAAGAGATTAAAGAAAGCTTTCAAGAATGACCCAACTATAATGAAGCAACTATAATAATGAGAGTTAACTAACTATTTATAACAAGTTTCAAATTAAAAAATTTGAAATCCTATTTTTCTATACACAAAACAGTTATATATTTTTTAAAGAAAGGATCTATGATAAAGAGTAACCTTTGGATATCAATATCATCATATGTGATGTTTTTGCTGGTTCAATGAAGCCCACCAGAGTATTCCACCCAGTGGGCCTCCTCTGCACTTCTTGTCAAAAAGTAAAAATGGGGGTATCTTTTTTAGACAAACTTCGAAAATCAAACAAAAATTTGTGGTTTATGTAAAGTCAGAAGAAAACAATGGAGTAGAATAGAAAGAATCCAAATACAGTGGATGTCTATTGGGTGAAGAAAAACATAACATACAGAGAAAGATACCCTTTAAAGGGAATGGCTGTCAATTCAGAGAAACAAACAAAATTTGGAATTGTTCTTGTTAAATGAGCAGATTTCCTGTAATAAGATATGAAAATCCAAAGTTGAAAGTGAGAATATCAAGTCTACTTTTGAAGACCCATAACTCAATTTCTGTAACTGATGAAGCAAAAACAGGTTTTTTTTTCTTTTTTCTTAGAGAGTTTTGAAAATGAAATTTGTGGATCCAAGTAGTTAACAAGGATGAACCACCTCAATTAAGTAGAGATGGTACAGTGGTTCAACTAACACCAACATAAAAGAAGATCTATAAATACAAACAGAAAAATACAACTAAGACTACAAAATTATTAATATTGAGGTTGGAGAGATTTTGACGTTGATGAACTTGACGAATGTGGGTCCTTTTTTTTATAAGTTCACCTAAGTATCATCAAAATTCTCTCCTACCACCTTTTTCTTTAACCTCTCAACAAAATTACAAAACAAAAGTTAATTGAGAGAAGATAAGAAAAGAAGATTTATATGTTGGAAGGAAAAATATTGAAGTTATCTGGATAATGTTGAGATATGTATGGGTTATCTACCACTAAATAACTACGACCTCAGAAAAGAAAAAATGAACAGCTCCATTCTCCGAACTTCTTTTGTCTATCGACCGAACTCCTACTTACACGCAACTCAATTCGGCCGCCAAACAGATAATGAAAGTGTTGGCTTTTTTTAGTTAACGAGGATTTTGACTGATAAGGATAACTTTAAGTCAATCAAGGGCCATTATTGGTTGTTGGGAAGAGTGAGTTCCCCCCCCACCACACACACACCAGGTCTCATTCATTTTATCTTTAATTTTATACGTTTCGCTTTGCAGTTTTGCACACACCTCCCCCGATCTCTTCTTTTTGCTTCTTTTTCCCTTCCAAAAATCTAAAATTCTCAACACTAATAATTTGGTTTTCATGTTGTTGGCAGGGGCTAAGAACTTTGTTTTTTTTTTGTTTTTCTGTGACTAAATTTCAACCAACATTTAAAAGTCGAGAAAAACACTAACACGAAATTATTATTAAAGTTAGAATTTACGGGTATCCAACTCAAAATCAATTGGTTATAGGTGGAGTGATCCTTCCATATTATATTTAGTGTTTATTAAGGAAATATTAGTAATGTGTGACTATTATCCTTCACACTCCCCTCACGTGTAGGGTACTCTTTGTAGACCTCTAACACGTGGACCTTTGTACGGATAGTCGTTGGGCTTACTTTCGTACGGACCTGACTCTGATACAAGTTAAAGTTTACGGGCATCCAACTCAAAACCAATTGGCTATAAGTGGAGTGTCCTTTCCATATTATATTTAGTGTTTATTAAGGAGATATTAACAATGTGAGACTATTATCCTTCACAGTTAATTTATAATATTTTTAGTTAATCAAATGGGAGAATTTGCTATAAAATTAAAACTATGCTTTCTAAATATGGCATGTGGAGAGATTTTGGGCTAAAACAAAAGAAGAAAACAATA
The DNA here is from genome assembly GCA_023531435.1 of Papaver californicum. Taxonomy (NCBI): domain Eukaryota; kingdom Viridiplantae; phylum Streptophyta; class Magnoliopsida; order Ranunculales; family Papaveraceae; genus Papaver; species Papaver californicum. Next base: position 2,040,094 of record JAJJMC010011023.1, on the reverse strand, counting down.
ATATGAATATTGGTCTTCTGACTTCAAAACTCTTGTTCATATTCTTATAGATAAGTGCGCGATCCTTCCAAATATAATTAGCAAGTATAATTGGGTAATTGAATTATGCCTCCAGGATACAGTGGAGCCCTCTAAACAATGTTTCCAAATTCAAGACTTTCTCATCTAAAAAGAATTCAAGACTCGTACAATCATGATTCAACAAAGAACACATTAGTGAAATTTATCTAATGATGTGTTAGAGAAGAGAGAAAACAAAAAACTATTTTGTCATTAAATAAGAATCAATCATGAGTACTTGTAAGGGCTTCTCATCCATTGGAGATGCATATTGATCTCCAATAGTTATTCATGATATCTAATGAGAAACATCATGTTTGTTCAAATTCAAACTGATATTTGAATCAAGGTTTGAACAGAAATATACTGTTTCGGAACAGGGTGCTTCCCCTAGACGTGACTTTCCATGTCAATCACATGTCCCCGAGGAACCTTTTGTAACTGCAAATAAAATACAAAAACGACTTTATTTCTAACATATTAAAAGTATCCAACATAATCCACCAACCCCTGTAAACTCTTCTTGATATATCCAAAGTGTATTTATAATTTGGATATTTGGTTAGGAAAAAGTTACTGTGAGGCTCATAAATAGATTAAGTGTAAAGTGCACACAAAAAAATTAGTTTCTTTGATAACATAACATGATTGGTACCCACCCTTTGTAACATGACATAAAAGTATAAAACCATTTGCTTAAGTCCAATTAGCCCAAGTAATGTATTGTACAATATCATATCAAAGATGTTAGTTACTAGATCGAAAAAGGTATGAGATAAATTCATTCATTCTCATCAGTCTGCTTTTATCCAAAAAAGATGTATCACTGATAACATTATGATTGCTCATAAAATAATGCTCAATGTGAGAATCAACAAATCTAAAGATAGATTTCTAACTAAAAAACTTTTCAAAGGTCTTTAATTGAATGGAATGTAGCTTCATAAGCATTTATTTTTAACAAGTTAGAATTCCTGAAAAATGATGCAATCTTATTTTTGGATGCATGTCTACTATATCCAGTCAAATCTTATGGTTGAGGCAACTAGGGGTCTAAGACAAATGACCCATTATCTCCTTACTTTTTTATAACAACTTTAGAATAAATACCAAGATTATTCAGTTGGGCTAAGGATTGGGAGACTTGACTGGGATGAAAATAAATAGAAACTTCCATAGAATATCACATATACTATTTACAGATGATTGTTTCATATACGAAACCAAAATTCCTAGAGTTAGAAACCTAGCTAATTTGTTAAAAAGGATTAGTGACTCTTCGAGGCAAGCAATACATTTTGTAGAGTCTGAAGTTTACTCTAGCTAGGATCCTAAATATTAGGAGAATATCTAAATATAATATGCACTTATGTACTTCTCTCTACGTTAATAGAGCTAAATTCATAAATTTTGATCTCATGATAGAGAAAGTTTATGCCTCTTTAAAAGGTTGGAAATTTAAGATTTTATCCCAGGACGGGAGCACTGTGCCTATAAATCAGCCTTATCATCTAACCCAAGACACCAAATAATATGTTACTCCATGCTAAATAAGTCCTAGACAAATTAGATAAAAATCAAAGACATATCTGGTGGAGTAAAAATGATCCAAAGAGCGCTAGATACACAAAATGTTGGAAATTTATTTACTCTCCTAAAGCCCAAGGTTTTCTTGGTATCAGAAACCTCTATAATTTCAACAAGTCTCTCCTGGTTAAACCTGCTTGGAGGCTTATTAAATATCAAAATCAGTCATAGGCTTAATTGTTTAAAGGAAAATATTTTTCGAAGTCTCATGTTTTACGTAATTATAAGTGGGGAGATATCTCTTGGGTCTGGCCTGGTATTATCAAAGGTTTAAAAATTATTGAGTCATTTAGCGTTTGGTCTATAGGGTTTGGATCTTAAGTCAGACTTTTAGAAGATAACTGATGCCCTGGTATGAAAACTATCAAAAGTACTCATGTTAATTTAGTCAAAAGCCTTATGTCTGATATATAAGCAATGGGATGAAGTTATGTTAGAAACTCACTTTGACTTGTAAACTGCTAACAAAATAAAATTTGTATACATATCTCGAAATGAACAAGACAATTTGCACTAGACTAGTATCAGGAATAGATATTTTTGCACAAATTTGGCTATACTCTTATTTCAATTTTCAAGTATCGCAAATATAATCTTGGAAAAATTCTGGCTTAAAGTATGGAAAGTTAAAGTGATTCCTACAATAAGTCTTTTTGTTTGGAGATTATTTGTTGATGTGCTTCCTATAAATGTTAAAAGTCTGTTTTTTTTTTCTTTTTATTATCATATGCCTCTGCATATTGTGTGTTGTATAATTTTGTAAATGCTGAATTAACTGAGCAACTGTTTATAGATTATATATTTACTTAGGTTATTTAGTTTGGTTCAAGTGTCCATGCCATCCTTGTAATAATAATGTTTTCGTAATGGGTCATACATGGTTTGAATCTCCATGAATTAATTGGGAAAAAATTTATTTTGACTTTGTCCAATCCAAACCAAATTAGTTACCAATTGAATAATAGGTACTACTGTATTTTTTTTGATACTCGTCTTTCTACGAAATATTTGGGCACTAGTATAATTTACATCATCTAGTACATCATGCAGATGGCAGATTAACCCAGAGATAAAGGGAGGACAATTTATTATTTTTTTTAACCAAAAACCCATAATCATTAAGATTCCATATACGAAGAACCCATAATTATGTATAATATGATATGATTACAAAAATAACCTTTCACCTAACTAAGAAAGTTAATTTCATCTATTTAAAAACAAAAATAATAAATCCAAATCCCTTAAAAAACTCCCTAAAATTAATTCATTTGACCTCCCTAAAATAACTCATCCTTTTTGTTTATCACGCCCATTTGTTTGTCTCCTCCAAAAACTTAAAATTCTTACACTCGACTTAAAAAACAACTTGAGATGATTTTACAAATAATAGCGTCATGCATGCTAAAAATTCTAATTTTCACCCATAATAAGCATCGTGTGAAGTTGGTGGATTCTAGTTTTCCCCATGATGATATGGTGTGATTGGTGAAAAATCGCAATTTTCCGTGAGCCTTGATAGGTGATAATTGTAATTTTGAACTTTAATAATCATTCATGTGACTCGTGTCCGGTGAAAAATCAAAATTTTCACCTCTAATACTCAATCGCGATCCGTAAAAATCGCAATTATCACCGGTTCACTTTCAAGGCAAACCCTAAAAAACAAAAGACAATAGATCACAGAAGCCAAATAAGAAAATATAAAGAAAACATTTAAGAAGTCAAATGTTTCATAGCTCACTCAATAATATATAACTTGACGAAAGCTTGCATAGAAAATGATAATGCATCCTAACAAAAAATCGATTGCCTACTATCAGTAACAAAGATATAACTATTCTTAACTAAAGATATAACTATTCTTAACTCTACACACCCTTTCATTTTTTGTTCATTTCATCAAGAAGAAAGTGTTAGGTATTCTTTGAATATTCTCTTGGCTTACGAAAGTAAATAACTTTCCTACGGCTATACATGCAAATCAAACATAGACATTCAAGATTTTTATGCAATCAAAATCAAGATAAGTTACCCGTGTCAACGAAGTTCCTCTCTAATACTAAACCTTTTGGATTGAAATAGCTTGGAGAATGTTTGTTTCTACATCTCTATTAAAAGTTATTAAAATAACAAAAATAACACTAGTTTTGGTGTTAGCAAAATGGTGATTAGGTCTTCAGATCTTCAATACCTCTAAGAGAATGATTCACATTATTAACAACGACCAAGATAATAATAGGGAAACCGGGACAATCATTTCTTTAATCTATGGAAACCCAAAAAAAATCCCGAAAGAATTAAAGACTAGATATTCCTAGAAGAAATGGTTGATCAAGTTAACTCCCAATGGATAATCATTGGGTATTTGAACCTCACATTGACTTCATCTGAAAAGAAAGGGGGAAAACCTTTCAACAAAGTGGTCATTCAAAATATCACTTCAATAATAGAGAACATTGGTCTAGTGGACCTTGGATTCATAGGTCCCATCTTCAACTGGTTAAATAAACAAGAGGAAAGATCTAGAACCCAAGCAAGACTGGATACAACTCTAGCTAATATAGACATGATTCAAGCACACCCAAATGTAGGAGATGAAAGCCATTAAAAATGAGCCAAAAAGAGCAACTCCTTGTAGATTCTTCTGTCTTTGGCTTGAAATCCCTAAAGTCTAGAAATTATTCAAAAATACTAGGATACTTTCAGGATAGAAACAAACTAAAACTACTAAAAAAAATCTTACTAAATGGAACAAGGAAGTTTTTAGCATAGTTCATTACAACATTAAAAATACCCTAGAAACAATCAATAATCTCCATTTAGTAAACACCATGGGAGAAAAAGATTAGGCACTGGAGGTAGCCATAAGAGACCTAAGAAAATATTTGTAAAGAGAAATGCAAAGAAAACAACATCAAATTTGGGGATAGGAACACTAGCTTATTCTATAGTTGTACTCTCAATAGGAGAACGAGAGATAGATTATCAGCCATGTCATACCCCTTATCCTAAGACAAGGCATCATTAAGTAATTTTCCTAGATTAGGGTGAATATTGTTTCCTTACTCAAAATAGTCTTGTTCGTGGGGTTTTGGTGGCAGAAAATCTCGCTAATTTTCTGGTGATTTTTGACTAAGAAGAAACGCATATATAGTATGAGTATGAGACTAGGGTTTTATTATTTTTCTCCTCTTAAAAAAGAAAAGAAAAAAATACAGTAGCCGTACTAAGACTCCATTTTCTTTGAAATCCTAGCTACTGCGAGAGAAAATTGAAAGAAGAAAGAAGTTTGCTTGAGGCGAAAGATTGATACTAGTTGGGAATTTTTATGGCTCCAAAAATCAGGTAGGTCTTCTAACTCTTATACTCATTATGGATTGATTTAACAAATCTAAAACTATATATCCTAAAGCGTTACTGAGAAGAAGGATCCAGGGTATAATATGAATACGTTCTTCCTTGATATATCTTTCATATGCTTGATGGGTGATATAATAATTTGTTTCACCTGCTCTTTTCGTTTAAGTAAAACAAGTAGTGATTTGTTCGTTAAATAATTTCATGGGTGGATTAATTTTGTTCTTCGACATATTTATATAGTTACACTACAAGCTTAACCGAGGGATAATTTCTTTGTACTCCATTTATAATAACCTTGAGCCTTAGCATGAATTTACATGTTCTGCGATATTTGAGAATCGCCGATGTAGACCTTAGGTATGAGTGCGTGACTGCCCTAATAAGCCTTTCTTTTACTCTCATAAGTATTCCCTGGTCGTCCTGAATCCTCTTAAGAAAAATTAGCTTCTTCAGGTCCAAATGCTAATGGTGAAACTGTTTATAAAAGCTTATTCATTGGATCTTGTTTCTCAAGTGATAAAATAAGTCCAGACTATATACTTATATTACTACTAAAGTTGATAACTAACTGGCTTAATTAAGTAAGCTTTGCTTATGAACTAACAAGGAATTATGTTGTTTTGGTTGGTCCTACTGATTGTAATTGAATGTTTCTTATAAGATTTTGATGGCCGTGAACATTTACACTCTGGACACTTAAGACTTTTACCGTCAGACAAACTATCTTTGTCTAATACGGAAGAGATGATGCATAGTTGTGGTGAGGGTATGAATGGATGAATTAATTCTTGTTATGGCTCTGTAGACTTCAATATATATATATGAGAGTGTATGTCTGTACCTGCTATAGATGATGTTTTACAGTGGGCAATTGGAAGTCAACAGGTTAACACTAGTTAATGAAGATAAATGGTGTGTGTGGATATTTGTTTGTGGCTCGTAGTTGGCTCGACTCCCATAGGTTACTGGGCGATGACCGAGGAGTCTCCTAAAATATATGGATCTATAATCTTGAATGAGATCGACACCACTTATTTTTCGGCGCATGATCAGAAATTAAGTGGACTACATAAGAGCTGATACGTTTTATCGTACGGTTAGTAAGAAATGTATAGAGAGGGGCATTCGATAAATCAATATTAATTGGATTAGTGGCTGGGTGAAATATCTTGATTTTTCGTGTCTTTCAACGAATTGTTTTATTTAATTACGGATTTATTCGCTACTAAATTATGAGACTTTTAATTAAGATGCTGATATTACTATATCATTATTAAATATTAGTCGTATAAATTGTGGTGCTTTTCCGCATCTTTGTTTTAAAAACAAGCTTCGGGTTTGTTAGATTAACTGTAAAGAATATAAGTGTGTGAAAGCCTATTTTTAGTTGAGGTCTGATCCAACTTACTAATTTTTTTCAGGAAACCGTGACCGTGGAGCAACCTAGTTTGTAAATTGTATTTCTGTTCCAAAAAGCTACTTCGTCATTATCTTTTTAAGGTGCTTAATTAGCTAAATGTTTTCTTGTTCTCTTTTAAGACCAAACTTTATTTTTTTAAAATCAATTCTTATCATTTACTTTGGGACCGACCTGCTTGTCGAAGGTAATTTTAAAGATTTTATTAGATTTTACAATTTCTTATTACCTATGGTTAAACTCTTCACAACTTATCAATGGATATATCCCGTTTGGTATGAATAGTTTGTACGTCTGGGCATAGTAGCTACCTCTCATTTTGTTCTAGGATTCTTTCTATTCATGGGTTATTTATGGCAGTTCTTTTTAAATAAGACTTATTTGTTTTTGGACTATTATAATTGTGCTCCATATAATAGCTGGATCTCCATTTGTTGGCTTGACAGTTTGAGTGTGTAAAGTGGTCCATGAGTATGTGACACTTGGGATTTTAGGGCGGCCGCCCTAGAATTCGAAGTGGGGCATTACAAGCCATCACTGATCCAAATGGCATAACCTATACCAAGCACAAATCCATCACCAAATTCGTACCTCCCACTTTAGTACCATAGCAAATCGACCCTTGAATCCTTGTCACAATATAATTACTGATCCTTTCTCCCCTGAAGTCACAGAAAGGGAAAACCTAGATCTCATAGCAATACCAATTTCCTAGGAAATTAACAAAGTAATAAGCTCAATGGCCTATGATAAATCCCCAGGATCGAATGATTTCAATGTAAAAAATTTCAAACACCAATGTCCCATCATCCAGGAAGATATTATTGACATGGTACATACCTTCTTTAGAACTAAACACCTCTTAATAGATATGAATGTAACTTTCTTAACACTCATTCCCAAAACTGAAACACCACCCATCCCAGGAGATTTTAGGCCAATCATCCTTTGTAAACAACTTATAAGATTATCTCCAAACTCTTATCTAATATAATCAAACCCATTTTGTCTAAAATCATCTCACGATTCCAATCAACTTTCATGCAGAATCTGAAGATTATGGATAATATTGTCCTAGCTCAAGAGATAATCGATATAATGAACAAAAAAAAAAGTCTAATGGGTCTGACACTAAATATGAGAAAAACCTTTGATAGGGTTACATGGCCTTACCTCATAGATCTCATGACCAAGTTAGGCTTTTCTCAGACATGGTGCTCTCCAATTCACCAATGCATCAATACAACTTCAATAGATGTCCTATGCAATAGGGTTCCTGGTGATTTCTATAAACCAACTAGGGGGTGAGACACGGAGATCCACTTTCCCCTGCCTATTTTTACTTTGTATAGAGGGTTTAACTAGACTTCAAAAAAATGATGAGTAATCGGGTCTAATACATGGTATTAAGATATCTAGAGGCAATATATCTATCTCACATCTTCTTTTTGCAGATGATTGTATAAGCTTCACTAAGGCCACCTTGGTGGAGGATAAAAACCGATTAACTTTCCTCAACAACTTCTGTGATGCCTCCGGGAAAATGATCAACTTTCAGAAATCTGGCATCTTCTTTAGCCAAAAGTTCTCTAATAAATTTGGAAAACTAATCATCAAAATTCTTAAAGTTGAAAATACCGAACCTACTGACATATACCTTGGAACTCCCATGTTCACTTCTTCCTCAAAACTCAAATGTTTTGACTATATGGTTAGAAGATTTAGAAGTAGACTTAAAAATTGGAAATGAAGGAAACTCTCTTCAGCAGTAAGAACAATAATTGTTATAACTATTCTGGAAGCTACTCCCATCTATCAGATGGGTTGTTTCAAGATTCCTAGAAAAACTACGACCAACTCATTTCCTTGTAAAGGGATTTCTGGTGAGGAACGAAAGAAGTAAAAAAGGCCTTTACCTCAAAGCTTGTATAAAAAGGTGATCAGAAGTCTCTAAGTTGGCATCACATAGACTAAAGTTTGTATATATATTTTACTTATACCTAGAGAGTTTATCCCTAGTTGGGACAATATCCCTAAGGCATTTCCAAGTAAACAACTTATCGGGTAGTTTAGCTTTCCATAAGCCTTTCCAAACATCAGTAAGGACATAGAAAGCTTGATGATTAGCAAAAGAAAATTGATTATTCAAGGAGTTGTGTGCACTCTTAACAGAAAAACAACTTTTTCTATCAGGAGTCCAAATTAACTTATCTTCACCTGCCATAGGAATATACATAGAGAGAATCTTATTAGTTGATTCAATAGAAAAGAGGTTGTTCACTAAATCAACATCCATTGTTTAGAATCAGGCAGTAAAAGTACACAAACAAAATTATAAGTAGAAGAAGCATTCAAACTTGAAGCAGGATCAGGAGGATGATCAAGTCATATAACCCATATGCCTAACCAATTTCTCAGTTTGGTGCCACAACAAACAGATATAACAAGAAAAGTCTTAAATACTTCAATACCTTTGTAGAACTTCGAAATCCAAGAAACTTTCATCATTCAACCCATTTAAATGCAGAAAGCTACCATCCTTAGAATATTTATCCTTAAGAACCTTAACCCATAAATCATCAGGGTTATTGTAAGATTTCCAAGCAAGTTTACTAATTAAGGCTTGATTAAAATAGTAAAGATTTCTAAAATTCAAGCTTTCTAAAGCTTTTGGTTTACGCAAACTAGACCAAGCGATAAACTTAATACCTCTGTTACCTTTACGGCCCACCAAAAATTCACCCTAAGAGAATCCATCTTAGAGATAAGATTCTTAGGAATGTTAAAACATCACATTCGGTGACTAGGCAGAGAATTAAGAACATGTTTAACCATAGTGGTTCTGCCTGCTTGATTTAAGGCAGTGATTTTTCTATTTTGTAGTCTAATTTCAAAAGATTAAACTATTAGTTCAAAAGATATTTGTTTTGAGTAACCTAGAAAAAGAGGTATTCTATTTTACTTATATATATAACTATAAAACATGGGTTCCAACCTTTAATAGGATGACTTTTATTTTACCTCACAAATGTGAGGTCAGAACTTCGAGTCCCCCAATCACACTTTGTATGCTGGTTGTGGTGATAAGCTCTCGTGTATAAAGGGGTTAACTGACACATTTTATAAATATGATAAGGGGTGGAACTGGGTTTGTTTAAGAAGATAGGCTCGGTGGCTTTAGATATATTAGGGGACATGTCTGGATATATACCAAGTAGCAATTAGCAAAAAAAAAAAAAAAAAAATCGTATTGCACGATTTTTTTCACCTTATTATTATAACACATATATGTTGTGTGCTATTTTATTAGTGTTTTAAATTTAATCTCGTTTTATTTATGTTTTTTTGTTATATACTACCTCCGTTTCAGAAAAAGAGTCACTATCATTTTTTCATTTTAACCTATTTTTAGGTTAAAATGAAAAAATGATAATAATTCTTTTCCTGAAATGGAGGGAGTATAATTTACATAACTAATAAAATATAAAAGAAATTTAAATCAAACACTAAAATTTAAAACTCTTTCATTTTGGCATATGCAATAATGGTTTCAATTGGAATTTAATGTATTTGCCCTATTCTACCGTACTAAAAGAAACAAATAATATAATGATCCTTTTGAAATTGTTTTTCTATTTGATAGAAAATTTTAAGTTTTTTTATTCTTTTTTACTATTCAAAACTTGGTATAAAAAACCAAGGTGAACAAACTTACCATGCATAAAATCCTCCCATATTATCTTTTATAAAGAAAAACCATTTCCATTAAAAATGAGACAAAAATCCCATTTCACTTAATACTAATTAAATTTAGACTTTAATTATTTTCAATATACCCGAATTGCGCTTCCTATATAATCTATAAGTTTTAAATGGAAACAAATCTTAAAACCAAATCTTCTCTAAAATTCGGATGAGAGAATTCACATATCTTCTCCAAATTCGGCTAGGGTTTTTGGTGTTGAAGAATTGAAGAATTGTGTTCGTTTTTGGTGTTGTTTAATTGAAGATATCTTCTTAAAAATCAAATTCTGCTGTGTAAGTGAAGATTTGAGTTCGTTTTTGGTGTTGTTTAATTGAAGAACATAAATTCTAGCTTCAATTCATCTCAAACAGTTTCAAATCCATTGATTATTTGAAGAACCGAGTTCCTATTTGTTTAAGTGAAGAACGGAAACTCAGCTTCAGTTGTATTTCATCAGGTAAGTTTAATTTTCGATTATCATACTTTTGAAGAACCAAACTCAAAATTGTATTCGTTTCTGTTCAAGTGAAGATCAGGAACTGTAACTTCAAATTGTTTGTTTTATTGATTTTGTTTTTTATTTGATTATCATACTTTTGAAGAACCAAACTCAAAATTGTATTCGTTTCTGTTCAAGTGAAGATCAGGAACTGTAACTTCAAATTGTTTGTTTTTTGAAGATTCCTACTGTATTTTCAGTTTTTTCTTTCAATTTTAATCATATTCTCATTCGGTTCAAGCTTTTGTATTAGTTCAATCATTCCTCTGAAACTGAAATCCAACTTTCAAATGTTGTTGTTGGTGTTGTTGTTTATATTCACAAACAAGTGAAACCGTTTTGGTTTCATACTTTTTCCTGTATATAATTGTAATCAGAGTTTGTTATGTTTTTGATGTTAATTTTCAAATGTTGTTGTTGGTGTTGTTGTTTATATTCAGTGAAACCGTTTTTGGTTTCATTCTTTTTTTGTGTATATTATTGGAATCACATTTTTGTATGTTGTTGATGTTAATTTTTAATTTTTGTTGGTGTTGTTGTTTATATACACATACAGTGAAACTTATTTTGGTTTCATACTTTTGTCTGTAGGTTATGAAATCACATTTTTGTTATGTTGTTGATGTTAATTTTCAATTTTTGTTGGTGTTGTTCTTTTATATACACATACAGTGAAACTTATTTTGGTTTCATACCTTTTCCTGTTGTTATGGAATCATATTTTTGTTATTTTGTTGATGTTAATATTCAAATTTTGTTGTTTGTTGTTGTTTATATTCACATACAGTGAAACTTATTTCGGTTTCATACTTTTTTCTGTAGGTTAAGGAATCTGTTCTCGCTGTTATATTTCACAAAGATGATACATATCTTTTCGTATTGGTCTAAAAGCATCTGTTTGTGATTTGAAGGGTAATATATGTTCAAGTTGGTGTCAATTCTCTTATTTTTCTATTGAAATTTTCCACATAGTTTGTGATCAGCAAAAGGTTATCAATTCTGATTTTGATCTCCAATCGGTTGCTTTATTTACTTTGTTTAATAAGCTTCCATCTGTTGAGTTACATGTAAGGCATAGAGATGAGTCCTCTAGTTGTAGTTCAGAAATTTCAGCAATCATACCATATGAGCAGCCACGAAGTTTAGTTGATTATGATGTCTGTAATAAAGTTAAAGAACCGTTGAAGTCTGCGCATTGGTTTGGCCTTTTTCTGGGTGTCAATCAGGTGTTTAATGGAGGTGTTCAACAAATTCGTTCTGATTTATTGAAATATCATGCAGTATCTGGGTATTCATTTAAGATGACAAGGAATGAGAAGTTGAGGATTGGTGCATGTTGTTCTAAGAAGGAAGAAGATAAATGTGAATGGCATATATATGTTGTTTCTATTGATGGTGTTGAAGGTAGTCCTTTTATTATCAAGGAGTTAAATAAGAAGCATACTTGTTGTGGTGGAGTTGTAAACATACCACATTTGTCGAAGAAACTTATTAGTAGCTTGATTCTTGAAGAGATTAAACAGAATCCAAAGAAGAAGACAAAGGATATTATGAATCAGTTTACAAGAGAGTACGGATTTGACATTAGTCGTTATTATGCATATGCAGGGAAGAGGCATGCATTGAATATTACATGGGGAGAGAATGAGAAATCGTTTATGTACTTGAAATGGTATACCAACAAATTGACTGAAACCAATCCTGGATCTCGTGTTGTTTTGGAAGTTGAAAATGGGACTCAAAAATTTCAGAGATTGTTTATCTGTTTCGGAGCATGCATTCGTGGATTCAATTACTGTCGTCCTTTGTTATTCCTTGATGCAGCCCATTTGAAGAGCAAATACCTTGGTCATATCATGGCAGCAACAGGTCTAACCAGGAATGACGGTAATTTTCTTAAACATTCTCTTTTGTTTCACATCAGCGAAACCTTTTTATTTTACAGAAAAATATAATTGATAGTATGAAACCTTATTCGGTTTCATTGTTTTTTATATGCTGAGACATTTTTTCTACAGAAAAATATAGTAAACGGATGAAACCTTATTCGGTTTCATTGTTTTTTATATGCTGAGACATTTTTTCTACAGAAAAATGTAGTTTAAACGGATAAAACCTTTTTCGGTTTCATTGTTTTCTTATATGCTGAGACATTTTTTTTTCTGTTCTGTTTTTTCAGAAATCTATCCTTTTGCTTATGCTGTTGTTTCTTCAGAGAATGACGCCAACTGGAAATGGTTTTTGGAGAATTTGAAGCAAGTACTTTCTCCTATGCGCAAAAAGCTTACTTTTGTTAGTGATCGAGTTACTGGTTTGGTGAATCAATTCCCTGATGTATTCCCTGATGCTGCTCATGGTTGGTGTTATTGGCATATGAAGAACAATATCAATACATACTTGCCGAAGTTCAGTAAGGCTTATAACAATTATGTGCTTGGGTTGTTGAAAAATGTGCGTATGCTAATACACATATAAAATTTTCAGAGAACTGGGAGAATTTATTGCAGGTCAAAAATCAGAAGTTACAAGATTATCTGAGTAGAGCTCCGATTGATAAATGGGCAAGTTTTTATTTCCCGGGTCGTCGTTATGGTAGGTTGTGTTCGAATATTGCTGAGAGTTTCAATAGTTGGATCGTTGAAGAGCGAGAGAAGCCTATAGCCATTATGGTTGATGAGATCAGAGTGAAGCTTATGAATCAAATGTGTGTACGTCGTGAGGAATGTGCAACATTATTGAAGTGGCGAGAAAATTTGTGTCCAGAGTTTGAAACTGAGTTGTACAACAACAAAATGCATGGCCGTGAATACACTTTCACCAAGTCATCGCAATATGTGTTTGAAGTTCATTATACATTAACACAAAAAGTCGATTTGGAAAGAAGAACATGTTCTTGCAACCGCTGGCGCATCAACGGTTTTCCTTGCGCCCATGCTATCCGTTGTATCATGCTAAATGAAGAAGATCCATATAAGTATGTTGAATTCTATTTTACAGTAAAGTTCAACCGTGAATCCTATGCAAGACCAATCAATCATGTTCCCACAGTTGAAAAGCCTACGGTTGTGTCTCCAAAATCTCTTGTTCTTGGTCCTGATGCTCTACCACAACCTGGTCGTCCAAGGAAGAAAAAGAGAATTCCTAATACAGGTTCAGTTCCTAATAAGAAGATGAGAACTTGTGGTAGCTTCCATGTTTTGAGTACCCATAACCGAAGGACATGCCCTGCGCGGCAGATGTGAATTTATTTTGACAACAATTTATTGACTTTTTCATTTTCATTTTTTGTTTACACTACTATATGTTTCAATCTTCATATTGTTTACAGTTAAAATTTCATTTTTGCTTCAGGTCTTTCATGTTTTTTTGTTTTTTCAGAGTTACAGGCTTTTTATAAGTTACAGGCCTGTAGCGTATGTTTTTTTATCTATAAAATGATGAAACTTTTTTCGGTTTCATAGTTTTTTTTCTTCTGGGTAAGATGAAATTTAAAAAGACTATGAAACCTTTTTCGGTTTCATAG
>JAJJMC010011023.1:1994166-2025890 GCA_023531435.1 Papaver californicum | reverse complement strand
GTAAGATGAAATTTAAAAAGACTATGAAACCTTTTTCGGTTTCATAGTGTTTTTCTTTCTGGAATAAGATGAAAACAAAAATAAATGATGAAACCTTTTTCGGTTTCATAGTTTTTTTTTCATCTGTAGTAAGATGAAAACAAAAATAAATGATGAAACCTTTTTCGGTTTCATTGTTTTTTTCACCTGCAATAAGCTGAAACAGAAAATATTGATTAACATTTCTCATAAATCATACTGTAATAAGATGAAACAAATCATTCAAAAAGATTTTCATCCTTAAGAGTATTGATTGATCAAAAGAATGATTAATATTAAATAAGATTTTTTTTACGGAGAACCATTTGTACTGTATCATAAACTAATTGATTAACATTGTTGCAACCTAAGTTTCAACCTCTCTTTCATGAACAGACAACCACCATGAGGTTTGACCATCAGTCTTCTTTTCTCTTCCACCTTAAGTTGTAACTTTGTCAAGGAGTATTATTCTTCAACTTTGTCAAGGAGTATCTTGCATGCCAACTTTGGCATCATATTTTGCACCTTTTGTTTTATGTGCTCTTCGGATGAAAAATTTCCTTTCAAAAGGCTCTTCATGTAATAGCAAACATGAAGTCCGCAATCATTCCTGAAATTAACAAAACAATATCTTTCAATTAAAAAATAAAAAAAAGGATTAAAATGAAGATATCACAATTTCTCTTAAAAGTACTTACACATCTTGTTGACATCAGAAAGGGGTGTTCAAAATAAATTCTTTTGTTTGACTTGATGGGTCCAGGCAGAGCTTTGATACATGTTTTCTGAATGTTGACACCATTCTTTCCTTCATGCTTTCAGCACTTTTTTTGCATTCATCTTCAGTGGAGGCCATTGAGTTGTAATGAGAGAATTCTCCAGTCTCATTATTAAAGACTAACAATGTCCAGTGATATGTCTTTTCACTTAGTTTTGTTATGATTGGAACGAAGACATATTCTGGAGTGTAGTCCATTTTATCAATGAAAGCTTCAATCGCAGTGTGGCAACTTTTACCGATTGAGTGCAATGTCTGAAATTCAATAAGAAATAAAAATGAGTGCATTGTTGAAAATCAGTGAAACCTTTTTTTTTACAGAAAAATGTAATTGAAACAGATGAAACCTTATTTTGATGAAACCAAAATTGGTTTCATTGTTTTCAGAAAGACACTTGTATAAGATAAGTTAGATGAAACTTACATAGACATATGTGCTTAGGAAAACAACCCTTTTGTACTTAGGAGTGCCATCTGATTTCTTGATGTTCTTTACTATGTTTTTTTGCAATTTGAGCATGTAGAACTCAATAATATCTCCTTCTATGTCACCTTTTCTTATCAAGGCATTCATATTTTTTCCTGTAATGTACAGGCCCATATCGTCCTTCTCCCAAGCCATGTCATTGTTGTTATATTGTTGATAAACAAATTTAATATTTAAGAAGAATAAAAGAAACTAAAACACTTAAATTATTTAACCAAAAAACTTAATGGTATGAATGTCACTTAGTACACTTACCTTTCATTGTGCATTTTAAAATATCTGCACACAATCTGTTTTTCATTTGAATCCAGCAGTTGCATAATTTTTAAGTTGTCCACTGCTTTCAACTTGTCTTCCCTTTTCTCTTTTTGTTTTTTCTCCAACTTTTTCTTTTGATTTCTGCTCACACATCGAGTCTTTTTTCTTTTCTTATTCTTAACATCTCCAGGTGTATAATCCTGCATCTTGACAGGTGCTTGCATTGTCCTTTCGTTTTCTCTCATCCTTGAGATTATGTTACTCAATTTTTTGTCTGGACTGATGTCTTCACCATCTTCTTTCTCACTGTCAGTTTCTGTCAATCCCAACTTCAAATGAGGCACATCATCTTCTAAATCAATTACATCATTTGCCATGTTTATAACAGAGTAGTAGCACATTCCTTTACTACTTGGCTTTGACGTAGAAGTCTTGGTTGCATACTCGTCTTTCATTTGCTGAAGAATAGTTTCATCAATTGAACCTTGGCTTTGAGTTGACACTTCAATTTGTGTCTCTGGCTTTGATGAAGAACTTTTATTCGCTTCCAGTTCTACTCTCTCAGCGACTCTGATATCTTTTATAGTGTCTGGAGTCAATTCAGAAATTTCTTCTATTGCACTCCTCAAGTTACTTTTCGTCAAAGAAGATTCAATTTGTTCAGCCACTTTTATATCTTCAATTGTGTTCGGAGTTAACTCTGAAAAACTTCTTCCATTATACTGTCCTTGTCTTGCTTCGCTTTGATTTCAGATTCTACCTTCTCATCCACCTCCAAATCTTCAATTGTGTTCAGAGTTAACTCCGAAATCTCTTCATTCTGAACTTCATGAGATGAAACCTTTTCAGGTTCCACTGCGTCATGTTGCTCCTGAACATCTTCATGAGCTAAAACCTTTTCAAGTTCCACTGCATCATGTTGGATCTGAGCTTCTTCATTAGATGAAACCTTTTCAGGTTCCACAGCGTCATTCTGCTCCTGGACTTCTTCATGAGCTGAAACCTCTTCAGGTTCCACTGCGTCATGTTGATCATGAGCTGAAACCTTCATGTACTGAAACCTATCTTCGTTGAATAGACAACCACTGCATCTACAAACCTTTTTAGGTTCCACTGCATCATGTTGGATCTGAGCTTCTTCATTAGCTGAAACCTTTTCAGGTTCCACTGCATCATTCTGCTCCTGGACTTCAACATGAGTTGAAACCTCTTCAGGTTCCACTGCATCATGTTGATCCTGAACTTCTTCATGAGCTGAAACCTTTTCAGGTTCCACTGCATCATGTTCAAATATATTCATTACCTGCAATATTTATTGATTTCAGAAAACAAAGTATAGTAAATCAAATCAAATCAACTCAAATCAAAACAAAGTATAGTAAATTATCACCTCATCATTGTCAGACTTTTGTTCTCTATCTTCTTCAACCTCAACATTCACATCATCTTGTTCTACCGTTGCATCCACAATTTTTATAGTATTGGTTATCAATTCCTCCATATCTTGTTCAGTGTATGAAACTGTTTCTGTTTCATCTCGCTTACGTTTCTTTCTCACGTAAGTCTTCCTCACTGGTTCTAGTTCTAACTTATCTTCAGCATCATATTTTGCGAGAATTGATTGATCTTCTTCCGAAAGCCCATTGTTACCGACGCTTGTAAGCTTTTCAATCAAAATTTTTGCCCACTTATATTTTTCCTTGTATGTGGTATCTTCATTTCCAGTTTGAACACTCACTTCATTTCTTTCACCAACCAACTCTTCATTTCTTTCAGAACCAATATCTTCATTTCTTTCAACAACCATCTCATTATCCTCTTCATTTCTTTCACCACCAACATCTGCATTTTCCTCTTCATTTCCTTCACCATCAATGTACTCTTCAAATTGAATTTCCTCTTCCTCTATACGCTGGACCAAGCGTATTTCTTGTTCATTATATTCTAACATGAAGGATCCCTGACGGTAACCCACATTCATTTGTGGAATACAAGTAAAGTTATGATTAATAAGTTGGTACTAAATAAACTATGAACCTTTTTTGGTTCCATAGTTTTGCTTTTTCATCTTGAATAAGGTGCAGACATTAAAAATTATAAACAAACAAGAACTGTTGTTGCTTTTACCTTGGAGAAAATTTCTGGTTTGTTGGAGAGATCATCCAAATTATTCACCACTTGCTTGCTTATTTCATCAAGGTTCCATCTAGCAAACCTTGCGTACCTTTCGCTCTCATCTTCTCTCAAAGTGATGTTTGTCATTCAGCAAACCAATACTCTAAAAAATCAATACACAATTCAACATTTAAATTAGTAATCAAACTTGAGAAAAATAAAAAACAAACATTTTATGAATCAAAAGAAATAAAAATTAACTTACCAGTGGGTAAATGACGCAACCTGATACATCATCAACTTCTTCAGCTTTAATTATAGACTCAATTAGATTTTCATGCAAAACATCAGGCCAACACACTTTATTCATCTCAAATACTTGGTACAAGTATTTTGATGTCAGATTCTTCCCACCTTTGTTTGGGACAAATATCGAAACCAAGAGATAGAGTATGAATAGCTTGACGAAGTCTTCAGCTTTGGTTTCATCTACTGTTGTTTCCATCATAGCTCTGACAATATCAGTTTTCCTCATCTTCTTAGCTCCTTTAAAATACTCAACTTGAAACATGTTCACCTTTTTCTTCAGCTCAATATCTTGGTGTATATCTACATTCTTCATCATTTGTAGACCAAAGATGACAACGAACTGTTCAGGTGTTGTTCGTAGTATCATATTCCTTGCTCTGATCAATTTGAAACAATCTGGTTTATCACCCTTTACACTTCTATAAAATGACCCTAAGATCATCTGAACTGCTCTTGTTGTTTTCTTTAATTTTTCTGCTTGAAGGGTACCATCGAAGAACGGTTTGAAGAAACGCCAGAATAGACTTGCAACAAGTGCCTTCATGTGTTTTTCTTTAGTGTGTATCAATGCTTTTATTTTTGGTGCCTCTGCACACAAATGTTGTAATGAGCATCTGTATGGATCTCGAATATTTTTTTTTCCTGTTACAGAATAAGTAAACCATTAGCACAAACAGAACAAAATAGGATGAAACCTTTTTGGGTTCCATCAAAACATTCATTAAGTAAAAAAACACCAACATTTTTTAGTCACAACCATACACAAAATAGGATGAAACCTTTTTGGGTTCCATCAAAACATGCATTAAGTAAAAAAACACCAACATTGTTGGTCACAAACATACACAGAATAGAATGAAACCTTTTTGGGTTCCATCAAAACATGCATTTTCTAAAAAACACCAACATTGTTGGTCACAAACATACAAACATTAGGATGAAACCTTTTTGGGTTCCATCATAATACCTTAAGTAAAAAACCACCAACATTGTTGGTCACAAACATACACAGATTAGGATGAAACCTTTTTGGGTTCCATCATAATACCAATTAAGTAAAAAACCACCAACATTGTTGGTCACAAACATACACAGATTAGGATGAAAACTTTTTGGGTTCCATCATAATACCAATTAAGTAAAAAACCACCAACATTGTTGGTCACAAACATACACAGATTAGGATGAAACCTTTTTGGGTTCCATCATAATACCAATTAAGTAAAAAACCACGAACATTTGTTGGTCACAAACATATACAGATTAGGATGAAACCTTTTTGGGTTCCATCATAATACCAATTAAGTAAAAAACCTCCAACATTGTTGGTCACAACCACACAAAGAATAGGATGAAACCTATTTCGGTTCCAACACAATAATTTAGGTTAAAACAGATGAAATCTAAACGTTGAAACAGATGAAAATCAATGAAACCTAGTAATTGAAACCTAACTATGAAACCTGTAATTTCGAAAGAGATGAAACCTTATTAACCAAATACATCGACGAAACCAAAATCAGGAAACTAAAAATCATAAACATGTAGAATATGATGAAACCTTATTTACCAAATGCATTTTGATTTTCAACCATAAACAATCACAGAATATGATGAAACTATAAACTTTAATTTACCTTTCGTAGATTCTTGTTTCTTAACTGGTGTATTTAGTTTTTTCTTCATCTTGTTGTCTCGTTTCTTCACCATGTTTAATGATCTTCAGTGATTTTTCTTAGGTTTAAACTGTGACAGAATTGAATAGAAACTTTAGGTAGATTATGATGAGTTAAAAGTAGAAGACTCAATTCTACTGTTGATGATCAACAATCGTTTTAGAATCAGAAATTTAGGTTGATTACGACTCAAGTTCTACTGTTGATGATGATTTAAGTGATGACTTTTGTTTCAGGGAGATTAATGTGATGATTTTTGATATGATTTTTGATGACGATGATGTTGGTTCAGGATTTTTTCTCTGATGATGTTTGCTTCAGGTGTTCAGGTGTGAATTTTGTTTTTGGTATATGATAGAAGTTAAGAGGGAAAAAATGGTGTTAATGGCGTTAAATGAAGGTGGGCGTGCGTAGTGGGCGTGATGGGCGTGATGGGCGTGAATAGGTTCTGAAGTTGGGCTGAATAATAAGCAAGGTAATATGGAAAGTTGGTTTATAATGAGTTTTTTGTGTCAAACTTGTTTTGTTGGGTTTTATTTAGTTGGATAGTGACACCTTTGGGCTTATAACCCATGGCCTATTTACTATTACTGATATTAGGGATCTAAGGACAATTTTTTTTTAAGCAGACATAAACTCATCCAATTATATTTCAATATATATTATATAATTTCCTTATTTTCGTTTACTTTTATCTATATGTAATTCCACTAGGTTTACTGGTAAAGCCATGATAGCCGGGATGGCCACTTTCCCGTGGGATTCGTCACAATGCGCCAATGGCGTTGGTTCTAGTATAACAAGTGAACTACTAATAATCAAAACGTAAGAAATACGCCGAAGGCCGAGGGGCCCTGTGCAATTTGGTACTCGAATGTGCGACCAAAAGTTGCTTAGAACACTGAGATTCTCATTCTTTAGGTCCCGGGTACAATCGGTATATGGATAGGGATGTAAAATGCTAAAACCGATTGAAGTGGTTTTTCTTTGAAGTGGTTTATTTGCTTAAACCGAGTTATTCGAACCCACATTTGCGATTCCCCATAAATTGGTGGATGCTAAGGTTAAAACCATCTTATGTATACTGATAAGGGGTGTCCTAAAATTATAAAATGACTAAGTTGATTTTTTCATATTGTAATTATTTAAATTTTTATTTTTTTCTAATTTTACTATTATTATTTTTTATCTTTTAATTTTATTTTTTGTAAAAAAATTCAAATTCAAAATCAGAGTCAGCATGATAAAGATACTTTGTCGTTTCTAGACAATTAATATAGAAACAAATGAACATCATGCCGACTTTTGTTGACATTTTTCAGTCGATACGGTATTCATTACATAAACAATGCCGATTTATAAACCTTAGTTTCTGGAATAAAAATTACAACAATCGCATTGTTAAAAAATTTTAACCATGCCGACCGAGAAAGGTAGTCAACAATAATCGACATGGTGTTCATCCGTTTCAATGCCGACTGTCTAAAATCAGTATGGTATTCTTTATTTTACCATGCCGAATCTAAGTTTTTTAATAAAAAAAATATTTTTAAAAAAATCAAATTAAGAAAAATTTAAAAATAGAAAAATTAATTGAAGATTATAAATTAAAAGTACAAGGGTAGTTTTATCATTACAAAAAATATATGGATAAGGGGTTATTGATTTTACTTCAAAATGTCCCCATTTTATTTTATTATGTATCCCCCAATTTATGGAGTTATCCCTTGGATATGGGTTGTTTTATTCTAGTCTCTAAATAATTAACAAAATTGATATTTTTTTACAAAATTTCTAATTACATCCCTGTATTTTATCTTAGAAATATAAGTTTTTTTTAGATATATTAACAATAATTATTTATTAAATTTTTTTATCAAGGATATAAATGAAAAAAATGTATATCTCTTAAACTCTCACTATGTGTACAAAACCCTGTTTAAGAAAGTAAACAGGGATGGGGGAAAGAATATTTATAAGCGTCTTGATTATTGCATGTGATTGTGGCTATAAAGTGGTTTTGCA
This sequence comes from Papaver californicum, assembly GCA_023531435.1. Classification (NCBI taxonomy): domain Eukaryota; kingdom Viridiplantae; phylum Streptophyta; class Magnoliopsida; order Ranunculales; family Papaveraceae; genus Papaver; species Papaver californicum. Next base: position 2,018,221 of record JAJJMC010011023.1, on the reverse strand, counting down.
AAATTGAAAATGGGAGTTGAAGTTCTCACTCTTGCTAAACCTATCCAAGCCAATTTCAATCGGATTGGATGAAATTGATCTAACCATCAAATTGGATCAGACTGGATGTAATTCTTTGAAAATTGATATGGTCGACTCAAATGTCGAGTGACATTAAATAAGTCGGACACCAACCTATGGATATACCAAGAACCCCAAGGACTTCTTCCCTTGACTTCTTGTTTTGATTTGGTTATGCACATATGATTACACCTTTAAACCAAAAGGGATACCAAAGCAAAGAAGAATTATCCGAGAGATTTGAACTGTGTGAAATATTTTTGTTCTGTCTGGAAGGCATATAATTTGATAGATAGAGCCCCTAGCTAGAAGAACCCTAGTTGTATGGGGGAGCTTTATGCTGAAAAGGACATTAAGCATCTCAATATTTTTGTATGAAAAGGGCTTATTAAGGTGATGTTGGGAAAGCATACATAAGATTGTGGAATCTTGGTCCTAAACATATTAAAAAGAAACCCATTATTTGATCTTCCAAATCTTGGGGTGCCTTTGCTAATGGTGATCTACACAACATTCTCAATTCTCAAGTAAAGAGCACCATCTCATAAAATAAACTCATTCGTATATAATTATTGGAGAGAACGAAAAAGAGAGAGAACTTCATCAAAAGGTCATACAAAAGATAGGTCTGATGATGTCAACATAACTATTACTCGACTACTACCAGTATAGTTAGTAGATGGCATCCATAAAAGAGAGAAAAAAGAAAAATAGACAAGGAAAAAGGATGATAACAATAATGGGATTTAGTGGGGGACTAATGACAGTGGGTGTCTGTCTGTGTTTTATCAAGCCAATGAAAATGTGGGGTTTAAAACATGAACTTGCTGACTCACATTATTCAGAACAAGTGAGTATTAGTTTCCCGTTTCTGTTAATTAATTCTTATAATCTATCTATTTGTTTTTAATTGTACTTAGTTTACATAAATACTGAAGATCGTAGAGATTTTTGTCTTTTACTTTTTAATCACCCGTTAAGTTTTTAATCTAAATTTTAAACTTGTGTCTTATGATCCTCGTTCACAAGATTGACGAGGGGAAGACACCTAGGACTTCGAAGATACTAGTTTTTACGGCTTAGCACATAGGATGATTGATCAACCTGATGCTTTGTGGGCTACTATCCTGAAGTATAAATACTTTCCTAGGATTGATCCTTTGACAAATGAGCTCCCTGGGAATGGTTCATGGGTCTGGAAAGAAATTAGAGAAGGTGTTGAAACTATTAAAAGGAATTACTGCTGGGAAATAGGAGATGGTTCGAGTATCCACACATATGGGAGCGTAAATGGATTCCAAAACTCAACTCTACAGTGGATGCTAGAATGATTTCTAGGGATATGAAATCTGTTAACCAGTCAATTGACAAGGACACAAATTCATGGAATATTAGTGTCCTGAAAGCTCTATCTGATGATAGTACTGTTGACCACATTTTGCAGATAAGAGTTCCCTTAAATGGTGCTGATAGGATTAGAAGGACTGCCTCCCCTGATGACATCTTCCGTGTTAAGTCGGCCTATAGAGTAATCTTTAACAAAACCATAAATGTTAATTCTGTCCCCAATAATAATTCTCCATGGAACTCCTTTTGGAAGACTAGATTGCTACCTAAGATCCTTACCTTATTATGGAATGTATATAAGATTGCTTGCCTGTTAGGAAAAAGATTGCAAGATTCGTCCAAAATGTAGATATTAGTTATCCTTTTTGCAGGTGTCATGAGGAATCATTACAACGTCTGTTCATTGATTGCAATTAAGGATGTTTGGAACAGGGTTCAAAGAAAAGATTTACATACTTGGTTTAATGAATGGTTTGTTGCTTTACCATGTCCTAACTAACAGGGACAAAATGGTTCAGTTTGCAGGAATCGTGTCGAGGTTTATCTGGAAATGCAGGTGCACGCTAGTTTTTGGGGAATCACAAACCTCTATTTCCGATACACATTTGATTGGGGAAATCTCCAAAGAAAATTGGTGAAAATAAGCAAGCTGGAACTAGCAGAGTTAACAGGAACACTAGATGGGGAAAACCTCAAGCTCCTACAGCTAAAATTAATCTTGATGATCAGTACTAGATCTAATAAGTGTTGCATTGGTCTAATCGTGCATAATTTTGCAGGTGTGTGTGAAGGCACGACAACCATCCCACTAAGGGCTTTTGATGAAGAACAAGCTGAGGCTCTAGGAGCACTGCATGCTATTATCTGAGCTAAGGAGATAAACATCAGAAATCTGCAGTTGGAAGGGGACAATAGCAATGTTGTGGCGGCATTGAATGGAAGGAGATCAGCTGTTAAGTGGACAACAAATTCAGTCATAAATTACAGTCTGTCTTTAGTTTCTTTCCTTGATCATTGGAGTTAAAGTCATGCTCCAAGAGAAGCAAATAGTGTGGCTCATTTTTAGCCAAAGAAGCATAGAATGAACATACTAGTATCATTAGAGTAGACGGTTTTCCTATCTTGTTTCAAGCCTCTATTGAGGAAGACATTGTAGTTTAAGGTTCTTTTACGAAATATCATTTCCTACTTCCTAGTAAAAAAAATGAAGGCCAAAATCTCTTAGAGACGCTGCGATTCTAAAAACATACATTGATTTACATTCAAAAAAAATCGGCACGAGAGAGTTTTCTTATACCCTACTTGGCACTTGCAAGGTAAGCTGTATCTGGCTAATGTCGGAGAAGATCTTCCGCCTTATGAACACCACTGATCTAAGATTTGGAACTCATGTGGTGGCCGTGCAGTGACGCTTCATTTAAAAATATTGGAGCAAATGAAGTACAAAAAAAAATTAAAAAGGGAAGCTGGAAAGTGCGGGTAACTGCCACCACCTGACCCGTGTCTGACAGATGGTCTTCATGTCCTACTCCACATTTATCAGGCCTCAGTAAGCTTCAAACGAGGGACGATATTCATTGATTGAAGTTCCTGCAAGTTGCCGATTAGAAATCCATCAAATAAAAAGGAAACAAAAAGAACCGTAAAATTCAAAGACAATGAAGAGACCAAACTATTTCACATCTCGCAATTTCTTTCCGGGTTTCTAAAATGTGGCATCTATGCACATACAACTGGTTAAGATTGATGAAAATTACTAACTCACTTGGAATAAGAGTTTGCAAGCATATGGCAGTTTCATCTTCGAGATGTTTTCACCGTTTTTGCAAGAAGAACAAATACCAGTTTTGAGCTTATGGTTGTAATAACCTAACAAACCGCATACCCGGCAAACCTGCACAAAACAACGGTTGTATTGAAGTGCTAGAGGAACAGCATTGAGAAAATACGCAACCATATCAAAAGCACAATTCGAGCAAGGTTTCTTAGCATGCATCTTCCTATCACTTTATAAACCCGAGAAACAAGAGTGGTGGCTTCAGAAGTCTAATAATATAAAATGTCTTCTTAATCAACTAAAGTTAGATAAAATTATGGCAAGAACTGGTGGAATGATATATTTCACTAGAGTCCCATAGCACTACACTTATGCACCGGGGTTTTTGGTATCCTGCAGCACCTTTACAGTTTATATCCAAATCTACCGTGTTTAATATTTGAGTCACATCCTGTGTGCGCTGAGGAGGGTACAAATAGGTTCATCCTGATTGCATATTCTGCCGTAAAGTAAAATGAAACATTGATAATATCCTTCGGTAATCCAAACAAGGACTCATGTCAATGGAATGAATTAGATAAGTAGTTTTTGTTGTGGCATCTATGGCAAGGATTAAGTTTTGCTGTCAGATAAAAATCTTCATATGCTCCCAACTATTTCCTTTCTATTAGAGGGTCACAGGGCCCAGCTTAACTATGCCCTAAAACGCTTTTGAATGTGAAGTCATCCAAACCCAAGGTCTTACTGTACTGAGTGCTTTGGGCTTATCAGTTTGGTAACTTCAAACCAGGATACTAGAGGATAAGGATTTATGTCTTCATAAACTACAATTTAAGGCATTAACTGTCCAAGGAATATCATAAGGAAGGTGTTATGCGGTGCTAATTCCTGACCCTAAACAACAAAGACATGATCATGTTAAACATTTTGGCTTGTGTTGACCCAGTGGAGGCAACAGAAAGAAGTCCGTTCCCACACTGCCTGCATATTGCTACTCACCCTTTCTGGTTGATAGTTATGCACTTCCACACATCTTCATGATGTAATTCATGCCTCACATGATGATCCAGCAGATCCGATTACAAAAAAAGGAAGAAGAAAAAATTGCCCATTGCACATGAATTATTATGGGTTTATGAGAAATTGATTTATATTTCATTGCATAAAAAAAGAGATAATAACCCCTCAGGTTTCAGTAAGAATCGCATAGGCAACTGATCATACCTGAACCTCAAACGGATCACTAGAGATCATTAAGCGTTCATAAATCAGCATACTAGCACCATACGCAATCAAGCAATCACGTTCCATTTCTCCTAGTCGCAACCCTGGAAGTATTTAAACAAATTAACCACGAGCACACATTTTGTAGGACATGTGGTAAGGACTTTAATTGGAGCTCAAGTATGCAAAACCTCCATCACGACTTCTCCCTTCAGTAGGTTGCCTAGTGAGCATGACACGAGGTCCTCTACCACGAGCATGCATCTTATCTAGTACCTAAAAACCAGAGGAAATCATATGAGAAAATATAACATGTCGGTAGAAGAAGACTGAAGATGTTAGGTGGAGATGTGGGGGGTGTAATTGTGCATGTAATGAGATGTTCTCTATGAGTCAGGAGATGCAAGATGAGCATTAATTCCTAATCACTTAAAGAAATGAATGTTATACTAAGGTTGTTGTTACTTCATACATCTAAGTGAAATCTCTGAAGAGCCAAAAACTGGCTTGCCGGCAGAAGCAGAGGAACATTCTTAACATTAAAGAAACTATGAAAATAGTCAAATGCCATATCAGGACATAAATTAATATCACACCTCAACCTTGCATTTCCTAATATCATCAATCTTATAAATACGAAACACTATGGATTTGGCAACTTAAGAAGTAACCATAAGATTTCTAAAGGAAATAAACAAGACACTCTATACAGCATTTGCCAAGTCAAACTAAAATAAACCACTAAGGTGGTCAATAACTCCAGATAAATACAGAATAACATGCATTATAAGACTTATTAATTTTTATTCTAAGCTTAAATAACCAGAATATGGGTGTCTATGAGAAATACTAAGAAAAACTGAAAAACCCTTTTACCATGTGCTTCAGCTTCTGGTAGTATATTGGTCCCATGAATATATATGCCTGTAGAGGAGACCCAGTGATACCTGGAATGGGAGGTACATGAGAAACCAAACAAAAATGGAGAGAACAAGAAGAAGAATTCTCAGATTTGTGAAAACTTCCATGTGTAATAATCAATTATCTTAGAGGTCTCCAGCATATCTGAGTACAAATGAACGAAGAATAGGTTCCATCTGGATACTACAATCAGTTTTTGGGTACATTGTTAAGTAATCCACATCCCCTAGCTATATTCTAAATGTTACATGGTCCATTATCGAAGAATTTACTGCTACTGCATGCTTTAAGCTGTTCAAAGTTTCAGAGGCAATAGAAAAACCTGAGTAGAGGAAATCTTTGCCATTGTAGCTAAAGCCCTTCTCCACAAGTGTTTTACTATAATGATAAAAAGGAAACAATTAACTGGTGAAAATCTTGAAACAAAATAAAATAATTCACGCCTTTGAAAGAAATAGAAGGGATACCTTATGGCTTCAACTGTGTCTGCGTGGCCACTTGGTTCCCCAAAGGCACTGCCATAGTGAAATCTACCACATGATACCCCGGCCTTGCCACCAAGAAGCTCAATCATCTTTCCAATTGTCATTCGACTGATTCAACAACACAGATTTTGATGAACACGACGAAAATAATAATAAATATCCACGAATTCAATGTTAGGACCCTATGCGCCAAAGACACTTAATCCATCAGTTGACTTAACGACAACAGATGAAATCTCACTAACTAGAAATCCATCAGAAGGTCAGAAAATTAGTAATCGATCATTCAATATTTGCTAGGATAGTTCGTACCTTGGAAATCCATGAGGATTCATAATCAAGTCAGGGCAAATACCACGTTCGGAAAAGGGGAAATCCTCCTGCTGAACGATGGTGCCACAAACACCTTTCTGCCCATGTCTACTGCTAAATTTGTCACCCACCTATCCCAACAGACAAAATTGATTGACAAAATCAAAACAAGTAGGTTCCGATGATAATGATGAACCATGATGTTCAAAAGAAATTTTAGTTTCCTGAATGTAGCCATGTAAAATTACCTCCGGTCTACGGGTATGACGAATTTGGAATTTGATGCATAAATTATTGTTAACATCTGAAGAGAGTGCGACTCTATCGATTACTGCTGTCTCACCTTTAGGCCCTTTGTATGTCTGATAGGTCGGCTTGAATCGACTAGATTCCAAAAAGAGAATATAAGTATGAAAAAAACAAAAAGAAGAGGTTAAGAGACAGTGATTCCTACATCTCTTAAGCATTAATGTTGAAAATCCGAAAGGTCAATACTTACATATTTTGCGAATTATCCTTGGTATTAATTGGGACTTCTTTATTGACATAGATGTCATAAGGCCTGACTATTTCCCCAGGAGCTGCAATCCCATCCTCATCTAATATCTGTACATAAAGACAACCGAGGTTATGATTAATCTAAATAAAAGTTCATTCGTATAGAGCTTATTGAGAGATGTATAACGGTATAAGTAGATTCAAATATCTCAAGCAGAACAACCAGTACAGGAAAATAAACTACACGAAGAGAACCAAATAAACTGTGTCTGTAGCAAAAGACAAAACACAAAGCAACCATGATGAGGCGCAAAGGTTGTTTTTGTTGAACAGCGGATAAATTAAAGAACTACATTGATGGGAACAAAGGCTGACACAATAAACCTTGAGAATTATTTAGCAAAAAGAAAGGAACTTTAACTAAGTGAGATCTCATCAAATCTCATGGAAAGAGTGATCCAGGTTACATAGTTGAACACTTCCACTAACTGACATTTCCAACTTGAAGTGCAGAAGAGAAACAGCAATACTGTAATGCACTTCATCTTAAAGTTAAATACTTTACTTGAAATTTGAAATCTGAGCACTAGCTTGTGTGTATAACTGAACCCAACTACACAGTTGTTTTAGTTTTTTGGCATGAAGTTATTCCCAAATGATGAATGAGAAAGGAAACCTATGATCCTCCTAGGCTTCTTTCTGCCCAGAAAGCTTGTCATATTGTTTTCCTGTGTTAGTGTAGACATCTGAAAACTAGAAAGTTCTCATTCTAGACAGGCAAGATCAATTTCTCACGAAGGTTGAGATCCGAGTCTTTCTCATGATGTAAGCATGTTTGGAAAACTATTTCTTCTCTGCAAAATCATGTTAATTTGTTGTAACATTTGAGTGAAGGTTCAAGGTTCTTTTGGAGTAAAGAAAAACTTGTTTCAGCAGCGTTTTAGTTTTGATTATCAGTGACAGTGCCAGAGAAAATTATCAAAAGCAGACAATTATCAAGTCAAAATAAGACTCGTTTAAAACAAAATAACATGAAGAAAAGGACACAATATAAATAAAGAAGAACAATCATGATTTTGGTTTTGGGTTATATAGCTAAATATAGGTCGAGTAATACAATGAAATTCCATAACCTCTAACAAATGAAATTGCATGCTTATTACTTGATGCAGCAGTTGCAAAGAGTTAAGAATCAACAGAGGGAACAACAAATGATCATGCAAAGGGTTTATGTTCTGAATCCACAAGAAAATTCCCAGAAAAACCTAAATTTATCATTACTAGGATGATCGGTCACCTAATATGTTTTTAACGTTCAAGTGCAGAGGTAACGGACACAAATTAAACACAAGAAACTAAATAATTACTAGTTCAAAGAGCCTATTCTGGTTCTGCATCATTGCTTTACAATGTTTGACAAGTGTCATTCATTTAGCTAATTTGAGAATATTTTATGTACTATTGAGTGAGAAGGTTTTTAAAATCAATCAGTCCGTACACTCATTGCTTTTCCAAGTTGAGGGCAAGACCAGAATAGAAATTGTACTTAACTACCAACAAATATAGATGTATCAAAAACAAAGCAGAGGTGAATCAAAAGATTCTTAACCTTCATCTTATCTTTGTCAACACCCCCTCTGTCAGGCTTACGTATTCTATCTTGTGTGTTATTACCATACTTCTGCAACATTGCAACACTCCTGTCCACAGAAAAATAGCTAATCAAAGAAACGTCCTAACCACAAAATGCAACAACAAACATATGTAAGCTTGCACACATATATGGTGAATAAGATTAGTTACTTTTTCAGTACAATGCAACGGCCAAAGCCACGATCAAGAGACGATTTGTTCATAACTATTGCATCTTCAATGTCATAACCGCTATAACTCATTACAGCAACTGTTGCATTCTGCCCAGCTCCTAACTTATCATAACCAACCTGATAATAAAAAATATTTAGTTTCTCCAGCAGTCACAGAGCATACAAAATGAACAGAAACCAACCAGTTCAATTGTTCTCGTCGTCAATAGTGGTCTTTGAGGATACACTAAAAGGTAAAGTAGTGAATCCATTCGAGACAGCTGCAACATCCAATATATAGAGAATTAGTTAAAAAAGACATCATGTCACATAGATAATAACTTCAAAAGGCATTACTGTATTTGCATCCTAAATCAAAAGTATTTTGAAAAGGAATAAAAAAGATGAAATAGAAGTTATCGAACCACATTATCTGTGCCAAAACGCAAAACCTACTCGCAACATCTAAATTCTGATTTTGCATAGAGTACAAACTTAATTAGTATTCCTGAATAAAACGTTTCTTAAGATAAACCAGCAGAAACTTAACCCACATATGCCAAGTTTTATTCAAATGTGCAGTACAAGTTTGCTGTCACAACCTGTCTGCTCCCAGGGATGGAGTGAGGTAATGAAAACTAAAGAGTGTATATTACACTGTTGCAACTTAAACTAGAGAATGATTACGGTTGCAGTTGGGAAGATAATTATCATCAAGCAGTAAATGACTAACTTCTACATATACAACCTGTTTATTCGGGATACCCTGACGGAGTTGATTGGCAGGGAAACTGACAGATAGGCTTTCGGAATTTCTACTGACTTACAAATTTTTTCTCAAGGTATACGATGCAGTTTAATCTCATCCTGGAAATCTATAAATGTGATGTGGTTGTGTTATAGTCCACCTGCATGCCATGTAAGTGTTTAACACCTCTTAGCCCTCAACTTTGACCCAAACTGCTCAGCAATGAAATATAGTACTAGTGCCCCCTTATTATGTTTATACAGTTCTCTATCTAATTTGTCTATAGATTTCAGGATATCAATTTGTTTGCTCTTACATATTAACATGCTAAACAAAATTTAAGTAAATCTGCATTGGTAGCCAAATCTCCACGATGCGGAGAAGGATCCTTTTAGTTATTGTATACAAAAAGATGCACAATGACCTCCTTAAACTAGGCTTTGAGGTTATGAGAGGAGAATTGGCCATATAGACTTCCATGGTCACCAGGTGTGCGTATAAAAAGTAAGGGTTAATCCTTCTTCTTCTTCTTTTTCCTGATAAGTGCTCCGGATTTTATATGACACTAATAAACTATCAAAGGTAAATCTGATTCCTCAATTAGTTTGTTTTTTTAAATAAATAATATATATATTTACAAATGAGGGAGGATCCATGCACACTCTTATTCACACACTATCTCAAATAGTTTTGAAGCTAATATTTTGAGTTTTATCGAAAAATTGTTGCAAATCTTATGAGATAGTGTGTGAATAGGATTGTGCATGGATCCTACCTCATTACAAATCACATTAATGTTTTAGATCTATTAGATAATTAAACCCCTGGAACTATGAAGGAGGTGAGGGTCGAACTAAAATATTAAGAATTAACAAGAGATAAATCTGCTACAGCTCCAGTCCTCCATTCTACATACTGAGCTAAGGTCGGTTGTTTTACTAATTGAGAACTGAGGCGCTTTAATTTTCCAAAACAAACCACAAACGGAGTGCAAACAATGAGACATAAACCTAGAAATCCTCAACAGTTTGTTCAAAAGACATTCTAAAACTCGAAGGACACATTTGAAACCTTGAACTATGCCCATTGCGTTCTGTGCCGAACACCTGTGGTTTTGTGTAAGCTTTAACATTCTTAGTTAGAGTACTTTACATGCATGGTCATACAATTCACTGAAATCTGTAAAAGCCTCTTCGTGGCTCCAGGAACTAATCGCATCTATGATTTATTGAACATGTAAACTAAAATTGACTGGCAAAAAGTGTAACTACTAACAACATACTAAATGAAGAGTCTGGTTTCAGTAGGAAGATAAACCTATTTTGGGGTATGAACAGAACTCTTACTTGGTTATAGGCAATATTGCCCATCGCTTGTTTTCCCATTGCACACTACAGAAATAATATGAATCAAGTTAGTTTAGGCAATTCCAGTATATGAAGAAAATATTATGCTCGACACTGTAAAAGAAGTTTAGCAAACCTGATATGTATTTCTTGGTGACTGATTGTGGTGAGGAAATGGAATTAGCCCAGCACAAACACCCAAGATCGTGAAAGGTTCAATTTCTATATGAGTGATATCTTCTTTCGGTTCCCCTTCATATAAAGCAATCTAAGCAACCATTTTTCCAAAGTAAGCCATTACTGATATCTAGGCAACAAAATTTTCAAGGAGAACCTACCAAATGATAGAGTTAAAGACAAACCACGGCATTGTTTTGTTCATTGACGTCAAGATATTCGATTAGTCCTTCGCGTAGGAAGTCGTTAAATGTGCGCACTCCATCCTAAAAAGGTTAAAAAAACATGAGGAACCGGGTAAACGACAACATTGGATTTGCCTAAGCTTGAGAAAAATTTAGAATACAAACTCGCATCTCCTGCATATGGTGTTCTTTGATCCTGGAAATTCCCTTGTCAGCAATGACAAGCGGACGACATACTCGACCTCCATCTGAGGCAATGTAAACACAACGCTGCAATAGATTTAAATAAGATTGGATGTACTGTTATGAGCTTAAACTGGGAGAAATCAAGTTGTATACTTGTCCTCTCTCCCCATCAATTGATGTTTAAAATTCTAAACGCTGACAACATTTAACAACCACTACACAAGTTCATTAATATAATATAACTCTTCCTGCAATGAAAGGCAAAACCTAGATTACACTCTTACAGTACAACCAAAGTACCTGGTTGGCGATAAGAAACTTACCTGTTTATCATTCACATATACACTGACAAACTCCCCAATCTTTCCTGCTCTCCGCAACTTTCTCATGTTAGTTGCAAAACGCTATTGCAAAACAGAAAGAAACAGATATAAGATGTGAACTAGAACAAAAAATATAAGAAAAGAAAAACATAGCTAGGAGAACTACCTGTGGTTGCCTGTGCTTTCCAAGGATAAGCCCATTAAATATGACCAAAAATGAGTTTGGCGTGTGAAGCTCTTCAGCGGACAACAGTTCTAAACCTTCCACGCCCAAACTGTGACACTGACGCAAAACCACGGAATTTAATTGAATATACACGAAGATAAATGACAAATATTAAAAGAATCTACATATGTTTCATTGCAAAGTTAAACATCAGCACCAAAATGTGTGAAATGCTCTCTGTAAAGTAACAACAGGCTGGGAATTTTTGACCTGTCTTCTGAAAGATGTCTCTTTTGAGTGACGGGATACGAAAACTAACATTTCAACCTACGAGGTTTGATGTAACAATGTCTAGAGTACTAAAGAAAAACATGAGGGCACATTGATTTTCTAAGTCCACGGACATAGTTGAGCCGAAAGGTCCAGGCATCCGTCTTCCTATTCAATTTAGTTTGACTGTAGAGCATCATTCAAATGATAGAATGAGCACATTTCTGTGGAATCAAGCGGAGCACTTATAAATACCAAGATTTCTCCTTCAGAATATTAGGAAATAACGTATAAGAGAGTTGCCTCAGTCCAGTATAATTTTCCACCGAAAACCTTATTCCCTATACCACCCAAGTGCAATTAATTGCTCAAAGAATCACAATAATAAGCGGCTGGTAAGTTTTACATTTTCTTTTTCTAAAGGAGATAAGTAGATAAGTAGAGACAAGTAGATAAGTAGAACCCCTTCCTTGAATGTTATTATACGCACGAAGAGTTCTACTACCCCTTCGAAATGGCCTTTTCCAACTCCCGCTGTGAAATTGAAATTGCAAACCGTCTAGATTGTTGTAACTCTCAATGTCACAACATTCAAAAATTCCAAGGATCAGCTAACCTTGGACCCTTGAGCATCTAATGGCTATGGATAAGCATGTTCAGAATAGAACCAAGGAAGTCAACATCTGAATTAAATTTACTGTTCTCGATTCACACACTTCACCATCAAAAACAGAAACTCAGTAAACCGGAATCGCACGTATATAACAGGTTCTACTGCTACATAGGTTGGTGAGGGGAAAGCAATCGAAAGGAAGAGGAAGCTGAATAAGTTCGTCATAACATTCCATTCTAATTCTTATATATTATAATTCTACAGTTTATTTATACCACTTATACACAACCCCCACCAGTACAACCCTAAATAAGATGAAGGACTGCCTCTATCCAGTTCCTCTATTGCGCAACCTGATGTTAAATCAGAAATAACACTTAAAATGCAGTCTGAGGGAAGGTAATATTGGATGGCAATTACCATTTATTATACCAAGGTATAAGTAATTTCTAATCTAGATATGTAGAAAAGTGGTAACTGGTAAACAAACAACTTTATGTTAAAATGACAAACCAGCGAAATCAATGGACCTTCCTCTTCATCTGTTGTCACATGAGTCATCAGGGCCAAGTTTTTAACCAACCCACAAGCTTCCCCTTCGGGGGTATCACATGGGCAAAGCATACCCCACTGTTCCAAAACCAATCATTAGAGAAATTTCAATACATAAAGGAAGAAAAAAAACTCCCTAGCAAATTTGAAAGATTCACACTGCAAATACCTGAAAAACCAAACATACCTGGCTCGGCTGCAACGCCCTTGGTCCACTTACTTTTCTAGACTTCTCAAATTGTGGTGAAACTTTCGTCATATGTCCCACACTTGCGATGAAGGATAGCCGAGCCAGCACCTATACAAGGCAGAAGTACTCTGACTTCTTCATTTATATAGACAAAAGAAGGAAGCTACTTAAACAAAATAGAAGTAAAAGTAACCTGTGTCATTCCCTTCCTGTGCATCTTGAACCGTTTTAGATCCCAATTACCAGTAGATAGGGCCCTTTCCAAGCCCTGGGTGATACTATCTCTCGTTAAATACTACAAACAGCAGCATAGTTGAAAGTTAGTAGAAAGTTTTCGACATAAGATTGAGACATTAACACATTAGCCATATATATTAAGTAAACTCAGAAGAAAAATCATCTGAAAATTAGTATTGATAATAAATTAGAAACATAGAGTCCTAGGAACACCTAGTATCAGACTACACTAAAAATTAAGATAGCAGTCGCAGGACTTATAAAAACTAGAATTTTAGTAACTGATGATATGATGCTAAGCTTGTTGAGCCTTTTGGATGTTCCTATGTCAATTAACCAACCAATTCGTTAGTATTGCTAAATTATAAACTAATGAAACTCTTTGGTAAAAAATGATTTATAAGCAGGCTCATTCAAACCATATTAGACCCAACGAGATCACTACCTTAAGGATGCAGCAGAACTCAAAACCCACAAAAAAGAAAGAAAGCTGACATCACATAGTACTGAATAGGGAAACACAACTATATATGTCCGCTTAAATCTTTTATTTTTAAGCCTTGCAGTCTGGGAAAGGTATTGGTAACCTTAACCCCTTGATCTAGAAGATCACTAAGCGTCATGTTAGTTATATATTGAAATCCTCAAGTCAATCCGGAAGCATGAACCATAAAGGGAAAACCACCCATTGCTATTCCCCTTAAGTACCAAGATCAGACCTATCGATCGAATGATCATGGCAATCGAACCACTGTATCACTAAGAACTGGTTGCTTGAGATAATATAAGTAAGCTTATTAAAAAAAATATTTAGGACAACTACAGTTTAACGGTATTGTAACTAACTAGGTTACATGAATACAGAAGCTTCTAAATAGATTCTCACCATATATCTGTATCGTTCACCAAATTTAGAACGCAAACGAAAAAGATACAGAAAAAATACAAAACCTTCTTCTGACTAACAGTGGAAAGATGTGTATTTATCGAAGGCAACAAAAGAAATATGTTGCCGAAACAAGTTTCCAGCCCCATCAGAAAACAGGAGTAAAGCTTACTTAAGAATCATCAAAGGATTCAACACTTACATTTGAGTTGTCAAAGCTCCTTGCCAGATTTTTTGTTAGAGCCAAATCCATTTGCTTCTTGACTTCACCATTCATTGTCTTAAATAAATCCTACCCAAATTTTAAAAAGAGCTTACAATGAAAAAAATATGATGAAATTGTTTGTCTTACTAAGTGGAACAGAGACTACATGTCATGTACCTCAAAAAGCAGAGATATCAACTGTCCAGATAACTCCAACCGCTTGTTCCCCACATAATCCTGTAAAACAAAATCGGTACAGTGCATTTATTCTGAAACTCAAATTTGCATTTAACAAGACAATTAAAAGACAGCGGCACACTAACATTCAACTTCCCAACATCTGTCTCCTTTTAAAATTTGTGATTCTAACACATGCTATGAAATCGATAAGTGCCACCTTTATGCAATGGAGGATCATATGGATCATCCTTCTTTATACATACAGAAATAAAGAGAATACGGCAATTAGCTAGTTTACACAAATCCTTTATTCAATTTACCTTGTCATCTATAGCATCCTTATTCAAAATCGCATCCATCATGCGTCTCAGCATTACAGCAGCATATATACATTTTGGACGGAAGTTCAGTTCACGAACCTTTTGGAAGATATAAGAAGGATACAGTGATTAGCACAACTGAGCAAATAAGAAAATCCTAAGAAACGTAAAAAAGGACTTACAGGAACATTAGCAAGAAAAACATCACGCAATATATTCAGAGCTCTTCCTTCCTGTTGCATAAGAACAAGTCAATAACTACATTAGGACTATATCACTTATCCAGTGGAATAGATGTCCACAAGAGAAAAGGGGTAAGATAATAAAGAGAGTGAAAAAAAAGAGAACTATACCTGATTCACATTCGAAAATGCGAACTTCTTGACCTACAAGCATAATTTTACAAGTATAAGACACTGAATACGCCAGAAACAACAAACAACCACAACATGCAAAGTATCAAACCATGAACGTATCCACATGAAAGGATAGCATCTTTATGAGATTAGCTTCCAACTGAACTTCTTAGTATGATGGTTAAAGTAATTTCATAAACCCTAATTATAAATTATAGAAGTGTATACCTTGTTATCAAGATACTCCAGAGCCTGTTGTTGATTAAATACATTCTCTGTAGCACATTCCTAAGAGGGAAGCAAACAGCACCATTAATACGAAGAACAAAAAAAGATGAAAAATATGCATCATGGAATAGTGAAGTCTAAGCGCATGGGAAGTGGAATCGGAGTGGCAAGAGAAATATACAAGCAACTAAAAAAATAAAAGCTGATGAAATAATTACCCAGGCTAGAAGCAATCATATCTAACAAAAGCAGGCAAATACCATTCTTATATTGGTTAATTGGCTAATACTTTATAAAAACAGCTAGTTATAACTTCCTTCCTCTGATTAATGGCTGATGGTGTACCGAAATTACTATCGGAAATAAGGCAAATCCTCACCTTGAATAGGTGGTTCCTAGAATTCAACAGGGTCTCGCTGTAGGCATCTTTAGCTAGACATACTGGTTATCAAATAGATGTACTTTGCAAGGACGAATGACCTAAAAATCCGAGTTCAGAGTTTAATGCGGGATCAGTGTTCAATGTTGATCACACGTTAGTATGATAACACTTTCGAATGCGAAACTAACACAAAAAATAGGGTACATCCCACCTTGAGATGGTGCTTCATAGGATTCAACAGGGTCTCAATGTAGGAATTATTAGCTACATATGCTGGTTGTCAAATAGGATTACTTTCTGCGGACCAATGGCCTAAAAGTTCGAGCCAAGAGTTCATTGCAGAAATAAAGTTCAGTGTTCATCACACATTAGTATGACTGCAAGTGTGAAATTGTGATTTGATATTCTTTACTCTTCACATAGCCATAGGTGCAAAAACGACCACCACACTAGCATACCCTTTTTCAGCCATATAATAATGACATGGTGATGGGGTCAGGCTAGTAACACAGGCATAAACTAACAGAAGACAGAAAGTAGAACAATAGAGTTCAAGAAGACGTTGATAAATTGAGTCTAGGGCACTAAGCCAAATTACTCTTTGATAATCTGTCGATTATTTTCCTAAAACAATAATAAAGTCTGCCTTCTAAAGGTCATCCTAACTACTATTTATACTACAAAGAAACCTTAGGAAAGAAACCTAAAACTAACTAGACTGACCAAAACGCGCTCTATAGGAGCTAATAAATAAAAACTAAGAAACAAAGCTAACTAATATTGAAATCCTAAAAATGCTCCTGCATCAACCAACCCAGGTTGAAAGAAATCTCAGCTCCGATGAGATGATTTATGAATCCTGCATATATCTTTGATGTCTCTATTGCCTTCCCACGATCGAAAACAAAACCCATAGCCTTAGAGATCCTAAAGCACAGTAGACGAGAAATATTGTTGAATTGATCATTTAAAATATATGTTACTTTCCCACGATCAAAAACAAAAACCATCGTTTTATCTCCTCCTTGTAGTTCTTTACACCTTTGAATAGCATACGGTGTACCTATGTACTGCCCATCATTCTTGTTGGTTGTTTCATATAAAACAGATGAATGACCTCGCTTGTTAGCATCGATTGTCAGTAATCGTTCTTTCGCATCCAACTTTTGTTAACAACATCCACTGTTAGGTCGTCCACCCTATCATCTCCAAGCAAAGCATGACATCGAAATTGTTCCTTTTCAGTAAGTTGGCTTGCATGCTCATACAATAACTCATTTAGAACCTTCTCCCCTAATCTCTTTTCAATGTATAAATGCTGGGGACGAACAATTATGTTGTCATTCATTCTTAAGCACTCCTGGGCTTTACTAATTGCTGTAAGTGATCTCTGAATGCTGCCGAGGTAACTTTCGAAAAACTGGAAAAGCTTCGAACACCACCTGGTAGAAACCTTATAACTCGCCCATCTCTTCACCATCTCCCTTAGCATTATCTCAATGTGCTTCTCTATCGAAGAAATCATAACCATAGTGTATACAACAACTTCATAATAAGCTTTCCTATAACCGCACATGTCAGAGAACATGGAAAACCTCCTTTTCTTGGGCAAGGCTTCAAATACTGGCACAAAACCTTTGGCGGCAACAATTCTTCTTGCTGTAACTTCAGCGTCTTTTAAGAGTTTGACGTACCTTGAGGCTACATCATTCGGACCATAGACATCGCTGTTGACACAGCACAGTTTAGCCAAGTGTTTTACAGTTGCATTAGTAGTATTCCGAAACAGAACACATGATCTTTCCTCCTTTTCCTCGACTTAGGCGTGCTTCCTCATGAGAATGGAAGATATGCAGATCACCAATACCAATCCTAGGAATCAATTTAGCCACTAATGCCCGTCTTTCGACTGCATTAGTCAAATCGCAAATCTGATCTCTAACAACAGATATATTATCCAACTTAAAATGCCAGTAGATGAATCTGTTCACTGTATTTCTCATATTCTTCCTTAATAGTTCTGTACTCATCATATTCCTGCCGATGTTAGAGAGAATTCGACCTCGAATTCTACTTTTGTAATTATATCCAGTAAATCTTCCATCATAACATTCCTCCCCTTGTTAGAGAAAATTCACCCACGAATTTTACCGGTAGAATTCTCTCTACAAGTTCCTTTACGATTAAACTCTTCCGTGTACTTATAAAAATCTGACCTTGCATTAAGATTGTCTACCATATACAAAGTTTGATTCTTATAAACAGAACGACATAGATCCAAAGGAGTACTTACCCTGTTTGTGTCTTCTCCCGTTAGAGGATCAAGACGATCTGATTGAAATATTACTTCCTCATCCGGATAAGTATCGTAGACAGGTGGTAAGTCCCAATCCACAACAACTCTATCTTCTCCTTTCTCACCTAGTGAACAACGATTCCTCATGAACAACATGTCTGTGAAACAGATGTTCATCTTCTTTAGAAACTCCTTCCGGTGTACCTAAAGGGTTGCGTTCATGATCACTATCCTCTTGACTATCTTCCGATAATTCAAAAGGTCCACGGTTGCCTTCCGGGTTCTCCATAAGGGCTTCCGCACGTCTACGTTGCTCTAGTGTATCCAACCATCGCAACATGTTGTCAACTATAACTCTAATCTCTTCAAGTTCCGCTTGATAAGTTTGAGTACCTCTTCCACCACAACTTCTAACTTTTCCTGCCATTATAGCTAGCTAGGGTTTGTGGGTTTTCCTTGTTTCTAGCGCCAATTAATGGAGTTTTGTAGGATAGTTTTCGGCTCTTATATACCAATTGATGGGGTCTGGCTAGTAACACACAGGCATAAACTAACAGAAGACAGAAAGTAGAAGAATAGAACAATAGAATTCAAGAAGACGTTGATAAATTGAGTCTAGGGCACTAAGCCAAATTACTCTTTGATAATCTGTCGATCATTTTCTTAAAACAATAATAAAGTCTGCCTTCTAAAGGTCATCCTAACTACTATTTATACTACAAAGAAACCCTAGGAAAGAAACCTAAAACTAACTAGACTGACCAAAACGCCGTCTATAGGAGGTAATAAATAAAAACTAAGAAACAAAGCTAACTAATATTGAAATCCTAAAATGCTCCTGCATCACATGGATAAGAGTGCTGGTGCTGGACCCAGTGAGTTAAAAGAAGCAAAACGCAGACATGGTCATACACATACACATCTACTTGTCTCAGTAATAATCCACTTCACATAACATTTCCCAAACTTCGATTTAATGGCCTCTTAGTCTCACAATATTAAACATTACTTTACTAAATACTTAAACCATACTTAATCTCGACTTGCACTTATGATTGATGCTTGTTAAAAACTACTCAGCCATCAATAAAACTACTTATTTCGCAGAACTCTAAAATAAAGGATTACTATGCATCTGCTCCATATGATTGCAAATCTACGGTACTGCTGTTAATGCATAAAGCGTAAATAAATTTGCAGCATCAACTCTAACAACGAGGAAGAATCTCTCTGTCACCTATGAGCAAGCCCTAACATGTGGATCAAAGCCAAAGACCCTTACACATTTTTATCTTCAAAGGAATATATACCTGAATCGATGGAAGAAGTAAAGCTGCATATCGAGGGTCTCTTCCAACCATCTGTACTACCTCTTGATCACTCTCGATTCCCATAGCCTTCATGACCACCATGATAGGAACCTATACAAAGCAACAAAACCAGTGAAAATCATCCAACCCCAACTCCTTCTTAATAGTGTGGTAGCCATATATGATTAAAATAAACTATGTTACAGCACCGGCTTAGGAAAAGCATTCAGTTGCAAGAAAATCCTCTCTTTGTCCATGAGAATAACTGTCTTGCTCTTTGTCGCCTCTGTGCTGCTGGTTACAGATGCGACTAAACTGATCACGCACAAATACAATTACAAGGATAGATTAGAAGTAAAATCAAATAGTCGAGTGGCAGAAAATATTTAGACATTATGCTAAAATGTACATAAATAACATAACATGAACAATATACAAGAACAAAATACTAACATAACTAAACAATAATGAACAGAATTTGATCTAAATTGAAAAAGAAAGAACGGCACTAATTACAAATACTTACTGTCCTTTCTTGTCGGTCTCGATGATTATTCTGTTCTTTGAAAGTTGCTCTTGTATTAAGATGACCTACAAACGAGCAGTTTATTCATCTATACTGTAGCTTGTTCAAAAATTAATATAATCAGATATGAGCAACACCATCAAATTGCAAATGATGATGTATTTGCTTACTCCAACAAACTGAAAAGAGAGTGACATTCTAGTAATCATAATTTTACCTTCTCAGTTCCTTTAACAATAAAATAGCCTCCGGGATCAAGGGGACACTCACCTAACATAAACAATCAAGATGATGAGCATAATTCTGCTAACAAATAGCTAACTTAAAAAATTTGCATATATATTGTAACAAACCCAGCCTGGAAAGCTCCGCTTCATCCTTTCCAGTCAAAACACAACGGCAACTACGTAGCATAACAGGCATTCGTCCGATAATAACATTTACCTGCAGCAACAAAATTATTAAATAGCCTAACGTACACATATCAATGTCTAAAAAACAATGTATTTAACTTGAACCTTTTGCTTTATTTCTCTCCTGTCCTTCATTCCTTTGGTGTACGTTATATCCACTAGTATAGGAGCCGCATACCTGCAGGTAATTGCATTTGTGAAGAAGCTATCCTATAAATAAAGTTGGCATAGAGTTACAAATTCCCAGATTATCATGAATTTTACATATAAACACTGGAACATTCAATTGAAGTGAATGAATGCATTATGATGAAACTGGTACTGCAGGTTCAAAATTTTAGCAGATTGATAGACACTTATATTGTTTTGGACATACACTTCTACATGGCCATGGGTGTGCAATTTGATTATAGCTTACTTTGTGTATTTTCACGTTCACGTATGCTTGATTTATAGGAAATAGTCTATCAGATTTCAGCCTTATCCAAACGGTGTTAGTAGTGTCAAAAGAATTTTCGACTGATTTTAGTTTTATTGTTGTCAAATTGGCATACTTGTTCCTTTAACTATACTTAGTTGAGGTACCTACTAGAAGAATTTCAACATTACTAAACAGTAAAATAAAATAAAATACTGCGTATATATTGATAAACAAAACATACGTTGTGTCTGATAAGCGGCATCTGTGAGGTGTGAGGTTATCAATAGAATGATCTATTTCAATTGAGGGATCTCCTATTTTCACATTAGTGTACCTGAAATCCATAAACAATCAGTTCTCAACATTTTCTTATTCTCGAATACACAAAAATTAACATATAAAGATGAAAACATTAAGACGAGCAGTAGATATAATTACCTAATGTAAGTTTCAGGATCGATACTAGATTGAATAAGAGAATTAGCACGGATGATTTTCTTGATTTCAGTATTAACAAAATAGTTGTACGAATCCAAATGTTGTTTCACCAACCCCCTAACCTATCATACAAAAGAAAAAGAAGTCACATAATGAACTGGATTCACAAACGCGAAGCTCCAACAAAAAGAGAATGGTATTACCTTGAGAAATTCAGGAAGAAGTTGGAATTTGTCTACAGCTTTTTTTATGGGGGAAGCAAGAAATTGTTTATCAATCGGAAGACTGCAAGTTGCATTTAAATTACACAGAAATATGAATTAAGAAAACAATGGAAACTTAGAAGGAATACTGAAAGAAGTAAGAATATAAACCCTGGAATTCATACTTATCAGGGGCTTCCATAGTTGCGGTCTACTTCGTGTTTTTGATTACTTTTCTCAGCGGAACGCGAAGAATTGAATAATCCTCTTACTGATCAAAAGAGAGAAGCGCCCTCTTCAACTATCGCTCAAGAGTTCAGAGTACTAGCTAAAAGCTTAAAACCCAGAAATGGGCAAGGGAGAAAAACTAAAACCCTAAGTGCTTGTTTGGTTGTCGATATAAAGACGCTTCAGGCTATTTAAATTGGGTTTGGATTGGTATCAAGGTCTTAAAACCATCCGGCCATTAAAATGGTCACGACTATGTAACGTGCCTGTGGGGATTGTTGTTACTTGTTACCCTCCCTTCTCTGAAAACGGGCAATAAAGACAAAATACTGCCGTTTTTCTAAATGTTTTTGTATCTTTTCGCCCGTTATAACTGTTTTCCGAATTATCAACTTCAACTTTTTTCTCTTCTAAAAAGTGTTTTAGTGTGTAATAGGCTTTTCTATACAAAAAAAAGTTACAAAAAAAAAAATTAAATAATTATTTTTTTTAAAATTAAATTAAATTCTAGAAAACAAGTTTTTTTATTTAAATCTTTAAATTTATACAGTAGAAAAACATAATAAGGATTATCAAGGACTGTTTTCACGCCAGTAATAATCGTTAGATCTAGTAATAAATTTTTATCTTTTTCAATTTAACTGTTATAACGTCCGTTATTTTAAAAAACGATTTAGAAACACATTTTTTTACCGGAACATGCTCACACTAGTTATAAAGGTCATGCACCCGTTTTTCAAATCTTAATTGGTACCATCAAATACTTGACTAGGATGTAAGTTGTGCATGTTGGGTCGGGTTAAATCTTAACCCAAGTCTACCTAACCCGAAATTTATCATGAGATCGAGCTTGTACCTGAGTTGAAAACTTATGACCATGCCCGAGCTCGACAAAGCTTGGGCTTTTCGGATCGAGATTGAGTTGTCAATAAAAGACTACAATATAGTTTTCTTCTGTTTTTGTCATAAACCATTATCTGAAATTTGTTATATTTCTAAGCAAACAAGTTCCTTCTCTTCACTTAATTTCATAACAAAATAAAACTAATTATATTTACAAAGTACATTCTCTTTGAGGCTAGGCAATTTAACCCAAAGCTCGAGCCTGGACTAAAGAATAATCAACCATGCCCGTTGTGACAGGTACAATTTTCAACCTACAATTCCTATGGACCTTGACCGGTAATATTGTGGTCTTGTGAACTCTTTCACCCATAATACTCAGCCTTACATACCTGTTGCAACAAGTGCACACAACCATAAGTAATTCTTCTCGAATTAGCAACAAAAGTCTTTCTTTTTATTTTCTCTCTTCTCAAATGCATCCCATAATACATTTAAGCTTTGCCACACCACTTAATCATAAATCATCAAACTCATAACACCAAATGCATGATACAAATAACTCATTTTATTACGTCAAAGGGAAGATATAGAAACTTGTCCTCACTGGACTTGGTGAGGCATATTCCACTTGAATAATGACTTAAACTCATAGGCTACTCTCTATAGTCTCTGTCTAATTCTCCTAGCTCTCCTCTACTGGATACAAATGCCTTTACTAACATTTATATTTAAGCAATATGACAAATATTCGTGCAAACCAGCTTTGGACAGACATTTGTCAAAGAGGCAGTTTGCATAACCGCATAATTGTTGCATAACTGACCAGCTTTCTTCTATACTCGAGTCATCCAGCCTTCCAACACATGTTCCAAGTGTTATTGATAGACACATTTTAGTGTCTAAATTGCACCTTAGTTTCTATTAAGTTAGTATTCGATTTTGCAAATATTACGTGTTTTTATGCTTTTGTAGGTACATTAGAAGAATAAAGATTTGTGGAAAAATTGGCTCAAAAAGTGATAAAGGCACCCGGGAAAATGGATTAAGGCACCCGCATATTGGATTGGGGCAACCCCTTTTTGGTTTAAAATTCGAATTTGGCGGGAAGAATGATGGTTACGTAACCAAATTCTGCTGTGAAGATTTTAAAGAGTTTGATCGAACAAAGAAGCCTCTAAGAGATACTAGAATGATTCAAACATCTCATACACGGCAAAACAGCACATCTAAGAGCTAAATATTGGCCGGAAATCGTGGAAACAAATCGGAAAAGCCAATCCGATGCTGTTTGAGTTCATCTCGGATTTACAAGTTGTTTGGATAAGTTTTGAGAGTTCTATAAATAGGGTTTGTTTCATCTATAAATAGCAAGATAAGCCAAGAAAATCAGGGGGG
>JAJJMC010011023.1:1913379-1994156 GCA_023531435.1 Papaver californicum | reverse complement strand
CAAGTTCGAGAATCGAACCTTTATTTACCACTTCTAAAATTACATCAGTTATCCACACCCTAATAAGGCTATCAACTCGCTTTATAACCATTCATTCTTGTCTCACATCTCTAGTATACGTGTAAAGCCAATAACCAACTCATAATTGTCAGTGTATGAGCCAAAGTTGCGCCATTGCACACCATCAAGCCTTATCCTTGAGTTGCATCCCTGAGGATGCATAAGCTACAACAAACTCATGTCAAAGTTCTTCCCAACTGATGCTAATGCTTCTCCATGCATCATGCGTCATATGCCTTACTTAGACAAGTAATAGATAATAATAGTGCATTTGCAGATGCCACTTCCTTGCATGCACTGTACAAGCTTTGGTCTGGCCTTGGACCAATGCATTGACCAACTTTTGGAATATTCCAAGCTCTTGCATCGTCTTTTGATCTGGATAAAATCAAATTCTTGGATATACATCAATGCACCATTTCATGATGCATTCGTCTTTGGCACCATCTTGCCTTTGCTATGAAGCTTCATTCTGTCGGCCAATGTGTTTCATTGTTATGCCACAAACTATGGGGGTCATAGACCTCCCCATCCAATATGTTTAACGTCCTTGTTGGAAACTATCAAATAAACTCTTTATACCTGACTAACTCCTCGCCGCATGCATTTTTTATGAAATTGGGAAACCATACTTCTAAAATCCAACAATTTTGTTGGTACTTTGTGTTTCAAAACCAACTTCTTTGCCAATGCATCAACATCGCTTAGTTTATTACCTTATCATTGGTCTCATTGTACTTTAGATTTGTCTCTACGTCGTGCACTACGCTTCAACTACCACTCAATTGATGCATGAATACCCAAATACGACTGAAATTCTTCTTAGCCAATTCCTCTAAATTAAGCTTGCATTTCATTTGAATTATTTGCGCCTAAGCATACGCAAATAATAATCCATTCCTAGCTGATCTAAATGATCATTTCCATAGTTTTTTTCCTTCTAATTTCGACATTTGTTGCACCAAACAACGTAACATGACTTATACTTGACTCAACATCACCTTCCAATCAACTTCGCTGACCCTTGTATTGGAACGGAATTCCTTTTTAGCATTTCTCAAGCATCACATAACTTAGGCTAGCATATTCGTAGAGTTATGTTTTGCAAGTGCAACGGCCTATCTTGACAACTACATTATATCCTCGGTCATAGTCTCAGCCAAGTTCAGCAACTCTCTTGTTTATTTTGCTTGTTTTGCTAAAGTAAAATGATTGAGATGCATAGCTTGTTTTCGTAAGCTACGACTGTTATGCATAACTTATAACGGGACGAAACTTATAACTGACTTTATTTTAGACGTAGCATAGGCTTAACCTTTAAGTCGTCCCAACACTTTCTTACAAGATGTTCACAACTCATCCTACTAAGTCATGGATAACTTCATCTCGAGCATAATGTAAGATAATATTTCTTAAAAGCCGTTATACCTTTGATATTTTCTTTGAACTGCAGTGTCGTGGTTCCTTGGAAATGAGTATATACATTATTCCAAAGCTATGAGTTATCCCCGACTCATAATGTCGATGCAATAATTTTATTATTGGTTGCATTGCTTGTATTGTCGTTTCTTATTTACTGCCTTACATAATTCGTAATTCCCAACAACAACATCATCATTCGCATCAACTAGGACTAACCTTAGTCCTTATGATTACTTCTTTACCTTTGGTGTTATTTATTGCACATTTCAGGCTAAATATGCTAAGTAGTAATACTCATGACGTTAAGTGGCAAACAATTATTGATGAAGATGAAGTCTCTTCATAAAAATTACACTTGGGAATTTGTTAAGTTTTTTAAAGGGTCGAAAGAAGATTGGGTGCAAGTGGCTCTATGCATTCAGGAGTGGGGCCAGCCAATGGCAAGGGTAGTCCTACCCTGATGGGGTGGCTCCTAAGTCTATTTTTGTCTATCACAAGCCCATTTTACCATCTGAAGCCCATTTTTTGCCTACCCTAAAAAAATTTGTCTCCTTATAAAAGATTTTTTGGCTCCTCCTTTGTATGCAGTGAATGATATAATTCCAAATTTCGAGGGTATTATATGGTACAAGGTAAGGTTAATAATGGCTAAAGGATATGCATAAATGGAAGGTGTCGATTGGAATAATTTTTTATTTTCATCTGTTAGGAATACTTCCATCCTATTTGTTTTAACATTTGTGCGGCACAGATTGATATGTAGTTAAAGAAACTAGATGTCAAGCTTTCTTCCATGTAGATTTGGAGGATGACATTTATTTATCACAACCCCTTGGTTATAAAGTTATTGTAAAGAAGATAATGCGTGTCGACTTCAAAAATCATTATATGGTTTGAAACAACCACCAAGGTTATGGTATAAGAGGTTTGACACATATATGTTGCTGCAAAAGTATAATCGTATAGTAAATATGATCCATGTGTATAATTTAAGAAGTTTCGTGATAAAAAATTTTATATCTTTTACTTTATGGAGATGATATGCTTGTAGCTGCAAAGAGCAAATCAAAAATTTATTTTTTGAAGAAACAATTGAGTTTGGAGTTCGAGATGAAAAATATGAGTTCGGCTAAGAAGATATTGAGTATGGATATTACTCAAGATAGATCGAAGGGGAAGTTATGTCTTACGCAGAAAGATTATCTTGAGAAGATTGTTTACCACATTAGAATGTAAAATCCTAATGTCATAAATGTTTTATTACCACATACTGTTAAGTTATCAAATTTCTTGGATCCCATTACTAGTGAAGAGAAAAAGTTTATGTCAAAGATCCTCTATGATAATGAGTAGGTTATTTGATATATGCTCTGGTTCGTACTCGTTCAGATATCACTTAAGCGGTTGGTTTAGTTAATCATTAAATGACTAACCCTGGGAAAGCACATTGGTATGCGTTCAAGAGATTTTTGGTATGTCTTCAAGGAACCTTGGATGTTGGCTTAATGTATGAGAACGAGCATAGTTTGAGGTATGTGGATTTGTTTATTCATATTATACAGGCGATATAGATAAGTGTCGTTACGTTAAGTGAAGGATCTATCAGTTGGAGGTCTACCTTATAATCAATTGGAGATTTGTCTACTACAACATTAAAGTATATTGGGGTAACAGAGGCCGAAAAGAAAGCATTGTGTCATTGTAGTTTAGTTGGGAATTTGAGAATTGGCAAATGAGTGTAGTTGTGAATTGTGATATTCAAAGTGCCATTCATCTAGCAAAGAACCAATTCATGCGCGTATCAAGCATATTGATGTTCGTTATCATAAATTTCGAGAAGCGGTTGATAATGGAGTAGTTCTTCTATTTAAGGTTGACACTAAAGATAATCTTGCTGATATGTTTATGAAGGTCGTTCCTAATGTCAAGTTTGATAGGTCAGCTTGATCAATATTGCTCGTTGTTGAGGCCCTAGGGGAATTTAAGGATACGATTAATGAAAATCAGCTTAGTTTTGTGGAAACATCGACAAGGTGTATAACTGTTAATATTATCGGTGTGTTTTGGATGAGATCCGAAAGGTTCCAGAACCTACCTAGAAATCCTTATTTTAGGGATTTATTTTCTCTGGCTAATATCAGGGTTTTCATGTATAAAAATATACTTGGGGGGGGCAAATTTACTTAAAGGATAAGTTACTTGGGGGTTAAGTTTGTGACGTATATAAATAGGTGTTCATATAGAAAAACCATTTTCACATTCAATCTAACAAGATTTAGGTAAAGCGATCTATTTTAGTGATAAAATATTTTATTACTGGAGAGTTATATATTTTGAGAATTTACGATTAGCACCCTGGTGATCATAAGTCTGTGAGTAATTCTTCAATCGATTGAGTATTTAATTATATGTAAGAAGTTGTAACTATAACAAAAAGTTGATCGTATCCGCTTGTGGGCGAAGGCATATTGACGAACCACGTTGAATCTTGTGTTCTTGCTTTATGGTTTCTTTAATGTGCATCATTTTTTTTTCATTTTTAGTTCCATATTGATCCAAAGAACTAGTGTCTACGATCACAAGATTTAACGTGGATCGGCAGTGTGAATACGTCCACAAGCGGCTATAATCAAATCTTTGTTATAAAATTTCTTGCAGAGAATTAAACACTAAAACAATTGAAGAATCAATCGCGGATTTATAATTAACAGGGTGTTGATTATAAACGCTCAAAATTACTCTCCAATAACAAAACTTTATATCACTAAATAAATCTCTTTACCTAAACTCTCTTGTGAGATTGAAAGTGAAAATGATTTTTTTCCGCAGCTTCAATAGCTATTTATATATGGTTAAAGTCCATCTTTGTTGAATGATATTACTATATATTTTTTTAATAACCAGTTTGCATGATATTAATTGAAAAATAATTTTTATATACTCGGACAACTAGGTTCACGTGCGTGTCGTGGCTAATTTCTCCTACTTTCATTTTTATTTGAAGCATAAACAAAAAAATTATTAATCCTGGAGAGAAATTACACGTGGATAGGTGGTACCAATAGAATCATTTAGTACAATTTGGTTAAGAAAATATAGGATTGCCTGGTCCCATATTTTTGTTGACAAATCCCCATCTGGCTACATCAGCAGCATGATTAGCAAGACCATCAGCCGCTTGGTTGCCTTCTCTATAATTATACTAGAAAACATAGTGAGGTATTTGATGTATTCTTCGTTTTATCTCCGTGATCATGCCTGAAATATACCAAGGTGGTTCCGTGGGAGATATTAGAAATCTTAGGAGGTTTTCCGAGTTCGTCCCAAAAATGACTTTCGACCATTCTCTATCTGTTGCAATTCTGGAGGCCAGTAGCATGGCCCAGGTTTCAGTTGATAATGTTGTTGTGATTTCGAGCGGTTGTGCTATTGCTACCATTGTTCTTGTCTCTGAATTTCTGTAAATGAATCATGTGCCTGTTAAACCCCGATGTCCTATGGCAGCTCCATATGTGTTGATTTTAATCCAAGCTAGGGTCGGTTCAGCATACTGAAATGGTTGTTATTCTTCTGATGGCGTTTGATCCATTAGTAGTCGATGGGTCGACATGGATAACAGGTGGAAGGGCCCTTAATGCCCAGCAGAACTCCTGTTGCTGAGTAGTTGCTCTCAAAACAATACCATCTACAGTTGGTTGTGACCGGAGGAATATACGCTCATTTTTGGTCAACCAGAGAGACCATAAGAGAAAATAGAAAGAGGTTATAGTTGAGGGTGGGCCTGGCTGTGTTAAGATTTGAGTAATGGTTGTTTGGGGGGGGGGGGGGGGATAAAACTCAGAAGGTTGTTATTATAATGTTGATTATTCAAAAAGCGAGCTAGAAGGGTATTCCAGACTAAGGTTGTTGTTGGACATCGTAGGAGCAAGTGATCTGTCATTTCTGGTTCGATGTTGCACTGGTACAAAGGTTAAAGTTGGTGATTCGACGGCGAGACAAGATGGAAATGTGGGTAGACCTTCATTGATTGCTTTCCACAAGAAAAAGTGTATTTTTGGTGGACATGGTAATGTCCACAAGAATTTGGATGCTGGGAGGGGGTTCTGAAAGGGTTGGTGTTTTACTTCTTGGGTTAGACATTTATATCCGGAAGCGGTTTTGTATTTTCCGTACTTGTAATGTGGCCAGATGATCCTATCTCGGGGGTCGTTTTGAGGTAGGTGGATGTTTATAATTTTTTGTTTTGCGGGTGGTGGTAGGTTGTCGAGTTTATTATTTATCCAATTGTGAGTCAGTAGATCAATGATATCTGCTACAGTTTGGATAGGGTAGCACTGTTCCGGGTCAAGGTTGGGGAAATGTGGAATCCAGTTATCCTGGATAGGGGTTGTTAAACCATTTCCCACATAATGAAAAATAAGATTTTGGAAGATGTGTATGAGTGAAGTTAATTGCTTTCATTGTGCACTGGAGGAAGAGGGACTGGAAGTGGGGCTTTGAGAAATATATTGTTGTCTGAGATATTTCTCATGATAAAGTTTGAAACAAATGGAGTCAGGGTGGTCTTGTAAATTCCAGACCCTTTTTTATAAGTAGTGCCTTGTAGTGTTCGTTAATTTTCCTATTGTCAAACCCACCTTCTGAAACTGGTTTGGATAATTTATCCCAATCAAGAGGATGAAGCTTTTTATATGAGGAGTTGTATCCCCAGAATAAGTTTCTGGTGATACAATCTTTTTGTTTATGCACATGGGTGGGAAGAAGTTGGTTTTGCAAGAGGTGGTTATAGGTAGGAGTTAGAGAATTTTATGAGTACTAACGTACCAGCAGGCATGAGGCATTTTGTCATCTATCCTTTCGCCTTCCTTGTTATTTTTGAATCAGGGATTCGAAAATGTGTCACGAAGATCTTCCATGTTTGAATTGGACCCCTAAATAGATAGGGATTTGAGGTGGTAGGCATTCCGAATAGTTGATGTAAATTTCCTACTTCATGTTGATCCAGCCTCGGGTGATGAATAATTATGGATTTGGAAGTATTGATCATTTATCCCACAGAAGCGCCGTAAGAGTGAAGTAGACTCTTGAGGTGATTGCTGCTTTCTGTGGATGCTTTGAGCGTAATTAAGAGGTCATATGCATATATTAGGTGCAGGATGAATGGCGTTTTTGGGGATATACAGTGTCCTCCAATAATCTCTTGGTTTTCCAAGTTTCCCAGGTTAGTGGATAAAATTTCCGCAAAGATTATGAAAATATAGGATGATAGTGGATCTCCCTGTCTTATGCCCATTGTTGGTGTGATATATATGTGCGGAGTACCGTTGATGTTTGTTTGAATACGTGCTTGTTGTGACACACAACATAATATAGTCCACAAAGGTTGATGGAAAACCTAGTTTTGTGAAGGATGTTTTGATGATCCCCAATCCAAGCTCTCATAAACCTTTTGGATATCCAATTTAGGGCTATTTTCGGATCTTTGGTTCGGTTGGAAGTTTTGATATAATGGAATAGTTCTCTCGCAATTGTTATATTACCATGAATTGATCTTTGGGGGGAAAAACACTCTGGTAAGGGCTTATTAGAAATGGGAGAAGCGGTCTAATACGATCGACTAGAATTTTGGAAATGATTTTATAAGTAATGTTGCAAATATCTATGGGTCTGAATTGTGATGGTTTTGGTGGATGTTTTACTTTTGGAATTAGTCTGAGGTTTGTGGGATTCATAAGACGGTGAATTTTTAGCGAATTAAAAAAGTTGTGGACCGTAGCTATCAATTGAGTATGAGTGGTTTCCCAGAAGGTTTTAAAGAACTTATTGGTATAGCCATTTGGGCCAGAAGCATGCTCGGAATCTATAGAAAAGAGTGACGGTCTTATTTCCATTGAAGTTACCTCCTCGGTCAGCATTGTGCATTGTCTGGGAGTCAATCTTGGGGTGATTTCCCTGAATAGATCCTCATCTATCGTTGTTGGAGTTGTTGTATATTGTTTGGTGTAATGAGTGAGAATGAGGTGTATAACTTCATCTTTGTTAGTTATCCAATTATTTTGAAGGTCCTGCAATTGTTGTATGTTGTTGCATCTTCTATGAATGGTTTCCTTGGTATGGAAGAAGGTTTTATTATTGTCGCCCGATTGGAGCCATTGAAATCTGGATATTTGTTGCCAGTAGGTTGCATGACAGTGGAGGAGAGTCATATGGTTATTTCTAAGCTCTCTTTCTCGCAATAACCAATAATTTTGCTTGTTTTCTTATCGTGTAGCACATTGTAGTAGGTTGCATGACAGTGTATGAGTTTCAATTGTAGTTCCAAAGAAGGCTCTATATCACTTTGTTGGGTCCATGCAGTGTCCACCACTTGCCTGAGTTGCGAATGAGTGAGCCACATATGTTCGAATTTATAGTTTTTTGATCCCCTCCAGTCAATCATTTTTGTTTGCAACAGGATTGGGGCGTGACCGGAAGCAATTATGGGGAGGTGAGTATTCCTGTATGAGGGTTTGCAGTTCGCCAGTGCTGAGTGGCTAGGACTATATCTAGACGTTCTTGAATATTATCTTATCCTAGCTGATTGTTCATCCACGTAAATGGGTCTCCTTGGAATCTCATGTCAATAAAACCCATTTGGTTGATCATTGTGAGAAAATGTTGAATTTGCGCGTACGTTACTTGTCTTTCTCCCTTTTTTCTGATTGATCCGATATATCGTTAAAATCACCTAGCAATATCCATAGGGTGTTTGGTTTGATGTTGGGGAATATTATTGAGAATTCTTGCCATAGATCTTTCCACGCTTCTGGATGAGGTGGGCCGTAAATTCCCGTGCACATCCACGGTTGTTCAGGTGGAGGCGGGGTAATCAGGGCATGTGTGTAACTTTGAGAATCTAGCAGAATTATTACATTTAGATTATTTTTCCAAAGCATGCATAGTCCTCCACGTCTTCCGATCTTGGGAACCGTGAAATATTGTTGGAATTGTAAGGAGAGCTTAAGAGAATTCATGTGATTCTCATTAGATAAAGTTTCTGAGATAAATAGAACTGGAGGTTTGTACGTCGAGACCAGGCTTCACAAATGTTGGATAGTTGTTGGATGGTTGATTCCCTAACAATTCCATGCTAGAATATTCATTTTTAGGAAATGAAAAGATGGATTCTTGCAAAACTTCAGTTTAATACGAAGAAAATAAAAGAATAATAAAAAAATATAAGATGAGTTGCGGCTTTGATTGGGCCCAACTAATGAAACTTGAATTTTAGATATTGAAAGAATAAGTTGCTGAGAAGGAAATAAATAATACTCCCTCCGTTTCAGCAAAAGTGTTACTATCACTTTTTCATTTTAGCCTAAAAATAGGCCAAAATGAAAAAGTGATAATAACACTTTTGCTGCAACGGAGGTAGTAATAATCATCGAAGAATGACAAAAATAAGAATAATCTTGTGGAATGGACGTCTAGGTAAGGAGGAATTGATAGTAGCACCATAGAGCAGAAATGTCTTGCGAGTACCTTGGAAGTTTTAGTAAAGTGTAAAAAGGGAGAAGAAGGATAATAGCTGAAAAAATGTAATATGAAATGTCAAATAAAAGGGTTTTGGTTTGATAAGAAAGAGTGTTAGCACTGATGAGGTGAAGTGCCAACAAATTGGGAATATAGATAGCCAGGTTCGAAGTCAGACTACAATATAGATAAGACTTAGAGTGGCATAAGCAAAGTAATGAACAAAACTTCAGAAAGACTTAAGAAGGACAAATAACATATGGGGTTAAAGAAAGATCATTGCCATAGCAGTCAGG
Source organism: Papaver californicum (assembly GCA_023531435.1). Taxonomy (NCBI): domain Eukaryota; kingdom Viridiplantae; phylum Streptophyta; class Magnoliopsida; order Ranunculales; family Papaveraceae; genus Papaver; species Papaver californicum. Next base: position 1,984,866 of record JAJJMC010011023.1, on the reverse strand, counting down.
CTAACGAAAAGCAGGGACCAGAAGGAGAAGTGTAGACATGTAGGTATTAAATGGAAAAAGCAAATAATTAGTAGAAATTAGATTATAGTTGCAAGATGTAAGCAGACTACAAAGGTAAAAGATACAGACAAGTATAAAAAGCAATAGGACAATTATGGGAGGTGAATACTTATATACAACACAACTGTAAGTGAAAAGGAACAAAAGTCGGAGGATCACAACACATTAAAAGAAGACCTAAATTAAGATACAAATGAGAAAATCAGAACACAGTCAAACTCAATTGAAAAGAATGACAGAGGAAAAGGTTTAAGGTAAAACACCAATTGATCAAGGGAAGAAACAAACAAGACTAAAAGGGGCTAAAACACATTTCAAGTTAAATCAGTTGGCAGCAGGTAAGGTTCATTATAAGGTAGGGCACATACATTTATTTTAAGAAACGAGCATGGCTAATTGAGGTAATGGCTAGACCAACATTTTAACAAATTTTTAACAAAGATGCATACATTCATAGATAAATAAGCAAATGATACTAATATATTTGATACATATGCTTTTAGTAGCTAATACAATAGACTAATACAAGTACTTTAGTAGCTAATCCCAGAGATTAAGACTTATACTATATTATTACTCCATGTGATAGAAAGCTAAAGGTAATGGGATTATAATAAGCAAAGTAAAGAACAAACATAGGCCATAAAACAAACAAACTGGCTAAGAAGAGACATGAACTAAAGTGAATCTAAGATCAGATTGAGCAACCAAAAATAAAGCATGAGAGGTGGATAGTAGATTAAACTAAAAGGTTTTATAAACTGATGCAAAAGAGATGTATCTTGGTTACCAGCATATACTCATGAAGCACAACGAGTTAGGCAGGCAAACTAATAGCTAACAAACAACACCATATAAGGTAGAAGTTATGCAGAAAACTAAAAGGCAGTACAATACCAAGAAAGTTGATTAAAAAATGCAAGGGCTAGAAGTAACATTACAACAGGGGAGTTAGAAATAACTAATAATATAAATAAGATAGATTCTTATAATATTTAGTCCAGAAAAGGATAATAGTACAAAATGTTCATAGTAATAATCTTATAGGTATGTTAAGAATTAGCAGGGAACAAACATAAAAGGTCTACATAAGGATCTTACAAACATAGAGGGTAAAGCAAAAACCTACAAACACATAATACAATTGATATAAAAGATTACAGAAGTAGTTAGGTGTTTGAGCAAGTACAAAACAGGTGGAGTAAAACCACCGAACCAAACAAGTGCATCTATGTATAGCAAAGCGTGGGTATGCCAAAAAGTTGCCCAAAAAAGGCTTGAAGTATCAGTTCTGTAAAATAATCAATTTAGCCCATGGGAACTGGTATAAAAGGTTTAGTTAAAGTTGTTGCTATTGCTGAGGAGTTTCGGTGCCAATTGTTGATGATGGTGGAGGTTGTTGCTCTGAGTTAGTTGTTACTTCTTTGTTATAAGAAGAAGAAGCTTCATAATATTCATATTTTGACCTCTTCGGAGACTTGTATTGCTCATTACATTGATTATATTCTTCATGTGAAAGATGCATGCGACTTCTGTCGTTGGATGATTTTGAACCAAACATGGAAATAACATTTTTTGATCAGGGTTTGGTCTCTTTCAAGCATTTTCCTTTATGCTAGAAGAATGGCTTGGATTTTGGAGTGGCTCTCAATGAACTTGAACTTGATCTGGCTCAATGTCAGAATTAATGAAGTTGGAAGTGTGTGAAGCAAATTGCATAGTATTAAAATATTTTTTTTCATTTATGTTCAGGTCTTCATTGCTATTGCCTTCTGTAGATGGACTGTTCTTATAGATAACACCATCTGATTCCACCTCCATATTGAATTCAACTTCAGACAGATTGAAATTTGGTCTTGGATATTCCCCATCTGAATAAGAAATAATGGATTGGTCTTGATTTGAGGAGTGATTAGAGTTAGGTAGGATAACATTAAGGCTCCAGTCACTTTCTGAATCAAGACCCTGACTATTAAGGAAGTTCTCTAGGTCGAAATGATTGTTGGGACTGTTATAAGGGGCTTTTGGAATTGGTTGATGGATAATATGTAGTTGTAGGCCAGGGTGGTTGAAGAGAATGTTATCAATGCAATCAAAATCAATATGTCCTAGCCTAAAACAGAAGTTGCAGAAAATTCTAAGGAATTCTTGAAACTCAAAATCAATCCAGTTCACTTCATAGTCATTGTTTGCAGCCATGACTCCAAACCTAAGAGGCCGAGTAACATCCATCCTAACTCTAATCATCATGGAGCTCAAGCCATCGTGAAAAATGATATAATCATCGTAAGCAATAACTTCTCATAAACAAGATGTGAAATCAACAACATTGACAAGAAGAGTTTGTTTTGGGTAAAGATTTAATAAATTGATTTCAAAATCTTATATGGGAATGAAGATATTTAGAGGAGTTAAAGAAGAATTCCAACTCTGAATAAGGAACATATCACCAAAACCACCCTTGTTTCCTACCTAAAAACGCGATACATTTCATTTTTGAATTCCAATTTGACTAGATAGTGGTGATTACCACATCTACTGACAGAGATGCCCCCTACAATATCCCACCTAAATTGTAAAGCTTGTTTGACATCCCAAGAGATTTTGTTTAAGGGTTAATTGGTTTTTGGTACTTGGTTTTTGTCAAACATTAGGGTTTGGTCTAACTTTTGACCAACTTAGAGTTTGGTACCTAGACTTAACGTTGACATACGTTGACTAGGTTATTGACTAGGTTAGATATTGAAAAATTATTAATTAACAAATAAAAAATAAAATAAAAGGAAATTGTTGTACAAATTTACTATAATAACCTTCACTTTCCTAACATTTACATAACTCATCTTCTCCAAACCCATCACCTTCGCCGCCGCCGCCACTACCACCGTTTGTGCAAACTCAGGAAAACCTTTCCAAAATCAGATCACTCCATTCTTCTTCAATTAAATTGTAAATCTCATGCAACCAACACGGATTCGACCTAAATTTAACCCATGCCAAAACAATCAAAACTATATCAATGGAACTGATGTTGCAGTAATCAACATACCTATCTGCATCAAACCCATCTGTAATTGCTAATTATATCTCGATCAAGACCATGAAAACACAATAAAACAACCACTAACATCACCACCGATAAAAACCCATCTGCAAACTGTTTCAAACTTAAACTGCAATTTCAATCTACATCCAAGACAATCAATATTATTTCTCTGTAGCATCTTCAATTCGAACCAACAACAACAACCCATCTGTTTTCATATATTCTCAAACCTTCAGTTCGAATCACAGGACCAAGCAACAAACGTCATAATGTCACTATCTCCTACCATATCTTCAGTTCACATCACAAGCCCATAGTATTCAAAATTCAATTTGAAGAGAAACCCTAATTTCAGATCTCACCAGAAACCCCCAAGTCAAACCTTCCATCTCCCAACTTGCAATTCAATTCCATCTTCATTGTTTTAATTTATTCTACATCCTCTGCAATATCTTGCTCAATCTTAATAACCCATTGAAACCCACTTGTGTCTTTCATTGTCTTTTAATTCAAAACCCAAAACACTCAGCAGTTCCTTCTTTTTCAACAAAACTCGAACCCTATCTTCTCTGCTAGTTCAATTGACATCAATTCCTTCTTGATTCTTCAAAACACAACATTTCCTTGTTTCTCCCTGTCTTATTCTCTTTTCTCGCTGGAAAAACCACCGAAAAATGACCATGTTCCTGCAACAACAACCCATTGACATCGAACCCCAACGTCACCGCTAGTTACTTTAGCAATATCATTTGAGTCAAAGGATTTAGGATTTTTCAGTTTCTTTTTCAATATATTGGGGAACTTGTTTCCTGATTCAATGATTTTTGTATTGGTTTGCATTGGTATATTGATGAGGATTTCGTGATTATAAATGGTTTTGAAGAAATAGAGATGGCTAGTTGTATCAGTGTTTGAGGAAGGGAAGAAGAGAAGATTGAAAGGGTGGTGGCGGTGGCTGTGGGATAAAAACAAGAAAATAGGAAGAAGGGATTTTAGGTTATGAAACATTTATGGTTGTCCACGTGTATAAGATCAATAGTTTAGATAACATAATATAAAAATATCCGAGTTAGTTAATTAAATATAGATTTAACCTAGTCAACGTCAAGTCCAGGTACCAAATCTTAAGTTGGACAAAAGTTAGACCAAAATCTAATATTGGACAAAACCCAAGTACCAAAAACCAATTACCCATTTGTTTAATCTAGTGAGAAAACCACCCACTAACTTACTGTCCCATTGTCTAACAGGGGGATTCCTAAAACGAGATTGATTTGAAAAATAATTTAGAAAACTAACATCCTTAGTCCAACGATTGGACATAATGAACCAAAACTAAACAACAAAAACAAAAGAGCAAAGAGAGAAAGGGGAAAAACTAGGAAGAAAATACAGAAGAATACACAGGAGGAAATAAGGTGGTGCAAGGGATAGTGAAAACCAGGGCAAATAAGACATGATTGAAAATACTTTAAATAGAAGAGAAAAAACTTAATAAAAGGAGGGAAAACATCATGATTAGAGGTAATAAATGGGGACGGTTTGAGTGATGTTATTCAACAGAAAACATGGAGCTGCAATTAGAATTAACTGGATTGATCGAATTAACAAATTAAAATAACCTAGAATCTGAAGCAGGTGCATAGTTGTAAACAATTGGTTGTACCACCTATTAAACTTAACTCCAGGCTTAGTTAAAAATTGGTGTTTTGAAAAGTGATGAGATCATCAAAGGGAGGAACATCGTTACCTAGAAAGTCGATTTAAAAAATCGGTTGTTGCAGGGAGGAACGTTGAAGAACATCATTGTTGCATCAGACCCAAAGAAGGTGGAGAAGAAAACCATTAAATGACTTGAGAAGTTATGACCTTGTTGAAGGATTTGACATCTTTGAGCAACATCAATTTGATTGATATGATTAACTATTAAAAGCCAAGAAGAAAACCAGAATTCCAATTGTTTACATGATTGATAACTTTATTGACAATAAGACCCAAGCTTAATATAGGACTACATCTTGAAAGGGCCGGTGATAAGGGTTTAGCTAGATGGTAAACGGGATTTCATGATTGAATTGAATTATAATCGAATGGAAATTAGGATTTGAGGTGAGGGGGGTGAAAATCGGTAGGGAAGGGTTGACTCACTAATTGTCCGATTTGCAGAGTGAAACCTATGTTCTAGGTTTATTTTTAATAACTGAAATTGTCAAATCCATAAAAACCAAATTTGGTTCATGACGGGGTCTAAATATTTTATTTTATTTTGAAAACAGACTATATTATTACGAAACAAACTTAACCGTTACAAATAGATATAATCTTTCTTGTAATATGGGTCTAAATAATTGTAAGTTCAATAATTGATTCTCAAAATTCTTGTGGAGGCGACGTTAATTTAATTTCCATACCAACACTCCTTGAAGTACTATGTCACTTGCAAGAGTATTTTTCTCTGGACTAGAATGGGCCAATGGGATCTGAATGATTTCCTTGAAATGTTTCTTCGTTGTTTTTTTCTGTATTGAAAAAATATGTTGTGGTGCAGAAATCATCGGTTTATGGTTACTCAGATCCTCTCTGTTTAGAGCATCCTCCTTTCTCCCTCTATCTCTTCTCTCTCTAATTGAGTAAAATTCATCCTTGAGTCCCCTTGCAGGAATCAATGGTGGCAAGTTTCAAAGTATGCTTCATATCACATCTGAATCCCATGGAGAATTTATAAAAGTCCTTTTTTTTATTACTTTTTTACTCGATTTTGCCTCGACTAGCATGCTTTCATGAACCGTTTTTTTTTCGTCTCTAAGGAAATGATGAGGAAATTTAAGAACAAACAAACTGTAAACTACAACTATCAACAAAAAATAAAAATATATCAACTAACACTTAAAATCACTTAAATTGGGAGTCAAAGAACTGAACACATTGGAAAAGATACGAAACAAAACATCTAAAAATGTAAAAAAAAAACAACAACTCAATCGATCTAATAAACAACAAATTACTCTAAAATAAACGATCACCACCCTAACGCTGTGTCTCTAAATAGTCTTCAGTCACCGCAATCTCATGGAGACTCTATAAATGCTATAAACCCCATCTCACAGGGTTGAACAACCAACATTAAACCTTCAGGTATAAAATGCTCATCCTCATCATCATAGTGCACCTTGACATAATAAACGTGATGCAAGGAACACATATAAATAAACAACAAATAATATAAATAGCCATGAAGGTAATCTGAAAATACCCAAAATGACGTTGTTTTAACTTTCTTTTTAGTTCTCCCTGTGATCACCTTTCTTATACCAAAATGTCTATTCCTTTCTTCTTTTATAGGATTTTTCCTTGTAGCGCATTGATTATGGCTCGTTTTAAAATGAAGCAATTAAATGATTTTTTCTTCAGATTTTTAAATTCCAATTTATTTCAAATCATTTTGTTTTTTTCTGTTGGGGATGTATCCATCTCTTTTGGCCTTTAGTCATATTTCGGAAATCCTTTTAAAACTAAAACCTTCTAAATTTTTCAAACTACCCCGTAATTTCTGGTTGCATTTTCAAACAAGCGTTTACATTAAATTGTCAAATTTTGCATCTAAAATAAATTTTGGGAACCTTCAGAGTTCATCAAAATCCTGTGGTTTTTTATATCTTACCAGAAGGCTACGGGGAAGAATATGAAACAATATCTTTTCACCTCAACGGTAATTTCGTTTTTCAAATTCAAACTGAAATTAGGCGGCTAGATACATATATGGTGACTAAACTAAAATCAAAATCTTACACTAAACTAAACTTTATTATAATCTTAAAGCAACTGTCTAAATAAACTGTAGCTATAATTTTTTAAATCAAGTACAGACTCATACCGCAAACACATATGCCATACCCTATGAACTAAGCTAAAACATAACACATAGAGTGTTTACGCATTACACAGTGGACATAAGAAGAAACATCTAAAACAAATCATACTAAAAACAGTTGTTCTTGCATACTTCCATTCTACCTTATAAGACCTCAATCAATTTTCTCTGCGTTTCCCAACACTTCTTTCACATATCTTTAAATTTCTCTATTTTCTCTGGTTTTAGAATGAATTTCTTGTTTCAGCAGCATGTTAGACCTAGTCAGGTGCATTTATCTTCAATCATTGCTAGAGGAACTACCAAAGAACAACCCCATCTGCATTAGTACCCATTCAGATTGAATCTACAAATACTAACTGCGAAAACTCTTTGATAGCCAGGGTTTTCTCAACATCCGTGTATGAAACGGTCCATCTAAAAAACGCTTTAAAATACAGATGGGGTCCAAATTTAAAGTTCATTTTAACAAAGTTAAACATAACCTTTTTCTTACTGAATTTCAACTAAGAGAACACATACCTTTTACTTTAGTTAACAGTCCCTGGTACGTATATGGTGATGCACTTACCTTATGCTCTTGGACTCCAGAAAGACTGTTTGATAAAAGTTGCCTAAAATTTATCCAAATATGGATAAAACTTTTAAACCTTTAGCTTTTCTATATATGAAAGCATCATTGCACAAATTGTTAATAAGTTAGGAATGGTGTCTGAAATTCACCCTCATGGTGTTGTTCCTGTCAATTGTGAACCATTACTAGTTAAAGTTGAACTCAATATGGAGAGGCAACTCAGGCACTCTATAAGAACAAAAGTTGGCACACACCCTGAAACAATCATCTACTTTATGTATATGGATTTGCCACATAGAATTTGTTTTTATTGCAATAGATTAGGTCATGTGGAGGGAAACTGTGCAATAAGATTAAATGGTCACCTAGAATAAATTTATGATACCGAACCTGAGTCTGACCATGAATCCTACTCTCAGAGCTGGGAGGATGATTTTAAGGCCCTTTTTGAAAATCAAATTGAAGAGGCTGGAAATTAAGAACCATCAATGTCATCTGCTCACTTCCCTTTCTCGCCTATTTCAACTCTAAAAGCGCCAAGATTGGTAGATGAAAATGAATTTCTAAATTTTCTCTATGGTCCTGAGATAAGAAGTGAGTCAGATATTGATAGGATACTCAATGTCCATTTCAGTTATGGTGTTATTAATTTGATATTGTCTTTTAGTTATGTTTGAGTTTTTTCCCAGAAACTCTAGATGTTTTAAAGCTTTTATTAGTTTTGTTTTGGGTGCTCCAAATGCATGCTTTTTCCAGTGAGTGCGTTCTTTTCCTATTATTTCTAAGTTGTTTATTACTATTTCAGTTAAGTTTAATGTTGATGTGTCTTAATTATTGTGTATTATCTCAATGCAAGATCTCTGTTGTAACCAAGTGTCATAGAATTTGAAAGGGAAGGCTTGATCATTTGTCAAACTAGAAATCTTTTCCGGTTTTATTGGGCTATGGTCTGAACCTATATGTATCAGGTGTGTCAGAGTTGATTCAGGATTCACTTCCAACCATTTATCATTTGTGTAAGCTTTATCGAGTCTTTCTTATATATTTTTGTTGCCTTGTCTATGATTATTCCATGTAAAGGGGGTCCATGTGAATCCTAGGTCTGTCAACCCAACTATGTCTAATAGTCTTTTAAAAGGTTCAACTTTTATACTATTAAAGGGCATGCCTTTTTTCTTTTCACTTTGGTCCAGGATTTGGTTGTAGTCTCCTATTACTATCCAGGGTGTATCATTTAGTCTAATTTTCCTTGCAATATCTTCCAATAATTCCCAGCTTTTTAGTTTAGTGATTTATATGGGTTTTCCATAGGAAGCTGTAAGAAGCCACAGCTCCTCTTGAAAATTTGATTTTATTAGGATATTAATCATGTTGTTACTCCAATGAACAATTTCAATGTGAAACCCATTTATCCAAGCTAAGGCTAGGCCTCCAGCTTTTCATATTGGGTCAACCAGGTGAATGTTAGGGAAGCCAGATAAAAGTCTTTTGATTAATGATTTTTGTGTTTTTTTTCAGATAGAAAAAGAACATCTGATTTTTTATTGTTATAATGTGATTTAGGTGTTGTTGAGTCCTTTTGTTTCCACATCCTTGGGCATTCCAAGCTATGATTTTCTTGAGTCCTCAAATAAAACCATCTTCTTCAACTCCTGCTACTACTGTTTTTCTTGAAGGAGTTTTAGACCAATATGGTTCATTTTTAAAACAAAAGGAGCCTCTCTCCCACTCCGTTCCGGCAGATGAAAAGATTGATACACTACTAACTGACGCCAAAGAAAGAAGCAAGGGGGCTCAGGTACTTCCACCATCTCTTCCTCTTCTATCTATTATTGTTTTTGCCTTATTATTGTTGGTAATCAAATCTGTGTAATTTCAACCATTAGTTTGTCTTGGTATTTATAAACCTCATATATTTGGATCTAAACCTTGATTGGTAACATAAAAACATACTAAAAAAACCTGCATTTTTTTCGGTCTGATTACAATAGATTAATTTATTTTAACAAACCTCTAGAATTAGTAATACTTTTAAGACTATAACTAGAACAACAATCTTTACTTTATAAATATAGTTCTTTTACATATTTTACTCTGACACTTTGTTAGACATCCCATATGAAGATTCATACTTGATTACTTGGTACTTTTGATTCTCAATTCTAAAATACATTAAAACAGTTAATCAAGAAAATCATAGCTTGGAATGCCCAGGGATGTGGAAACAAAAGGACTCAACAACACCTAAATCATATTATAAACAATGAAAAATAAGATGTTCTTTTTTTTTTATCTGAAACAAAAACACAAAAACTATTACTTAAAAGACTTTTATCTGGCTTCCCTAATATTCACCTGGTTGACCCAATAGGAAAAGCTGGAGGCCTAGCCTTAGCTTGGATAGATGGGTCCCATTTAAAAAAATTCATTGGAGTAACAACATGATTAATTTTCTAATAAAATCAAAATTTCAATAGGAGTTGTGGATTTTTACAGCTTCCTATGGAAACCCATATAAATCACTGAACTAAAAGGAAGGGAAATTTTGGAAGATATTGCAAGGAAAATTAGACAAAATGATACACCCTGGATAGTAATAGGAGACTACAACAAAATACTGGACCAGAGTGAAAAGAAAAGAGGTCTGCCCTTTAATAGTATGGAAGCTGACCTTCTAAAAGGCTATTAGACAAAGTTGGGTTGACAGACCTCGGATTCACATGGAACCTCTTTACATGGAATAAACATAGAGAAGGAAACAAAAATATATTAGAAAGACTCGATAAAGCTTACACAAATGATAAATGGTTGGAAGTGAATCCTGAATCAACTCTGACACACCTGATACATATAGGTTCAGACCATAGCCCAATAAAACCGAAAAATATTTCTAGTTTGACAAATGATCAAGCCTTCCATTTCAAATTCTATGAAACTTGGTTACAATAGAGATTTTGCATTGAGATAATACACAATAATTAGGACACATCAATATCAAACTTAACTGAAATAGTAATAAACAACTTAGAAATAAGGAAAAGAACTCACTCACTAGAAAAAGTATGCATTTGGAGCACCCAAAACAAAATTAATAAAATCTTTAAAACATCTATAGTTTCTGGGAAAAAACTCAAACATAACTAAAAGACAATATCAAATTAATAACACAGTAACTGAAATAGAAAACCTTTATGATTACCAATACCATAAAATTAGGGGAGCGAAACACCAAATACTTCCATCTAAAAAACATCAAAAGAAGGAAAGGGAATAAAATAGACTGCCTCATAGACCAAAATGGGGAAGTACTAACTCAAAAACCACTTATAGATGAAGAACTAAAAAATCACTTTAAAAACCTTTTCAAAAGCACTCCCATCCAAATAGATAAGGGCACTCTAAGCCTAATTCCTAAAATTTTAATTGAGAAGGATAATGAACAACTTTTAAAAATCCCTGATGTATAGGAAATTTGGAATGTGGTTAGAAACATGAAGCCTAACAAGTCACTAGGGGCTGATGGGTTCCCAGTGAGATTCTTTAAACATAACTGGCACCAAGTAGGGCCCCAGATAGTTCAAATTATTCAGTAAATTTTCAAAACTAAAACTTTAAACCCTAAGCTAACAAAAACTTTCGATTTCTCATCCGTAAAATTAAACATCTTAAATCTCCTAGTGATTTCAGGACAGTGGGTCTGTGCAGCATACTCTACAAGATTTTATCAAAAGTCTTGGCAACTAGATTAAAAAAGAACCTTGGTAAAATAATATCTCCCTTTCAGTCAGCTTTCTAATCCTCTAGTCAAATTTCTGATAACATCATAGTTGCACATGAAATCATTCACACTTTAAAAAAAAATGAAAACAAAAAAATGGAGGAATGAGGATTTAATATAGACATGTCTAAATCCTTTAATAGGGTAAGATGGGATTTTCTAAAACAAGTAATGTTGGCTTTTGGCTTCCAAAAAGATTGGTCTGAGATCAAATCTCAATGCCTCTCATATGCATCCATTACTGTCTTTTTAAATAGTACACCTGGAAATTACTTTGTACCAACAAGGGGATTGAGGCAAGGAGATCCCCTATATTCTTACCTCTTCCTCATTTGTATGGAGGTTTTCTCTATACTTCTTAGAGAAACGAAAAGAAAAAAACATCTAAGGGATTCAAATTGCGAGGCATTGCCAACCAGTATCTCATCTGTTTTTTGCAGATGACTGTTTACTTTTTTCTCTAAGGCAGGTCTAACAAACTGTAAAAACATACTTACAATAATAAATCAATTTATTAATGCTTCTGGACAGTTAATAAACTTCAAAAAATCAGGAATTTTCTTCAGTAAAAAAGTTCACTCTAAACACCAAAGGATCATGATAAAAATCCTCATGATACAAAGGATAAACATAAATGATACCTACTTATGAGCACCTATGTTCATTAATAAATATAAGATAAAAAAAATTGACCCAATTGTCCAAAAGATGGATAAAAGAGTTCGGGAATGGCAAGGGAAAACCTTAGTTCAAGCAAGCAAACTAATCCTAAATAAATCCATCATTTCTATTATGCCTGTATATCGAATGGGGTATTTTTTACTACCTAGGAAAATTACTAAAAGAATAAATGCAATACAGAAAGACTTTTGGTGGGGGAAAAAAAACAATACTAAAGGGGCATACATGAAAGAATGGGATTTCTGCTGCAAACTAATAGAACTTGGAGGTTTAGGTTTCAAAGAAGCTCACAAAATGAACCAAGCAATGATTGCAAAATTAGCATGGAGACTGGTCTTTGAACCAAGATCTATGTGGGAATCCATACTAAAAAATAAATACTTTAGGAACATCTTTGCCTTACATGCTAAAAAATACTACAACGCAACATGGATTTGGAAAAACATTATGCAAGAAATCTCCTTAATCAGAAAATATAGTTGTTGGGAAGTAGGTGATGGGACACAAATAGACATTTGGGATGATATTTGGATTCCAAACACTGAATCAACCCTATTTGATCTTTGTGGAGGTAAAATAAACTCTTTAACACTTGCGACTGAGTTTTTAAACTCAAACACTAAGAAGTGGAATGCTTACAAAGTTAGAAATAACTTTCCTTTTGACATCTCAAATAAAATTCTAGAGATACGTTTATATACTGACATCAATAGCAATTTGAAAACAAACACTCTAAGACGGGGACTCACTACAATTGGTATTTTCTCTGTTAAATCCTTATATGACAAACTGCAACAGGATGAAACCAAATATGTTACTTCCAATTCCTCTACCTTCTGGAAATTTTTTTGGAAACTACAAATCTCTCAGAGAATAAAAAAAATTCTATGGAAATGCATCAACAATGCTCTCCCTATTAGAAAAAAAAACTAGGACAGTATATTACAGATATAGATAGGCAGTGTGTTTTCTACAAAAATCCTTGTGAATTTTTAAATCATCTATTTTTTGATTGCTCTTATGCTAACTTTGTATGGATGCTTCCTACTAATGCTGGTATAAATCTAGCAACAAAAATTCTCCATTCCTGGATCTCTATCATAAATGCACTAATGGGGAATTAGAAATAAAACTAGTTAAGATCATAGCAACAAAATGCTGGATGATTTGGAAAGAAAGATGCCTAAGAATTTTGCAAGGGAAAAAAAGATCTAGTTTACAATTAGCAATAGAAATACAAAGCACTTACAATTATGGCACATTACAACAGGGAATCAGGAAACTGACATAAACATAAAACATCATGAATAAAATACATCTTCCTCAGCATGGATAGCCCCTGAACCCAGAAGACTAAAAATTAATTTCGATGCATCTTGGATTGATGACAAATATTTAGCAGGATATGGTATAATCATTCGTAATAATACAGGAACAACTATCCAAGTACGTACATGAACCTTTTCTGCCTCAACCCCTGAAGAAGCAGAAGCACTGACCTTGCTGGAGGAAGCAAAGTGAGAAGATGATATGGAACTAAAATTATTTTGGTTAAAAGAAGACTGCCAAGGACTAATAGAGTATGCAAGAGGGAAAAACAACACAATACAATGGAAGAATCAAGCAATAGTAACATAAACTAAAAAAACTCTTAAGACAACAACAAAGTTTTTGGGTTTCCTTTTTTGTAATACAAATTCAAATAGGGTAACAAATATCTTAGCAAAAAAAGCTAGGAAAGAGGGAGCAAACAAGACATACTGGAGCATAATGCCCTCTTTCATCCTCTCTGCTTTAAATTCAGATGTACAATCTAGTAATAACATGACTATCATAAACTAAGGCTTAACGGAAAATGTATTGTTGGGGAGGACCAATATCCAAACAATGTTAATTGAGATAAGGGCACCCAACAATCTACCAGTCTTTATGTAATTTTTTGGTTTATCTATTTATATTATGAACTTTCAAAAAAATAAATCCTCTGTGTTCGATAATATTTTTTTACCTTTATATTTATGTGGAAGCTGAAAAAATTAACTGAATATCTAATTTAACCAAGTAAATACACTAGTTAAAAAATAGTTGGTAAATACGCCAACAACATCTTGAATCATAAATTTTTTTAGAAAAAAATACACCAACAACATCCTGAATCATAATTTTCTTTTTTTTAAAAAAAATACATACTCATATATAATTAACCCAAATCATATATAGTCTTGGGTAATTCATGATACACTAGGGTTGCAATTACTCAAACAATATGATCCTGATCTGACATTCACAATCTCTTTTCATAATTTCTCCTGGTGTTTAATCTTCTAAAGTACTCACATAGATAATTATAAACGGGTAGATTTACTGTTGAAAGGCATCCACATTGAATCCGCGTTGGAGAAATCCGACTTCATTAAGGTGACTAACATCACTCCATGTTTTGAATACCCATTTCTTCTCAGTTAGATGGACTACATTTATGGAAGCGTTCAATATTTTTCATGCATTAGCTTCACCAGTAACCGCCATGTAAATGGCTCTTAAAACACCGTCGTGTTAATATAATTACATAAAAAACCCCTGATTTTAAACTATTCAAGACTTTAACAGTGGATTATATAATCAGATCCAGAGATTATTATTAGTCCAAGTAAAAAAAAATACTATTACTTTTTTAGTTAAGATTAAAATAAAAAAGTAATAAATTTTTTTTACTAGGACTGATAGAGTAATTGTTTTGCTTAGTTTGGTATCTGTCTATGGCGTCCAAGCATATGTACAATCAACGCTCTCTATCCCACTAAAATGTCGGACAAGAATTTTGCTACAAGGCCAATGCGCATATAGAATGATCCTGACCATTGTACATATCATCCCACTATACCATGTGTTTGATTGATCACTCAAGGGAAAACTTTTCGGCTCGATCTATTATGATATGCTATACCTTTGTGTTTGGATGCAATTTCTTCGAGAGCAGAAACGGATCTCTCACATAGCTGATTAAAGCTCTCTCCTCCACCCTACATATATATGAAAATAATGTCAGGTTCAGAATTATGTTATAGTACTTTGTGACTGTATTGATTAAGATCTCTATATTACTAATTACTTACAGGGATTTCAAGGTCCTTCTCAGAAGAGAAGAAAGCACGGTAAGCCTCGGGCTCTTTCTCTTGAATCTCACGCCAGTAATAACCTTGTAAGCTCCCTACATGCCTCTCCTTCAACTCTGGTACTTCTCTTACCTCGGGGATCTGGCACGTCTTGGCTATCATTTCGGCAGTATTTTTAGCACGTTTGAGGTCAGATGAGTAAATGGCGGCAGGTTTCAATTCTTTTCCTAACCTAGCTGCGATCTATAACAACATCAACAACTCAAGGTAGTTAATATATGATTCGAATTTCTATTGCAAATTAATATGCATGTGTCCGCTATATTAATTAGTTTATTATGAGCTAACAAGGGTTAGGTAGAGATATTAACTGCATAGGCTTGCTTCCATCCAGCTTCATTAAGCTCAGATTCTAAGCTTCCTTGAATTCTTCCTGCGTTGTTCCATGTGGTCTCTCCATGTCGAACTAGTACGATTTCATCTACATTGTGTGGAACTTCGGTTGGAACTTCAACGTCAGCTATCATGCCAACCATGCTGTTGATTCTGATATTTTGAAAGGAATAATAGATTAAATGAGCTTTGTGTCCCATTAACAAGTTAGTTTTACACGTGAAACTAAATAAAAAATATGTGCATCGTGCATACATAGTTTGTGGAAGCACGTACTATATTGGCGAGAGACATAATAACAAAATAAAATGTATCGGTCAAGAAAAAATCGATGAAACGTAAGCTGCAAGTGAATAAAAATAAAGTCGCAATAAAACAAAAATCAATGACAACAGCAGGGAAAAAAAGTAAAAAGATAACAATCAAGAAACAAGCAAATACATATATGGAATTATGTATGGAAATTCAAAGAAAGTATAAACGTATGCAGATTCATTAGAAGAAACAACACAAGTTGCCATTTGATATAGCTACTAGTGTGGTGGAAGATTATGGTTTTTTTGGAGAAAGAGAAGTGTATATATATTTTTTTGGTAATAGGTTTGTTTTAAGAGGTGAAGGTCATTGAAGCTCAACGGTCTATTTATAGAGAAAGGAAGACCTCCTAGCCATTGAATTATTGATCACAATAATGTTTTTTTTTTATTCCAATAATGTTATTGAATAATAAAAGAGAGAAACCATTTAAGTTATTTTTATTAATAGGTGATTCATCGTATATTTGAGCAGATTGGAATCTACCCACGAATTTAGGAGGAGACACAAATGGCCATGTGTAGTGTCTAAATTGGAGAAAGAGAAGTATATATATATGTATATTTTTTTTTAGTAATACAGGTTTGTTTTTACAATGAGAGGTGAGGAAGCTCAATGATGTAATTGTATGAGAAAAAAATACCTACTATCTCGGCACTGAATTATTGGTCACAATAATGTTATTCGATGATACAAAAGAAAAATAAAGAGAGACACCTTTTAAATTATTAATTAATCAATCGGTTCATATGTGAGTCACAGTTATTCGTATATTTGAGCACAAATCTGCCCACAAATTTGGGAGGAGACACAAATGGCCACGTGAAGTGTCTAGTTCTAAACCCCATGTCATGTGGAGTTATAGACTTTAAAGCTTAGTTTTGTAATTTCCGTGTTTTATCTGGAAAATAGTATAATACAGTATATGAAGCAAGATGAATGAACTTTTATCACGAACAAAAAAAAAGTATAAATTGTATTTATTTTTTATTTTTATGTGAGAATAGAGTTTTTTTTGTTTGATATGTCAAATTCTGTGAGAATATAGAGTTTTGTAAAAATACCATATTATCATAATATTTTTTTAAAATTTATTATCTTTTAAGGTTTATAAGAAAATCGTCTAAGAGTGAATCTTCTAGTCTTTTCAAAACACCTCCTTTATCCCCATCTGCTTTAAACTCAGAGGAGGTTCTATTCTCAGAAGATATTTGGGTAAATAAGGACTTTAATCAATATGGATCCTTTGTGGAAGAATTTGTTTTCAACTCTAATTGTGCTATCCCTTTTGATGAGAAAATTGTGGTGATTGCTGCTGATGAAAGAAACAAAGGGGCTCAGGTACTTTTCAATTCTCTGAATCAATTGTTTCAGCTTTTTCTTAATGTCATTAATCTACTAATTTTATTTTGTTTATCTACTAAATTTTATTTATCTGCCAATTTTGTTTTAGGCTATTAATTGATGGCTACTTACTTCTTCTTAGTATCGCAGAAATATTTATTACTAGCTAGTACATTGTATATTGTATATTTTATGTGATATATGTGCCTGTTTGAACTAGTTTTGTCTTGATATTTAGGGTGTTTTAATTGTTGGCTACTTGCTTTTTATTAGTATCTCAGAAATCTTTATTACTAGTTAGTACATTTGTACATTTTATGTGATATTTGTGCATGTTTGAACTAGTTTCGTCTTGATATTTAGGGTGTTTTGATTAGGCTCTATCTTGCTTCCTTTTATCTTGTCTAAAAATGAAAATAATTGTGTGGAATACACAAGGTGTCGGAATATAAAAACTAGATAACATTTAGCTCAAATTATAAAAACTAAACATCCTGATATTCTTTTTTTTTTTGAAACCAAATCTTCTTCATCTTATTTAAGAAACTTATCTTTCTTCCCTGATGTGCATTTGGTAGATCCTATAGGTATAACTGGAGGGATGGCTTTAACTTGGATTAATGGTTTTTCTTTTGACATTGTTAACTGGAACATTAACATGATAAATGTGTTAATAAATTTTTTTTTAATGAAAAACAGTGGTTACTCACTGCTTTCTATGGAAATCCTTACAAATATCATAAGTTAAATTATTAAAATTCTTAGAAGATATTTCTAAAAAGGTAGTTTAAAATGAAATAGCTTGGATTGTAATAGGTGATTTTAATCAAGTCCTAGACCAGTTTGAAAAACAAGGTGGTAGACCTTTTAGTGAAAATGAGGTTGAGCCTTTCAGTAGACTGCTTGAGAGATTATCATTTATTGACCTAGGTTTCATTGGCTATAATTTTACTTGGAATAATCAGAGAGATGGTCATAAAAACACTCAAGAAAGATTAGATAAAGCTTATGTAAACACTGATTGGAAATTTCAGTACCCCGAATCTTCTTTATCTCACCTTTCTCACATTGATTCTGACCATTGTCCTTTAAGATTAGTGATGCCTAATAGTTCTGCTTCTGAGCAGATTTACCCTTTCAAATTTTTTGATACTTATCTTAAGGAGAAGTCTTATATTGAGGTTATTCATAAATCTTAGAACACCTATGTAGAGGATGTTTCAGAAATCTTATATTGATGTTTCTATGATTTTAAAACACTTAAAGGTTTACACTTTACTAGATCTTATGACCTAAAACAAACCCACATAAACAAAAATTTTTTTGAACTATAACGACTTTATGATTCCCAAGAGGCCATATCTAAGCAATTGTCAAGGGATAACATTAGTTAAGTTAGGGTAAAGAAATACCAAGTATTTCCACATCAAAACTCTTCGTAGAAAGAAAGAAACAAAATTGACTGCTTAATTACTCATAATGGGGAGGTTATAACTATGAAACCTCAAATTGTTGAGGAATTAAGAAATCATTGCTCTGCTATTTTCAGTAGTTATCATTCTAGTCAAGATGCTTATTCCTTTTGTAATCTCTGACACTTATAATAAAATGCTAATGACTATACCTGAGCCTCTTGAAATTTGGGAGTTGGTGGGGCCTCAGGTGGTAGCCATCATTCAGGATTTTTTCAAAATAAAAAATCTTAATCTTAAACTAAATGAGACATTCTTGTTTTAATCCCAAAATGTAAGGACCCTAAGTCCCCAAATGACTTCAGACCTATAGGCTTGAGTAATACTCCTTATAAAATTCTAACTAACAAATAACTTAAAGTCTTTCTTGATGGAATGATATCACCCTATCAATCAACATTTATCCCCTCTCGCCAAATTGCAGATAATATTGTGGTGGCACATGAGTTAGTTCATACACTTAAGAAAATGAAAGCTAAAAATGGGGTTTAGGAATAAAAATAGATATGTCAAAAGCATTCGACAGGGTAAATTGGAACTTTTTGATTAAAACATTAAAAACCTTTGGTTTTTGTGATGATTGGTGTACAATGATCTACCAATGTGTGTTTACAACATCTATTATAGTTCTTCTAAATGGCCACCCTGGTCATTTTTTCAAATCAACACGGCTCAGACAACGAGATCCATTATCTCCTTAAATTTTTATGATATGTATGGAGGTTTTCTCAAGGCTTCCGATTAATAAAAAAAATCCAAACATATTCATGGTATTAAACCTCTAGATATCCTGTTTTCTGTCATTTGTTTTCTGCAAATGATTGTCTGCTATTCACAAAGGCAAATCTAGTTATTTGTAAGAACATACTCAACATCATAGAACAATCTAGTGCTTCCTCTGGGCAGCTGATAAACTTTAACAAATATAGTGTGTTTTTAGTAATAAAATCCATCTTAAACATTAAAGAATAATGACTAGGCTGCTCAAAATAAAGAAAATCAATATACAAGTTCATACCAATGAGCACCCCTATTTATGGACAAATCCAAACTAAAAACTTTGACAATATTGTAAAAAATATGGAACCGCTAATAAAGGGTGGCAAAGCAAAGTCTTAGTTCAGGCTAGTAGGTTTGTCCTGAACAGATCTATACTGCCTTTTTTTCCTATTTACCAGATGGGCTGCTTTGTCCTTCCTAAAAAAATAAACAGTATGATCAATGATATCCAAAAGGTGTAGGGTTTAAATAGTAAAAAAATGAATAAAGCTATGGTTTCCAAGATAGCTTGAGACCAGCAAACCAACATAATTCTTTATGGTCCTCCCTTTTGAAATCTAAATATTTCACAAAATCTAACTTGTTCCATTCCAAGAAACATTCTAATGTTTCTTGGATATGGAAATGCATACTTCAAGAAATTTATTCAATCAAGAAATATAGTTGTTGGGTAGATGGGGGGTGGGGCAATGATAAATATTTTGGAAGATATTTGGATCCCTGATATGGATTGTAACCTTTTGAATTACTTAGGTTGAAAATAAAACACCTTAACACTTGAGTCTGAATTAATTGACCCTGACACAAAGAAGTGCAATCTAAATAAAGTTAGAAATAACTTTCATATTTGTATTGCTGATAGAAGTTTACTAAACAGAATATTCAAGAATAATGCTAACTCTTTAAAACAAGACATACTAAGGTTGCTTCTCACCAACAATGGAATATTTACTGTTAAATTACTTTATGAAAAAATGTATAACCCTGTTGATCTGATTTCTCATAACTCCGCTGCTCTTTTCTGGAAATCCTTCTGGAAAATGAAGATTTCCAAAGAATAAAAATCTTTATCATGAAATTTCACAATGTACTACCAGTTATGAAAAGATTTGAACTTCTCACAAATGACAATGACAAACACTATATTTTCTTCAACCACCATTTAGAATCTTTGAAACACATATTTTTTGGATGCTCTAATGCTAGATATGTTTGGATGTTACTTCCTTTAGATGATATGTATTTTGATCTTATGTCTGAATCTCCTTTGATAAAAATCTATTTTAAGTAGATAGCAGGTTTAAGTAATGAAACTATGATTGAAACTGTGGCAACCAAATGCTGGATAATTTGGAAAGAGAGATGTCTAAGAATATTTCAGAATAAATCAAATTCTAGCCTGCAAACATCTCTAGCCATATAAAAGCACATCAATTTCTGATCACTTTATAGTTATATAAGTTCTGACTTACTAGATCAGAAGAAAGAAACTACAAGAGACATACCAAACACAAAGCAATGGAAGACACCTAGTTTGAACTAGAAAAAACTTAACATGGATGCTTCAGGGAAAGATTCTAACTCCTATGCAGGTTATGGTTTAATTGTTGGAACTGATGCAGGTACAACTATGACAGTTGGAGCTGGGACCATTTATGCAGCCAGTTCAGAAGAAGCAGAAGCACTGTCTTTACTATATGCTGCTTCTTGGGCACATAATATGGATTTTATAGATTTTTTGGTAGAAGGTGTATAACTGACTTTGCAACAGGAAAGGAAATGCAATAAATTGGAGGAACCAAGCCATCAGTAGTGAAGCACTGAGAATTTTACAGACATGCAACAACTTTTTGGGATTAGTGTGTGCATGGAAGATAAGCTAGCTAAAGATGCAAGAAAACAAGGCTACCATAAGTAACTTTGGAACATTATTCCGGAATTTGTTTTAAATTCACTGAATGCAGATAGGGATAACTTAGTTTCACTTCCATGTAATTATGTCCATTTACTTTTAGTGAAGAACAGTTTCTATCGGAGGAGTCTTATATTCTAGGTTCTTATGCCGGAATAAGAACAACCAACAGTCTGGAACTTCGATGTAACTTTGCTTTCTTTTATAAGATGTTCAATTCACACACACAAAAGAAAAGGTTTATAGAAAAATTGGCACAAACTTTTTAGATAGTGTGTGAACAAAAATATACACTAATCCTTCCATCTTATTTTTATTGTGTAATATTTTCCTCCGTTTTTTATTTCCTTTTCATCTCATTTTTTTTAATGAGTCTATTATAGAATTTAATTTATAAAGTTAATACCGCAATGTTTAGACATATGTAAAAACGAAAAATTATATGTAATAAGATAAATTCATAGATAAAAAAAAACAATGTTAAAATTCAAAAATCAAAATATATATTATCGATAGATAAAAGGATATAAAAAGAAATAAATCAATGTTTGTCACCTTTTATTATTTATGAATTTTTCTTTCTATAATTCAATCAATGATAATTTTCTTTCTATAATACAAAAAAGGTTGTGATTTTGAGGATCACTTGTTTTTCTTTTGGAACTTATGAAAAAAAAAGTAGTCGTCATATTAAAAGGAGGAGCTAGAAAAAGATAAAATAATTAGAGTTCTCTGTTTTCTTTTTATTGAGAATCGTGAAAAACAATTTTTTTTATCTAAACCTACCTTACTCGACTCTGCCTTGCTATTAGTTCTGATTACTAATCTTTTTAAGTTCTGATTGAAATTTTGTTTAATTCTTATGTTTTATATGATATCAATGAATTAACTGGTTAAAGTAATTATTGATATATGGTGTTCCCATTAAATATTTTTAGTATAAAACTACTAGCGGAACTTCTGTTAATTATTTATGGTATATCCTTTCAGTCAAATGTTTTCTTATTTCTGAATTAATTTTTACCGTATAAAGTTTAGTTAAAAATGTGTTGTTTTCTTTGTAGGTATGAAAAGGTATCACAAAAAAGTTAGGAGAGAAAATTCGATTCCTATATTGATCGATGATAACGTAGTGACTCATGAACCAAAATTACAATAAAATAATCAAACTCAACCCCAATTTGTATCACAATTAAGACATGTATTTATTAATCGTGTACAAGTAGATTTGTTAATTAAATCTCTCTTTTGATCTTGGTTTATGACCAAAAATTTCAGATTATGATCCAATTGATCAAATTGCGGTTCGAAGAGGTTATCCATAAAACGTACTTGTCAGCCTAGGAATCATGTATATCCCAAAAAGATAATATCTGGAAGAAGTCGAGGGCTCAACGACAGAAAATATTTCAATAGGTACGGGAGCAGGTTAAAGTATAAAAAGGCTAAAAATGCTTTATTTTGCTTATATTGTTATCTAGTTCCATCGATAATTTGACAAGGTGGCCATGACACATTTGTAAATGTTGGATTTACTAGTTGGTGTTTTAGGGGAAAAACAAATAAAAAGGTGAAAGGGTAAATCGTAATGAATACGAGAGATCAAAATCATACAAGGCTTGCCTAAACCAAGAAAATGGTCGTTCAAGCGGTACTTCGGTCACAGAGGAGGAGAAGGGTTGATACTTTGGGGGGAGCAGAAAAAAAATGATATCTGAGCTTGATGAGTTCTAGCCGAAAAACCCAAGTCTTTGTAGTAGAGTTCAAGTAGAGGAGATGAAATTGTTTATGATAGTATGATGAACTTCGATAAACTTGCTGTCTAACGTATATGTCTTGGAAATAGATGAATTGATCTATTTATATTGTTGAACATCTCGCAAGAAGTGGAACATGTATAGGGATAAAAAGGTGGAGAACATGCCCATTATTGTCGGAAGATTCTCGAAATCGTAATATCCATTAATCCCCCATCTAATAATGTTTCACTTAATTTCTTCTTATCGTGGGTGTTCAGTTACACCTCACGGGCTACAAATCGCCATACCAATCCCTTAGTGAGTATCCCCCTGCGACATATTTGATGTCTCGTAGATTTATAATTGGGTCATGTGAATACCTCTTTGAATAATTAATCAAATAAAACGGCTACTGGTATAAATCTAGTAAGGTCAGTAAGTATATCCGAGCTTAGTATATCAAGTAGACTATACTTTTCAGCATTGTCTAGATATCACATCCCAGTAATGCTAGTTGTGGGCATAGTGATGCCATTATTAGTAATATATGCCATATTTTAACCATTTAGTAAAAATAATCGATTACTAGCTTTCAATGGCTTGGTGCATAAATCGGAGCAGCCAGTAGCAAATGGCATCGAACCATATATTTGAGTGTCAAAGAATACGTGTATAAGTGCTAAGGCCAACATCATGAAGGTTGTGACAATCGAGCGCTAGCATTGGACTAGTGCTAAGAAGTTGATGCAACGGATAATAAAGAAAAGAAAGAAAAGAAAGGTTTTGTTCAGACTTCAAATATTCCTAGGAATATCGACTATGAACAATGATAATTATTTAAACTTCGGTTTTCCGACTTTAAATAATAATCGATTAAACTTGAACAAGTTTGAGAAATTTATTC
Source organism: Papaver californicum (assembly GCA_023531435.1). NCBI lineage: Eukaryota > Viridiplantae > Streptophyta > Magnoliopsida > Ranunculales > Papaveraceae > Papaver > Papaver californicum. The sequence continues at coordinate 1,960,881 of JAJJMC010011023.1, read as the reverse complement.
TTATTAATAAAATTCAGCTGTTTAAAATAATACATGGAGGACTCTTTTATAGACTTGGGGAAAAACCCTAACTTGCTGGTCAAGGAAGGATGAAAAAAGCCCTAAACCGACTCAAACCTTAATTTGCTATTTTTGGCAAATTTTGGCCGACCTAAAATAATGAAAGTAATGATAAAATAAAACTATTTTCCGCAAACGGCGACCCAAACGGACTCCTAACGAAGAAGTTATTAACAAAACAAAAACTTTCCTAAAATAGCAAAAACGCCTGTTTGAAGCCCTAAACGATGGAATTTGGATAAAAAACCGAAGACCATGAAATGAAATCGTGTCATGTATTGATCGTTGGCCCGTTTCCAATCAAAATGGACCCCTCTTGAGCTAAATTACGACACTCGGGTCTTTAACCTCCAAATAGGCTATAGCCTGCTCATCTGCATCATTCTCCCGGGGTTGAGAGAAATTCGCCCTCGAATTTTCTTGGTCATCATCAGAATTATCACCATTATACGACACCAATTGTTTGACATTACAAACATCAGAAGTACGGATATGACTTGGAAGCTTTAACTTGTAAGCATTAGGATTAATCTTCGCGACAATTTCCAAGGGACCAATCTTGCGCGCCTTCAGTTTGTTATACTCTCCAACTGGAAAACGATCCTTTGTCAATATTTCCCACACAAAATCTCCTACTGTAAAATCCACAACTCTGCGTTTCTTATCTGCCGCCTCCTTATACCTCTCATTAGCTCGAAGCAACTGTTCTTCAGCCAACTTGTGAACCTGTTGCAACTGTTGGATACATTCTTTGGCACGAACTTCAATTCTCTTCAGATCAAGAACAAGTGCTAAATCTACTGGTGCTCGAGGATTGTATCCATAAACAACCTCGAACGGAATCATACCCAGACTACGGTTTACTGAACGACTAAATACAAATTCAGCTTGGCAAAGTTTCTGATCCCAACTCTTCGGATTTTGTCCAACCATACACCATAATATATCACCCAGCGAACGATTCACAACTTCTGTTTAGCCATCACTTTGAGGATGATATGCACTACTGAAGTTAAGCCTTGTATTAGCTAATTTCCACAAGGTTTTCCAGAAATAACTAAGGAATCTTGTGTCTCGATAACTAACAATTGAACATGGAAATCCATGTAGAAGATACACTTCACGGAAGAACAATTCAGCTACCTTCAGTGCGTTAGTAGTCTTCTTGCAAGCAATAAAATGGGATATTTTTGAAAAACGGTCAACAACTACAAATACTGAATCATGTCCCCTCTGAGTTCGAGGTAAAACCAATACGAAATCCATGCTCAAATCTATCCAGGGTTGACTTGGAACTTTCAATGGCATGTACAACCCTGCATTAGTTGTTTTTCCTTTTGAAACTTGACAGATTCGACAACTATCCACGAATTTAGCAACTTCACGCCTCATTGTTGGCCAGTAATATGACTTCGAAACAAGTTGGAAAGTATTATCCCTTCCCATGTTCCCTTCGTCATGTAACTCCTTAATAATCTTCAATCGGAGACTAGAATCAGGAATACACAATTGGTTACCTTTGAAGAGAAATCCTTCATGCATAAGGTAATCACTTCGTTTGCCTGAACTGATATCATCCACAATCTCCGCAAAGTTCGGATCAGTTAGAATATGGTCTGAATATGAATCAAATCTATTACCTCAGTTTACATGGTGTTGAGTATCATACTTCTTCGGCTTAAGGCATCAGCAACTTGATTATGCGACCCAGCTTTGTGCTTCAGTACAAAAGTGAACTCTTGCAAATAACCAGCCCATTTTACCATGTCTAGAAGAAATCTTCTCTTGACTGTTGATGTGCTTCAAAGAATCATGATCAAAAAACATAATGAACTCGTTATGAATTAGATAGTGACGCCAATGCTTCAAGGCTTGAACTATAGCATAAAACTCCACATTATAAGTATTATAGTTGAGCTTAGCACCATTCAACTTCTCACTGCAATACGCAACAGGTCGTCCTTCCTGATTCAAAACAACTCCAATTCCCACATTCGATGCATCACAGTGTAGTTCAAACGGCTTGCTGAAATCAGGTAACACCAACAGTGGTGCAGTTATCAGCTTTGTCTTGACAGCTTCAAAGGCTTCGTCAGCTTCCTCAGACCATGAAAACTTTCCTCCTTTCATGCATTCAGTAATGGGTGCCATAATGGTGCTGAAGTGGGGAATAAAGCGCCTATAAAAAGAAGCGAAACCATGGAAACTCCTTACCTCGTGTAATGTAGTAGGTGTAGTCCAATTTCTCACAGCTTCAACCTTGGACTCATTTACTTTGATTCCATCCTTGGTGACGACATAACCGAGAAATAAAACTCGATCTGTCATGAATAAACACTTTTTGATAGCCGCAAATAATTTCTCCCTGCGTAGAACTGAGAGCACTTCTCGAAGATATTGAACATGCAAGTCCATGTTAGCACTATAAAGAAGAATATCATCGAAATAAACAACCACAAAAGTACCGATAAAGGGTCTGAGTACTTGATTCATGATACACATGAATGTACTTGGCGCATTGGTCAACCCGAATGGGATAACCAGCCACTCATATAATCCTTCTCGATTTTTGAAAGCAGTCTTCCACTCATCACTTTCACGAATTCTGATCTGATGGTACCCACTCTTCAAGTCGAGTTTGCTAAACACCTTTGCTCCACACAACTGATCTAACAAGTCATCCAATCTGGGAATTGGAAAACGGTATTTGACTGTGATTTTGTTGATGGCTCGACTGTCAACACACATTCTCCACGTTCCATCTTTCTTTGGAATCAACAAGGCTGGTACTGCACAAGGACTTAGACTCTGTCGGACCAATCCTTTATGTAGTAAATCTTCCACTTGACGACGAAGTTCTTCATGCTCCTTAGGACTCATTCTGTAATGCGCTTTATTTGGCAAACTTGATCCAGGAACGAGATCAATACGATGTTGTATATCCCTGAGAGGTGGTAGCTTGTCCGGAAACTCGTTAGGAAAAACATCCATAAATTCCTTAATTAAAGGTTGAGCTGCAATGGGAATACTACTGTCATCCTGTTGTTCTTCTTTGCCAATCAACACATACAATTCACCTGCATCTTCTACCTCATCTTCAAACTGCTTAAACGACAAGAGATTGGTAGCTTATCCAGTAGATGGTGTAGGTGCAATCTCTTTACTGGGTACAAGTATTATACGTACGTCGTTCCATAAAAAAATATAGGTATTCTTATACCCTCATGACTACTTTTCCTGTCAAACTCCCATGGACGACCCAACAACAAGTGATAAGCATTCATACTAGTAACGTCGTACCATATTTTATCTTTATATTTGTTACCAATTGAAAAAGAAATCAAGCAGCGTTTGTTTACTTTTACCTCATTCCCTTTCTTAAGCCAAGAAAGCTTGTATGGATGTGGATGTGCCTTGGTTTCCAGCTTGAATAGTTTCACGACCTCTTCATCAACAATATTCTTGCAACTTCCAGGATCGATCGTACAAGTTGTCTGGAGTATATTGTTACGCAACCAGCTGTCACCCTCATCTTTACGTGGAGTGAGACAACTTCTCCTTACTAAAAAGTTCACTCCTTGATCTCCAGCAACTACTTCATCGACAGGTTCATAATCATCCTCATGATCCTCTTCATAATCAGTTACCCAGCCATCTTCTTCACGGTCGTTTTCAGTGAAAAATACCTTGTTCGCTCGTTCTGCTTTTTGACAGTCACTGGCTTTGTGCCCATATTCTCCGCACTTATTACACCTACCTCCAAAAGTTGTAACTGGGGTTTTATTTGGTGTTGACGAAGAATTAAGTTTACTAGCAGCACTAGGTGTTGAAGTACTACGGTTACTTGCTGGAGATGCTGCCACATTGATACCCCAATTTAAGCTTCTACGCCTTACTTGTTTCTTTATATTCCTTGCTCTATGATGTGCATCCGAAATAGAGCAACAATCAAACATGTTGAGTGTATCCTGATATTGTTGAGGGATACCACCTATATAACGAGCGACTTTTTGCTCATCTGACTCTGACAAGTCGTTAAGAGAAAGTAGTCGGTAAAACTCCTTGGTGTAATCGTCTATAGAACGTACTCCCTTGCGTAGGTTTTGCAGCTGCCGGTACATCAATCCAATGTAGTTATGTGGCAAAAACTCTGTTCTCATGTGTTTCTTCAACTTCTCACATGATACTAACTTCTGTTTTCCTTTACGACTGCGTAGCAGCTTGTGTTGTTGCCACCACGAATACGGTTGAGGAAGTATTGGACTTCAAATATTCCTAGGAATATCGACTATGAACAATGATAATATTCCTAGGAAGTATTGGACTTCAAATATTTAAACTTCGGTTTCCCGACTTTAAATAATAATCGATTAAACTTGAACAAGTTTGAGAAATTTATTCTTATTAATCAAATTCAACTGTTTAAAATGATACATGGAGGACTCTTTTATAGACTTGGGGAAAAACCCTAACTTGCTGGTCAAGAAAGGATGAAAAAACCCTAAACCGACTCAAACCCTAATTTGCTATTTTTGGCAAATTTTGGTCGACCTAAAATAATGAAAGTACTGATAAAATAAAACTATTTGACGCAAACGGAGACCCAAACGGACTCCTAACGAAGAAGTTATTAACAAAACAAAAACTTTTCTAAAATAGCAAAAACGCCTGTTTGAAGCCCTAAACGATGGAATTTGGCTAAAAAAATGAAGACCATGAGACGAAATCGTGTCATGTATTGATCGTTGCCCCGTTTCCAATCAAAATGGACCCCTCTTGAGCTAAATTACGATACTCGAGTCTTTAGCCTCCAAATAGGCTTTAGCCTGCTCATCTGCATCAGAAGTAGTATGGCGGTGGAGTTGGCCCAACGTCGTGCAAGTGTTGCTCAATGCTTGGATGCACAAGCTTGGAAATGGAACAAGCCTGGAAGTGCGCATACTTGAAAATGAAACAAGATTGGAAGTGGCAAGTATGGAAGTGTGCAGGCTTAGAAATTGCACAAGCTTATAAATGGCAAGCCTGGAAGTGCATAGGATTTGAAATGGTATAATCTTGGAAGTGGCAAACCCAGAAGTGCGCAGACTTGGAAATGACACAAGCTTAGAAGTGGCAAGCCTAGAAGTATGCTGACTTGGAAATGACACAAGATCGAAAATTACAAGCCTGTAAATGCGCAGGCTTGGAAGTGGCAAACTTGGAAGTGCGAAGGCTTGGAAATGGCACAAGCTTGGAAATGCGCATGCTTGGAAATGGAACAAGCTGGAAAGTGGTAGATTGTAGTATGAATGTAGAGCTTTGTAAGTGGAACATATCACCAAAAAACAATCTTCAAATTAATTTTTATTTGAGTATTATCAAAATAATAGACGCCGAAATTGTAAGATAATGTGAGAATAACCATGTCAACAGATCCTACCCCAGATAGTAATAGGATGTAAAAAGAGCTAATACTTAAAAAATAAAATAAATTATAGTCTCACATTAGCTGAGAAAAAAAAGTTTATCAAATAAGCCTTATATAATTTGAAAAATAAGAGAATTTAACCTTACATAATTTTTCATTTTTCCTTAGCACGGGATCAACTGCAAAAGATAAAATAAGAAGGCAGCTCTGCCTTTTGCTTGATGATAGTAACAAGGGGAACATCCTTCTTACTAGGCTAATAAATCAGTTAGAATTTTGACCCTCAACATCGTGAATACGTCATGATCAAATAACTACAGTTTGGGATCTTATTATCCCTGTTATACATTCATGGAATGTAGAAAAAATTTCTACATGATCTTCAAAACGAGTTTGAAGTCATTAAAATATTTATTAAAATCACATGATGGTGGTTATAGAACAGGTTAGCATGGCAATTCTTTTCTAAGACTCTACAATCTTTTATCTTCAATCCCGTATTTTCCTTGAAAAATATTCAAATATCTCCACAAGTTCAACTGTTAATTTGGCTTTTGCTTCCCAGAGGCCTTGAAGTAAAAAAACACACGAAACAAACAAATCCTAAATGCATTTCCATATAGATTATTTAGTATTGGGGGAAATTAGCACCCGGCGCAGCGAAACACATGATCTTAAAGGGCAATCAGTTATTTGAACGTATATGGATAAATAATAAGAAAGACAGAAGATAAACTAATACACAACCACAACATAAAATATATGTGGTTTACCTTTGCAGACTACATCCACGGCCAACACCCCCCATAAAAACTTAATTATATCAAGATCATTACATACTCTTTACACAACCCACAGGAGAAGATCCAAAACCAAAGAGTTACACCAAGACATACCCGAGGCCCTATTGAGAAACCTTAGAAACCAACTCTCTAAACTATTCTTAAAACAAGCCTCATCTTCTCTTCTATACCTTCTTCACGGTTGCCAGTAACAGAGGAAAAACATGGAAACACTCAATTCCTGGATAAACCCAACCGTAAATTTGAGATTTTTGGGCTTCATTGAGCCCAAATTTACGGTTGGGTTTATTGCCGAACCCAACCGTAACTATTCCTGGATACAAATAGATTTCACCGTTTTGATCATAACTCCTTCATACGTTGTCCGATTGACCTCCTACAAGATAGAATTTAAAAAATCTTAAAATCTATTTACCTAATTATACGATTGGGGTTTAAAGATTTTTTATGGTTGGGTTTGTTTAATAACCCAACCGTAATATGAAGAATTAACCAATTACGGTTGGGTTTTACCTTAAAACCCAACCGTAAGTCGAAGAAAAATGAAGAACACCATTTTTTTCCATAGTTACGGTTGGGTTTTGCCTTAAAACCCAACAGTAAGCCATCCCTTGGAGCATTGAGTTTTAAGGACAAATTTGGGTTTCAAAATCAAAAAAGTGAACTTATTCAATCATTTTAACTAGATTGAAGGTAAATTGGGTCATTCAAACAAAGAAAAACTGAAAATCACACAAATTAGATAATCCAATTTCGTGGTATCCAGTAGAATTTACGGTTGGGTTTTGGGTTAAAACCCAACCGTAACTTATTCTGTTAGTTTTTTTTACAATTTCAACATGTATTTACGGTTGGGTTCTGCCTAAAAACCCAACCGTAACCCAACCGTAATATGAAGAATAAACCTTCCCCAGACTTACGGTTGGGTGTTAAGCCAAAATCCAACCGTAACTAATCTTTAAACCTCAATCTTAAAATTAGATAAATAGATTTTAAGATTTTTTTCATTTCTATCTTGTAGATAATTGAAATACAAAGCTAACCCAAAAAAAATAAGGTCAATCGGACATCGTATGAAGGAGTTATGATCAAAACGGTGAAATCTATTTGTATCCAGGAATAGTTACAGTTGGGTTCGGCAATAAACCCAACCGTAAATTTGGGCTCAATGAAGCCCAAAAATCTCAAATTTACGGTTGGGTTTATTGGCGAACCCAACCGTAAATATTCCTGGATACATTTCATCGTTTTGATCATAACTCCTTCATACGATGTCCGATTGACCTCATTTTTTTTTGGTTAGCTTCGTCTTTCAATTCTCTACAAGATAGAAATGAAAAAAATATTAAAATCTATTTATCTAATTATACGATTGGGGTTTAAAGATTTGTTACGGTTGGGTTTGGTTGAAAACCTAACCGTAAATTTGGGCAAAAATGATGTTCATCATTGTTCTTCAAGTTACGGTTGGGTTTGGTTGAAAACCCAACCGTAAATCTGGGAAAAAATGGTGTTCTTCGGTGTTCTTAGGGTTACGGTTGGGCTCGACATGAAACCCAACCGTAAGTTTCTCTGAACAACAAAAAATCAATCTTTCAAATCGTGATTTCATCAAATTTGAGCCATAAAAACATCAAGAGTATAAGTTAGAGGTATACTCAATGCTACTATGGTTTATTGAATCAAAATCTAGGGTTTAAAAAAAAAATATTCTACTATGATTAAGATGGAGGAGGAGAAGATATGGAGGAGATGGAAAGATTTTAATTAAAGGACAAATTTGTCTTTTTTTTATTAGGTAAAGGATAAAATAGACATTTAACTTTACCCCTAGGACATCTCTTATCGTAAAATTGGGTCACCTCGCCTCTACTTGGAGCCCCTCTATTGATGTTGGAGCCCCTATATCAGGCTTCTTTATTTTTTGTGCCACGTGGTGATGTATCACAAATGAGGATAAAATTTGGATAAAAAGATCTAAAAGAAGAAATAGTCTACATTTATTTATTTAATAGTTCATAAAATTTAAAATCATATTTTATTTTATTTTATTTTTAGATACTAAGAAAAATTTAATCCATAAGAGCACCAGGGCACCATGTGAATCTTCAATTTATGACTTTTATAACTCGGTTGGATCTATGTGGTGAAGGAGTAATGTTCTTGTCTTGATCACTTGATTCACTTATGCTATAAGTCCATCCAAATGGACAGGCTCTGGTACATGAATTTTCTTTGACGTTATCTCCATCAACTGTGTTTGAAGTTGATTGATTTACTCAAAGAATTGATAGATTTTTTCATAACATACTCCATTAAAGTTTCTGCTATTGCTTGTAATTTTGTTTGTGCCTGATGGACTAGTAGGTATGGTACCAACCATTCCTCCACTATAATGCTTGGTGATACCACAGAGAACATGATGAAACCCTGATTGCTTGTCCCCGTTTCTTTCAATTGAGACTTGTGACTGACGTTCCATTTCATTTTTCAATCCCATATATGTACTCTCATTAGTTTATAACTTCCACCACTTCCAAACCTTTCATAACACCAAACTAAACTAAGTTTCCTTTAGTCACCTCGATCATATAACAATCATTTTTATTAATCGTTCCTGCACTGATTGAGGGATACTCCATAATCTTGGAACTGTTGTCCCTGTCTTTTTCGCCGACAATCCTTGATGATTCTACCATTTGAACTTCCTATTTTCTCTCTTTGCATGAACATGTTAATCTGAGTTAAAGGTTCAGTATGGCTCAACTATCACCCAATGTGGATAAATTATTCAGGATTTCCATATTTTTACTATGTGGATCATGTCTACTAAGTTTTTTCTACCCCTGTGACCTAGTCCTGGTCTTCTTCCTACTCACCATCATCCAAGACCCAAGATTTTGTCTAGCTCATTCAAATACGACATACCTACATTATTGTCCAAGATAGAATTGGACAAGTAACTAGTCAAAACAATTATCTTTTTTATGTATGGTTCATCTTACCATAATGGAATCTAACCCTAATAACACATTCGTGTTGTAATTTTTGATAAAAGATTCCAATTCGAATACAGTTTTCTATGGGAAATCAATGTTTATTTCTACACAAAATCGTGCAAACTTCCTTCATATAACCAGTTCAGTATTTGCGTCCAACTCGATCAGTTTTCCAATTTTCCTGCTACCATTGTAAAGAAGTCTTTATCATACTAATCTAGAGGCAGTTCAGGTTGTCCATCCTGCATTATGGATTTGCTAATTTTTTTCCTCAAAAGGTTTAAAATTGGGTGTTCATCTTCTCGGTGCCAAATTATGACCACCAAAGAACCAGGCTATTCTGGCTTTTTTTGCGGTCACTAATGAAAACTAAGTTTTTTTTCAAGTGTAGATGGATTAAGTTAGTACATTTTTCTTCGATCTGCTTATGGAATTAAATACGGGTGATGCATACGTGATCCACTGTGATATTTTCTAACTTTTGAAATTTACTTAGTTTTGCATATGTATCTTTGCCTTTTTGATCACAACCATTTTTAGATTTTTTATAATATATTATTGAAGGACATAATTCCATTTGCCAACCTAATTTTCATTTTGATGATTACGTTTTTTTTTTATTTGTATTACAACACTTTTTTTCAGAAGAAATTTTCGAAGGCAAAAATTCACAAACAAAGAAAGAGATAGTGTAATGGTATTGGCAGTATATTAAGAAAAAAGAAAACGAAAGGAAAGTGTAGTTAGCCGAATGAGAATATATGAAATAATATACGTTAAACTTTTATCGACGTCTTTTCAACATATTGGCTTCAGGTTTGGAAGAATTTTACAATTAAGCATGCGCAGTCGGGATGCACGCCATCTTCTAGGAGGTGACTATGGATAACCACTTCAGCACCCATTGAAAATGTAAACACCACTGGATGACCGAAATATTTAAATGAGGACAATATCAATGAATACAAATTGGAACAAAGTTAAAGATGGAAAACTTGTCAAGTGTGAAAGGGTGAACTGGACAGTGGTTTAAACTTTGATGCCGGGATTGCTCCATTTAAGGTGGTGAAACTTTAACATTCCTGATTCGCGACGGTAGTTATCCGAACGAAATATATGTAAGCATATGCCCTAAACTCTCACGAGGCCTTATTTCTTAACACAATTATCTTTAAAGGTGTAAAATAAACCTGCAATTTAACGTGTTCGGTTCGGAAGAGTAATCCACGGATAAATAACCTCTTGGAAAACTAGTGTTAGATTACCTCAACTGTGTTGAAAACCCTATTCATCATTGCTGGATGATTGTTGTGTCTAAGTAGGTATAATATTGGTGGAGGTTGGGTCGTCATAGAAAGAAAGAAGTTGAGATGAAAATGATGAACCAATATGAGAACGAAAAAGAAACAGGTAAAATAACATTATAGTTTTCTGACGAGTATGTGGAAAGGAAGATAAATTGAAAGTACGTTAGGGAAAAGTTCTGAGAAAGAAAATATAAATTTGTCAAGCGATATGAAATTGAGAAAAAAAATTAGATTTGGGAAAATAAAGATAGTTAGAAGAAAGATTGTTTTTAGGGATCATATGAACTGCTTTATACAGGGATTATGCAGATTATTTAACTATTTCTAAATGATCAATCTCATAAATATCAATTGTTCCTGCCAAGTTACACCAACTATAACAATATAAACCTAAAGGGATGACAAAGGATCTTGTAAGATCTTTAATTTCGCAGTGCCACTCTGGAAGAACTAATGGATCTAAGTAGTGATATTTTCCTAAATTACATAAAAGCTATTTTTTAATTAAATTAATTGTATCTGTAACAATAAAAATACTGAAACAGAAGATGTTAACAATAAAATAAAATCTCTGAATTGCACAAAGGACAGAACCACCTGCTCAGTAAATTGTCCTTAACACAATAGTCCGTGGCACTCCTCAAGAATGAGAGATGCTATACCCCCACAACGGAGATGTTTCCAGGATAGAACTGCCCGTTATGATTTGTATAAGCACAATACAAATCACCCGCTCAACGAACTCAACAACAATAGAAGAAAGAAGGAAATAAACAAGCAAAGCGCATAGTAAAGCAAGAAGCGGATAAAAAAGCTAGGGATAGTAGCCTGCTCTGGGATGAATTAGAATGAAAAATTCTGAGGGAATTTATAGGCAGAAATCAGAGACTGGTAGTAATGTCAATTGATGACAATTGATTCTCAATCAATTTCGTGCATGGAGCGCGGACATAAGAGACAAAACGGAAAGAAAACGGGCAGAATTCAAAACAGCCATTACTGCAAGAGAAATTTTTTAGCAAGTAAAATATATTTCACCGGGTCAGACGACCCCCCATTAAGACAATTTATTTTTATATTTAAATTCATTTGGAAAATATATCAAAAGAATTTTGTCCAAAAAGATAAGTCTTGGATGACCCACACCCACACCCGAACCCGAACCCTAGACCGCCGCCGGAACGGACGACGACGGCGTGCGTGCTTCGGTGCGAAGCACCGCGCGTGTGTGAAATGTGTGGTTGCACCAACTATCCCATTGCCTAAGTCTTCTCCCTCACACAAAAGTGTGTTGACCCAAAGGGACACTCTTAGATGCAAATTTCTTAGTAATATGGAGAGGTAACATCTGTAGTTCCTCCTATATGGGACTAAAGGTTTTATTCACAAATAGTGAAAATGAGCTAGTGTCCTTAGTGAACCTTTGGTCCTAAGTTCCAATTAGTCCAAGACCAAAAACAAAATACATAAAATCATTTTCTCCAACAATCCCCACATGAATGAAAAACCGATAAAAATCAGAAACCAGAAAGCGAGAAATACCACTATAGGTAATAGATGTTCATAAGGTCTTGAACCTTTGCTTAGTGAGAAAGTACCGGAACTATTTGATGGACAGTGAACATGATGTCTTGAACTGCCATCGTTTGGTGTAGTTCATCAATAACTTCCACGTGTGATACCACTCTAGGAGTTGTCAAGTTCGTGCCATTGTGTCCATTTTGGCCCTGGACGTATCCCGTTTCTTAGAATGCTCTAGAGAATCAGCTCAATTCTCATATGAAGCGGCTCACTTCCACATTCATATAGGTGAGTTCCATCAAGAGTGTTTACTGCTACACCCCACTTCAATCTTAAATTGAAACTATAAAACTCATTAAGACTTAATAAAAAGTCATCTTTCACATGCAGTCACACTATCACGTCTACACCGTAGGGAAGGGACAGGGAATGACTTTAATCCACCACAAATTAGTTATCTCATTTAAAACCTTGATCTTGGATCTCCAGTCAGCAAGGTTGAGTATCCTTCATGGCAAGTTTATTTAATAAGCTTAAGCCCCATCCCCCTTGATGCATTACTAACTATCTCATTGGACAAACCTTTCGTCAAAGGGTCCGCGATATTCTGCTTAGACCTCACAAAGTCAACAGAATAACGCCAGTTGAGATTAGTTGTTTCAGGGAATTATATCTTCTACAAATGTGTATAAACTTCCCGTTATAGTTGTTGTTTTTAGCATTAACTATTGCAGCTTGACTATCACAATGTATAGATATAGCTGGCACAAGCCTCTGCCACAGAGGAATGTCTTCTAAAAAGCATTTTATCCAAGCGGCTTCATCTCCTGCTTTATCTAACGTAATAAACTCCGATTCCATATTGGATCAAGCTATACATGTTTGTTTGGAACTCTTCCAAGATACAGACCCACCTGCTAGAGTGAAAACATACTCACTCGTAGACTTAGACTCCTCTGAGTCTGATATCCAGTTTGCATCATAAAATCCTTCAAGGACTACAGGGTATCTCTCATAATTCAAACGAAAGTTCAAAGTGTACTTCAAGTACCTCAGCACTCTAATAAGTGCATCCCAATGCTCCTGCACCGGATTACAGGTATACCTACTCAACCTACTCACATCATAAGCAATGTATGGTCTCGTACAATTTATCAAATACATCAGACTCCTATAACACGTGAGTATTCAAGTTGTGAAATTCCATTACCCCTTATTATTTTTGAGTCTACAACAAGGATCATACGGAGTACAAGCAGGTTTACAATCAAATTGATTATATTTTTTTAAGCACAGATTCAACATAATGAGATTGACTAAGACTATATCTATCAAATTTTCTTTTAATCTTCATCCCTAAAATCACATCAGTGGGGCCTAAGTCTTTCATGTCAAAGTTCTCATTTAGCATGTTCTTTGTAGAATTAATTACATCCATGTTTGCACCAAGTATAAGCATATCATAAACATACAAGCATACAATCACACATGCATCATTCACAAGTTTAGTATAAACACACTTGTCATATTCATTGATTTTAAAACCACTAGAAAATCATTGAATGATCAAAATTTGCATGCCACTGTTTAGGTGCTTGTTCCAAACCATACAAAGATTTTTTCAGTTTACAAACTTTGTTTTCACAACCTTTCACTGCAACTCCCTCAGGTTGGTCCATGTAAATTTCTTCATCTAATTCACCATTTAGAAAAGTTACCTTTACATCCATTTGATGTATCTCTAAGTTATGAACAACAACTATAGCAATTAAAATCCTAATTGAAGTAATTCTCGTAAAAGGTGAATAAGTATCAAAGAAATATACACCTTCTTTCTGTTTATAGCCTTTAACTACTAATCTAACTTTGTATTTTTCCACAATTCCATCTACCTTACTTTTCCTTTTGAAGATCCATTTACAACCTATGGGTTTACACCCTAGAGGTAAATCTACAATCTCCCACGTACCATTTTGTATAATGGAATCCATTTCACTAATGGCAGATTATTTCCACTATGGAGCTTCAGAAGAATTCATAGCTTCTCTATAAGTCCATATATCAGTCTCAACTAAGATTTTATGAAGTCTGGCCCAAATAATTTTTCAGTTTTAAGCCTTTTACCTCTTCTAGGCTCAAATTCAACTTCATCTTCCTCTAAAGGTAATGTCTGACTGGTCGAAGGGACATCTAGGGGATCAATACATATCATACAAGAATCATATTTCAACGGCAAAACATTTTCAAAGAACACAACATCCCTATACTTTAAAGTATTCATAAGAAGGTTGTCTACCTTTCCATAACTCATATGGAGTTTTGTCTGATCCTTTAAAGAGTACTCTGTTCAAGACATAGCAAGGTGAGAGGACGGCCTCCTCCCATAAGTTTGTAGGTAATCCTGAACTAATTAACATGGCATTCATCATCTCCTTAAGGGTTCAGTTATTCCATTCAGCCACACCATTAGCTTATGGTAAATAAGGAGGGGTTACTTCGTGTATAATGCCATGTTCTATGCAAAAATCTCCTATAGGAATTACATACTCACCACCACGGTAAGACCTTAACAGCTTTAGTGGTAGCACTCATTTGGTTTTCAACTTCTAGTTTATACATCTTAAAGGCTTTTAAAGCATCATCCTTACCTTTATGCAAATATATGTGACAGTTGCTCGTACAATCATCTATAAAAGTGACAAACCATTTCTTACCACCTCTAGTTTGAACCGATTTCATGTCAACTAGGTCTGAATGAATTAATTCTAATGGCTTAGAATTTCTCTGAACATTTTTTCTAAAAGGTTTTTTAGCATATTTTGATTCTACACATACTTCACATTTATGTTCATTATCCAAAATAAATTTGGGTATGTAGCCTATGCTAGCCAGTTTATGCATTGACTTATAGTTTACATGTCCAAGTCTACCATGCCAAACATTTAATGACACACAAACATAAGCAGAAGAATCAATTTTATTCATTTCATCAGAGGTTACATAAGTTTATAGATACCCCCATTCTTATAACCCTTACCCACATAATCCTTACCCTTAGTGACAACAACTTTTCCATATTCAATTACAATTTTAAAACCCTTATCATCTAAAATAGCACAAGAAACAAGATTTTTGCAGATGTCCGGAACATGAAGAACTTCATTCAATGTGAGAGTCTTTCCAGAAGTGATCTTCATCCCAACTTTGCCTTTTCCTGCAACTTGTGTTGCAGATGAGTTACCCTTGTAGAGTTTCTCCCCTTCCCTACCTTCTGATAGGAGGTGAACATATCTTTGTTTCCACAGACAAGCTTGGTAGCACCAGAGTCTACCCACCAGTCTCTCACATTGGTTACCAAATTAAATTCAGACATCGTACCAGAAAACTCGTTCTTATTGTTTTCAACCAAATTAACATTGTTTTTCTTGTTATTAAAGTCTTTAGTTTTCTACAGTGAATTGCCATATGACCAGGAATTCCACAAACATAACAAGCACCCTTAATTTTACCAATACCAGATTTGGGTTTTTGAAACATACCTTTCCTGTGAGGACCAGGCTTAGGGTTGCATTTGCTTCTCTCACCCTTTTCAGTATTGGAAGACTTGTGTTCAATTACATGAGCCTTGTTGGACATGTCCCTTGCAGAAGATACGTTCTTATCTTTGGAGAACAATAACTCTTCCACTTGAATCTTCTTACCCAAATCAACCATACTGACTTCACCAGTTTCATGTCTCAATCTACGTTTGTATTCGGAAAAAGAAGACGGTAATTGCTCAATCACAACAGACACTTGAAAAGTTCCATCTATCACCATGCCTTCAGCAAGAATTTCATTGATAATACTCTGAAATTCAAGGAATTGATCAACCACAGATTTGTCATTCGACATTTTATATTCCAAGAACCTAGATACTAAGAATTTCTTACTTCCAGCAGTTTCAGCTTGGTATTTTGCCTCTAAAGCAGCCCATAAATCAAAAGTAGAAAAAAATTTCCTTTGCATTGTAAAAATCATACAGTGCATCCTTTAAACAATTCAGAATATGGTTTTTAGCCATATAGTTCTTTCTGACCCAACTGTCCAATTCCCTTTCATTTCCAACATCATTCAAACTTTTATCAAAAGATTTCAGAACAAGATCATCTAGCATATGAAAACTCAAGAAAAAAACATCTTTGATTGCCATCTTTTGAAATCCTTTCCACTGAATTTTTTTGGTATGTCAATATCATGTTTACCCATTGTATGTGAGACTAAAGGTTTCATTCACAAATACTGAAAATGAGCTAGTGTTCTTAGTGACTCCTTGATCCTAAGTTTCAATTAGTCTAAAACCAAAAATAAAACACATAAAATCATTTTCTCCAACATTAATAGGTGGAACGAACCCTATAGTTACGGAGTTCGGTCTGTGAGAAATCTAAGGACGAGTAATTTATAGAAAAATGTCACTAAATATAATCTTGGTAATGCATGTAAAAATTCCACACTATTAGATAACCGTAATGACTAGTTGAAGACAATATCGATAGGTCAGTTGTATTACTTAAAAGTTTCATTCACCATACATGAATGTTTTCTGGATGTGAGTATTTTTTCCATCGACACTGTATTTTTTTCTTTTTTAAAAGAGGAAGGTTAATAAAAAAATAAAACTTCAATAATGTTTATAAAAAGATATCACCAACGAATAAATATCTTCCAATTACAAAAAAGAACCGTAATTGGTACATTCTTGAAAACATCTTAAGTTCGAATACTATAACAATAAGGTAGACTTCATAGTCAGAATTAACTCTTCCTCCGATTTGGGCTATTTTCGCGTCACTAGTCTAACTACACAAAAAACAAACATACGTGCACGACATATTGAACTAGTGGTTCCCAATGCTTCCATGGATTGGTGCTTAGTTACTAAAAAGATAAAAGTCAAAATTCTTTTTTCTAGGCAAGTTAAAAAAGTAATTGTACAAGTTTAAGCTGTTGGAGTATAATTATTAAAAGGATTTTTAGAACATATTTATCAACATTTAATTGCTAACCTAGTGGTTAACGATTTTGGACTTTGAGGGTAAGATCTTAGAATAAACCTTCCCCTGCTGACTCAGTGTATGCGTATACATATATTATACCATTAGTCCGGAAACATAGCTTTGGGGCCTTTGGAGGTCTTCTCTTAAATTAGGAAAGTTTTCAATTTTTGAAATTTTTTTGAAAATTTTGATTCAATGATAATTAATTTCCATTTATACTTATTCATTTTCTATAAATGAAATTGGTGTTTTTTTTAACCGTTGAGGATTTTAAGAGGAATTAATCGACATTAATAAATTTTATTAAAAGTAATTGAATTGTTTTAAAAATATAAAAAACATGTTTTACTAGAGAGAAAAACACAAGTTTTCTTAACCCTAAGAATTCTGAGCAAGAATTGAGATAGTTGTAATGTTTAATCTTTCACAGTGCATGAGAGATTGAGAGATTGAGAGATTGAGAGATTGAGAAATCGTCTGTTTTATCCTGTGGATGACGTTACAACTTGAAGAACTGCTTGCAAAATAAGGGAAAAACCGCGAAATCGTCTTAAAGAAAGCGACCTATTCCGTAACTCAGCCTTCGTCGATTTTTGTTTACTTGTGCTTGTTTGTTTTGCAGAAATTATTTAAATTGTTTCCAATATTTTTAAGACGATTTTTTTTTTCCATGGATACCGAAATAAAAATTATTTTTGATACCAACAAGCCCTTCAAGTTTGAAGGACTTCCTTTAGAAGATGAAAATAAAAGATGTTCTTTTATTTCAAACTAATGAAGTTACACATGATAGTTACCTCTATCAAACCAACTGATCCAACAGATGAGAAGGCTACTGATCCTGGTGTTGTACCTTCTTCAACTGCAACTACGTTACAACCTAAGAACATGTTGTGATAATTACTCTTGAAGAAAAACAAAAAACCTATGATAATGGATTGATGATGATTTTGATTGTAAAAATTATATTCTTAATGCTTTATCTGATGATGTATATTAAATATTACTCCACATTTGATATTGCTGAAGATGTCTGGGATGGTTTACAGAAAAAGTATGATATTGAGGAAGTTGATTCAAAAAAAACATGTTATAAGCCTCTACATGAAATATCAAATGGTAGACGAAAAATTAGTTGTTGCTCAGGCTTATGAACTTCAGAAAATAATTCACAAAATTATGACTGATGGTATAAAAATTGATGAACAATTTCAAGTAGCTGTAATGATCGATAAATTTCCTCCCACTTGGAAATATTTTTGTAATGTTTTGCGTCATAAATATAAATAATTCTCTCCTGAAAGTTTGTCTGTTAAGCTCAAGGTTGAAGAAAAAGCTCGGAAACAAGATAAAAATGAAGAGATTATTATTGTTTCCAACAATAAAATTCATACTCAAGCTAGTATTAAACCAAAGAGAAATAACATGAAACCTGATCGGAACCACAAGAAAGGAAAGCCTAATCATAATGGGAAACCTAATCTAAACAAGAACCAACACCCATCAAGCAATGATCAAAATTATAATTCTAACTTTATTTGTTATGCCTGTCGTAAGCCAGGCCATATGGATTGGAATTGCAGGAATAACAAAGGCAAAAATAACAAACAAGTTAATGTTGAAAGCGTTATGATATCCATGGTTTCATATCCAGAGTTTTACATGGTTGGTGGTTCCAATGGGTGGTGGATAGACTGCGGTGCTTCGCGCCAGTGTTGGTGCTTCACGCTATTGTTGTTTTGATAAGTCTTTGTTCAAGATCTATACCGAGATCAAAGATAAGAAATTGTTGTTGGGAGATTCTCACACCACTAGAGTTCAAGGTTCCGGTACGATATAGTTAAATTTTGCATCTGATGGACACTTATGCTGAAAAATGTCCTTCACACTCCAAAAATGAGGAAAAAAAAACTTTGTTTCCAACTACCTTCTCAATAAGGCTGGGTTATATCAAACTATTGGGTCTGATCTTTATACTATTACCAAAAACAAATATGTGTGTAGGAAAATGTTATGCTACTGATGGAATATTGAAGCTTAATGTCGAAATGAACAAAATTGCATCTTCTTCTTATATGGTTTGGAATTTTAATATTTGGCATGCTAGACTCTGTCATATGAATAAGAAACTAGTAAACAACATGAGAAAGTTAGGTTTCCTTCCTGCACTTTCTATGAACGATTTTGATACACGTGAATGTTATAGTCAAGCAAAGATAACTAAGACTCATCATAAAAGTGTTTTCAGAGAAACTAAGCCTTTGGACTTGGTTCATTTCTAATCCTAGTGAATATGAAGGTATCTTAATTAGAAGTGACAAAAGATACACCATGACTTTTATTGATGATTATCCTAGTATTTATGTTTACTTGTTGAGTTATAAAAAATGAAACCATTGAAATGTTTAAGATTTTTATTATTGGAGTTGAAAATCAATTTGGAAGGAAAATAAAAATATTTCCTAGTCGTAGAGGTCTTGAATATGATTCTGCTCCATTTACTGAAATATATCAATCCCGTGGAATTATACATGAAAGAACAACTCCTTATAATCCTGAAATGAATGGTAAAGCTGAAAAAAAAAAACCATACTCTTAATACACTTAATGTTGCTTGCTTGCTTAGTTCTGGTGTTGCTCCTCATTAGTGGGGAGAATGTTTGCTAATTGTTTGTTATGTTTTGAATCGTGTTCCCAATTATAGTCCAACATATCCCCTTATGAAATTTGAAGGAAAAAAACCCCAATATCTCTTATTTTAGAGTATGGGGTTGTTTAGCTTATGTTTGAAAACATAATCCTAAAAAACACAAGTTAGAAAGTAAAGTTTACGAAGTGTTTTTGTTGAATTTGCTCAGAACGGTAAGGCTTATTTTTTTGATCTTAATTATAATGTGATTATTGAATCTATTGATGTTGATTTCTTCATAAATAAATTTCCTTTTAAATATAGACATGGGTGTGTGTGTGTGGGGGGGGGGGGGGGGGGGGGGGCGGGGGGGCGGGGGTGGGGGGTGGGCGGTGGGTGGGGTGTCTCTACCTAGTATTGTACCAAGTACAAGTTCTGAACTACGATTGAAGAACTTAGAAATGATGAATCTAGAGTCATTGAAATTAAACCTAAACTAAGCAAGAGAGCTAGGACTGGGAAGGAATTTGGTCCTGAATTTTATGCTTATAATTTAGATGAAGAACCTTCTAACTTGAAAGAAGCACTTTGTTCTTCAGATGCAAACTTTTCGCAAGAAGCCATTGGCAGTGAAACGAACTCCCATATTTTTGACGGATCCTAGTATTTAACAAACTTACCTAATGGTTTTAAAACTCTAGGTTTTAAATGGTTCCTTAAAATGAACTAAAACCTGATGTTTCAATGGAGAAATATAATTCTAGGTCAGTAGATAAGGCTTTAGGCAGAAAGAAAATATAGTCTTTTTTTACACTTATTCTCCTGTTGCCAGAATAACTTTCATTCATTATTGTTCATGTTGTGCATAATCTTGTTATTAATCAAATGGATGTTAAAACAAATTTCTTAAATAGTGAGTTAGAATATAAGATTTATACGAACCAACTTGAATACTTTATAGTTTCTGGCCAAGAAGTAAAGTTTGTTGGTTAGACAAGTCATTTTATGGTCTGAAACAAGCTCCTAAGCAATGACATGAAAAGTTCGATA
This sequence comes from Papaver californicum, assembly GCA_023531435.1. Lineage (NCBI taxonomy): Eukaryota > Viridiplantae > Streptophyta > Magnoliopsida > Ranunculales > Papaveraceae > Papaver > Papaver californicum. The sequence continues at coordinate 1,940,066 of JAJJMC010011023.1, read as the reverse complement.
ATTTGATGATTGAGAATAGTATTAAAATGAATGAAAGTGACAAATTCATATACTATAAGTTTGAGAATAAACATGCATTATCATTTGTTTGTATGTGGATAATTTGCTGATTTTTGGTTCAAACTTGTTTGGAGTTATTGAAACTAAGAATATATTGAGTTCTAATTTTGACATGAAAGGCTTGGGTGAAGCTAGTGTGATTCTTGGAATTAAAATTACTAGAACTGATAATGGTGTTTCAAGATCAATCTTATTATATTGAAAAGATTTTGAAGAAATATAATTATTTTGATTGTAAACCTGTTTGTACTCCTTATGATTCTAGTGTTAAATTGTTCAAGAATACTGGAGATAGCATTAGACGAATGAGTATGCTAGTATAATTGATAATCTTTGTTTATGAAAACGATTTTAGTAGGATAGATATTGCTTATGCAGTGGGAGGTTTTATGCTAGTTTACCAGTAATCCTGGTATGGAACACTGGTTGGAAATTGAGAGGGTTATATGATATCTGGAAAAAAAACCGTTAACTTAAGATTATACTATCAAAGGTTTACCGCAGTCCTTGAAGGATACTGCGATGTTGATTGGAATACCTATTCAGATGACTCCAAATCCACCAGTGGATATTTATTCAATATTGATGGAGACGTTGCATCTTGGAAATCCAAGAATAAAACTATCTTAGCTCATTCCACGATGAAGTTTGAATTAATAACATAAACATCATCCAATGAAGAGGTAGGTTGGTTGGGAAACCTACTGTCAGACATCCCTGTATGGGATACCATCTATACTGCGATAATACTGCGGCTATCGAAAGAGTTCAGAGCCATTACTATAATGGTAAGATTTGCAAGATTCGTCGAAGGCACAGTACAACTAGAGAATTTATCACAACTGGTGTAAAAGTGGATCATATAAGGTCCGAAGGAAATTTGGTTGATCCTTTGACGAACGGATTAACAAGAGAAAAAGGTATGGAATACCTCTAAAGGCATATGACTTATGCCCATTCGTAATTGAGTCATTTTTATGGATACCCTACCTATAGACTGGAGATACCAAAAAATAAGTTCAAAGGGAAAAACAAGTCAGAAATGATATAGACAGAGTCATGCATTTTCCCATGACATGATATCCTGAAGCGAGTTGAGGTTGAGTGTTTTTTTTTCAAACTATTAATGATGTCTATTAGAGTGTGGTACTAAGCTACATAAATATTTTTGATAGACTTACATATAAGAATGTGAAGGTGTAGTCGCCTTCTATACGAACTTGGGCATTTCTCTAGAGCGTTCATTAAAACTGGGATATCAGCACAAGGTCGTAATGTGTTGGCTATTGGACTTAGCTCTTAGTGTATCTCTATGTGTTGGATAATTGTTATGTCTTCCAGAATTGGAGTTCAAGACAATGTCACTCTATATTCTTGCATTTAGAAAATCTAACACTAAGCAAAAGTTCAAATCGATGATACATTTTCTTGTTCACAAGTATATAATCCTTGCTCAATGTCTTTAAAAACATAAGTGGGGGATTGTTGGAGTATATTTGTTAAAAGGATTTTTTGGATACTCTTATCAGTGTTTAATTGCTAGCATAGTGGTTAAGGATTTTGGAATTTGAAGGTGAGGTTTTATGATCAAACCTTTTTCCTCTGCTTGATTGGATGTATGCAGTATAGTTAATCTAGGCCGAGATTTTGTCGAGATTTTCGGTTTCGGTCCTTGTCCGTTACGAGTTGTTTAATCTTGGCGAGACGAGATTTGACCGAGAAACCTGCCGAGACGGATGAGATTACACTGAGATTCAACCCATATCTTGCCGAGACGAGCTTAACATATAAAAATGTAGTAATAAAAATCAAATCCAACCCAAACACACTCTTTTATTTTCTTTTTCTTAAAAATTGTTAATTTTTCTTTATATTTATACAAGCTTAACATATACAATGTGTGCAAAATGATTGACATATATATTACGGGTATAAAATTTAAAAATAAAAAATTCCAAAATTAATTACTTTTTTTGGTGTATGTGTACACGTATATGTATAACATTAGTCCGGGAGCGGAACCTTTGAGGTCTTGGGAGTTCTTCCCTTGAATTTGGAAAGATTTTAATTTTTAAAAATTGTTTTTAAAATTTTGTTTTAATGGTAATTAATTTCCATTTATACCTTTTATTCTTTATAAATGAAATTGGTGTGTTTTAACTATTGATGATTTTAAAGAAAATTAATCTCTGCTAATAAATTTTATTAAAAGTAATTGATTTATCATAGTAATATAAAAAATATGTTTTGCTTAAGAGAAAAATACAAGTTTTCTTAATATTAAGAATTCTAAGTAAAAATTGAAAGAGTTATAGTGTTCAATATTTTATAGTGTACGAAAAATTATGAAAGATTGAGAGATCGAAAAGTTATTTTATCCTGGGATAACGCTACAACTTAAAGAATCGCTTATACAACTAGAGCAGAGCCGCTAAATTAATTTAGGAAAAAATTACCCAGTATGCCATCCAGCCTTCATCAATTTTTGTTTAATTGGGGTCGTTTATTTTGGAGGAATTATTTTAATTGTTTCCAACATAAGGCATAATACGCTACTGATGGTGACATATAGCTACCCACTTACCCTTACGTTTTGTTTACCAAGTAAAACAAAGACATCCTTACGGGTGGTAACTTCATCGAATGACAATACAGAATCTAAGGTTTAGAACACGACTATTTGTTTCTCCCAACTTTGAGGGTTGACGTAGATCCCATGTATTAAATCACTCACAACCGATTGATAAATAATTTATAAGAAAGCTCTCCTTTATTTTTTGTATGACACTAAATAATACTACTTCCTCCGTTTCTGGAAAAGAGTTACTATCACTTTTTCATTTTAGCCTAAAAATAGGTCAAATTAAAAAAGTGATAGTAACTCTTTTCCAGAAACGGAGGTAGTATTATTTTAAAAGAACAATAATTTTGTAGCAATAATTCAGTATTCAGGTGTCAATAAACGGACTATTTTTTCTCTTTATAAATACTCACTAATTATCTTCACAACTCTTCATTCACAAAATAAATTTAGCATACCACTAAATACTTCTCTCTTTTTCTCTAAACCATTTCTATATCAAATGGCAGCTTGTGTTGTTTTTTCTAATGATCAGTCTTCTGCTTACGTTTATTTTTCCTCTGAATTTACATACTTTTTTCAATATACTTACAATCATTTTTCGTAATCTTTTTGTTTTCATTTTACTGTTTTATCAACCATTTTGGTTTCGAACATCAAGTGGGTTTAGTTTTTCGATCGTAGAATTTATCGCCGACATTAAACATTGTTATTCGATCATTTTTGCTATCTCATTAAACGATATTTGTGATTATTACCCACAACATCCAATACGTACTAGCTATATGCGACCAACCAAAAAAACTAACTATATATATACAACTATGCTCTATTGCTTTACGTGTAAAACTAGTTAATGAAATTTGTCTACTTATTTCTGTCAAAATACCAGAATCAACGCCATGGTTGGAATGGTAGCTGACACAAAGGGACCAATAGAATTTCCACACAATGTAGCTGAGATTGTATTAGTTCGACATGGGGAGACCACATGGAATAGCGCTGGAAGAATTCAGGGAAGCTTAGAATCCGAGCTTAATGAGGCAGGATGGAAACAAGCCGATGCAGTAAATATCTTTTCCTACATAATACGTGGATTAATACGCTGGACATTGTTTAATTATCAACTCATGTTGCATTATAAACTACCACAAAAATCAACCATTTTGTTTCGGGTAACCTTGTTGATGTTGTTATAGATCGCAGCTAGGTTAGGAAAAGAACTGAAACCTGCGGCCATATACTCATCTGACCTCAAGCGTGCTAAAAATACCGCAGAAATGATAGCCAAGACATGCCATATCCCCGAGGTTGATTTTTGTTCTTTCGTAACATCATACTATACAGTTCCTTTTTCATTTTCTTACTAGTGATTGTAATGAGAGTTTCTGAATATGAGTTCACTTATATGTATATCAACATGAACCGATATCAGGTGATAGAAGTGCCAGACTTGAAGGAGAGACATGGAGGAAGCCTACAAGGTTACTACTGGAGTGAAATTCAAGAGAAAGAACCCGAGGCTTACCTTGCTTTTTTCTCTTTCGAGAAAGACCTTGAAATCCCTGTAAGTAACTGCTTAAATTGAAAAAATGGGTCTATTGTCCAAGTACCCCTAAAACATGGTTCTCATGGACAAATAAACATTATTGATGGTTGAAATTGACACTAAAATACTTAGACAATTATATCCTTCATTTTTATATATTTTTATTCTTTTTATCCTTTCTCTCTCCTATTTAAAAACAAACCATAAAAAAATGCATAACTTCCAAAATATATATCCAATTTTAATGAAATTTATATTTTTAGAAAGGGTTTTAAATTATCTATAAAACAAGATTCATTGTTGATAGTAAATTCGAAAGTATTTTTTTCGAAAAAAAAAATTAGGATGAAACTGGTTGTATCCTGGCTTAAACTAAAATAGAAAAATTTATTCGAAAAATATCTAGGATGAAACTGGATGCAACCTGGCTTAAATTAAGAAAAACAATTATTCAAAAAATAGTTAGGATACAACCAATTTCAACATATAAATAAATAAATATGTAATATGCAGGATGAAACCAGATACATCCTGACGCAAATATATTTTTTTGTCAAAATAAGCAGGATGAAACCAGATACATCGTGAAGAAAATAATTTTTTTGTCAAAATATGCAGAATAAACCAGTTTCATCCAGGTTTAAACCATCAATTTATCTAAGTTTAATATGTAACTTATGAGATTTCATCATATTTAAATTACTAATAACGTATTGTACAATTTAAATTGTTTCTATGTCCAAAAAGAAAACAATTATTATTACATCATAATCAAACACTAAGGAATAGGTAAAAGGGGATTACAAAAAAGTAGAGGATGTCCTTTGTTTCTTTCTAATGGTTAGACATTTACTTGATATAGTTCAGTTTGGTGTATCTACGGATTCCGTTGCTGCTTGGATCAAAACAATTCACTTTAATTACCCTTCAATACTTCATCGTGTCATCGTATAATTAGCAACAGTCACTACAGGGAAACTATATTATTACCGTCCAAAGGTCTAGTTGATGAACAAATATGATGAATATGCACCTAGTCTAGATTCTTAACTCACGAACTCATTTCCTTGTTAATCTTAAATTAAATTAAGGGTATAATAGTCATCCATTATAAAAATAAAAATATATATTTGGGTTGAATATCCAAATTAGGATACTAGAAAAGTATCTATAAGATTGTTGGATATTAGGGAAGTATTTTATTTTATTTGTCTTCTACACCCATAAAAAAGAACCTAAAGGTTATTCAACCAATTAATTAAATAAAATTTAGAGATAATCAATTTCATAGGTTCATCCAGCTTCACGTTTATCTCTAAATATGAAATATCGTGTGCACGGCATTTACATAGGGGGGAGGAGAGAGCTTTAATCAGCTGTGCGAGAGGTCTGTTTCTGCTCTCGAAGAAATCGCATCCAAACACAAAGGTACATAAATGTTACTCCGTATAACTTATAAGTCATACTCCCTCCGTCCTGATTTACATGATCGTTTTGGTTCTCTTTTGATCCATATAATTACATGATTGTTTTGTGATTTTGGTACAAAACTTCCAAGTTTATCCTCACAAAGAAAATGGTACATATACCAGTGGACGTACTCAAATAGAAAGATCTAGTACTAATTCACCTTTTGTTGTGTGTGCACAGGTGAACGAGTTATCGTGGTGACACACGGTGGTGTTCTAAGAGCCATTTATATGGTGGTCACCGGTAAATCCAGTGCAGGAAAAATAATGAATGCATCGGTAAATGTAGTCCATCTCACTGAGAAGAAATGGGTACTCAAGACATGGAGTGATGTTAGTCACCTCAATGAAGTTGGATTTCTCCAACGTGGATTCAATGGGGATGCTTTCCATCACTAAACCTATCAATAAATGGAACTTGATTATTATGATTGTCTATGAGTGTTCGTCCATATAGGGACGGTTTATCTGGATAAACTTGGTCTGCGGCAAGTGTGTTTATTGAATAAATTAGACTGCAACATAATATTAATGTCTATCATGAATTACCTGAGAATATAAATTTCAGGTTCATTATCAAATTGTCTATGGAAAGTAACTTTGGTTTTCACTAAGATGTTTGGAGCATGTTTATTTGGATCGATCGGTTAAATTAGTTTTCAGTTGATCATTTAGATCGACAAATAAAATAAAACTGTGTTATTTCTGACTAATATCAATCTCCTCCTTGTAATTTCTCGAAAAGGAAAAAAAGAAAAAAAGATACATTAAAATGGTTAGATAATATCAAGGTTTAAAAAACGGCCGTTTTTTCAAGAAACGGGCGTTTAAACGGTCATGTATATGTAGCGTATCCGTATTTAAATAATATTAATAAATAGGAAAAGATTGATGTTTTTTAGGCTTGTTATCATTGTTTTTACGCATATGTTAACTGTTTTTATAAAAAAATAAAAAAAAATTCTTAATAACATTTTAACATAAGTATTTTAGGCTGTTCTTTCCGTTTTCACGTCCATTAAACCTGTTTTCTAGAAGAAAAGAATATAAAAATATTCTTTACCCAAATTTTTCTTTTTAAAATAAAAGATTGAAAAATTACAATTAAAAAAATCAAAATAAATGAATAAATAAATAAAACAAAAACGAAGTAACACTGTTATTTAGACCGTTATAACAGTTTTCACCATGTGATCACCGTTAGATAGGAACTTCATATCATAATTTATTTATTTTTCCTAAATAACCGTTATCATATCTGTTATTTTTAAAAAAAACGTCAAAAAACACATTCTTTGTCCGAAATATGCTCACACCCGTTAAAATACGCTATAACGGTCTCTGTCTATCCCCATGACCCGACCTGCAACCCGTTTTTCAAACCTTGGATAATATGGTAACACATAACAAAATGTACCAAGTTTACGTGAGATTGTGGTGCACATTGAAAAAACGTGCCAATGCCCCGTAGAAACTGAAAAACTGAGCCGCTTAGTGCATTTTCTCATAGTGGATGAGCACATTTGCCCATCCACCTGGCTAGGCAAATTGGCAAGAATGCCAATGCTAAAATAACACCTGAAATAACATACATTCTTCGCTCTAAAGCTGAAGAAAATATTTCGTACTTGTACATGCATGGTGATTTTAGAAATGAGGTTTGGCTCGACAAGCCACACACATTAACTTTTAAAATTCAAACCGAACTGTTTTAGAGAGTATTGGGGGTGTCAAATTGATGGGTTGCAATGAGATAAACTGTGTGCAATAACTACTACCTGGTTCATCTGGAAAGCAAGGGATGGTGTTATGTTAAATACTATCAAAAAAAGTTACTATACCAAATCAGATTGCAAATCTTATAAGATGGAAGAAAGTTAGTGTTAGACAAGAGACACTTTCGAATGCATCAAGAAACTATCCTAACAGAACTTCAAGTTGATTTCATCAATGAGATTCAGTTCAGCAGCTGTGAGAAGCAATCTAGCTGGAAATGGAAACCACTCTTCCTATGATGAATTGAATTAGTTAGGCTGCATATTTGCTACAGCTCAAACACCACACAGTTATCAGGTAGTGAATCGATGGATTATGACATAATTGGATGGATACCGAATTTCATATAATCCTTCAAGAACATGACTGATGGTTTCCCTTTTCAAAAAATTTGTATAAAACTAATCGAAAATGCTTCGAACCCTAACACCTAGTATTTGCTGCATAGTTATGTGAAGTTATGGACAGGGATTTCACTTACAGATGTTCTGCTTTGGGGAACATAGGATCTGACTGGGAGTGTATATGTCTCTCTGAACATAAATACTGTGTTGTTCCTGTTCTACCATTTTCGCTAATACTCTAAGTGCAGCTACTGTTCTCTTCTACTTTCCAAAACACAAGTATTTTTTGTGTAATAAACAACAATGATTCTACACTTACCGACATTTGTCCCGTGAAATATCCGGAAGAGGAAATAAAGGGCAGTCAAAGAACGACTCTTGCATTGGGATTGGTAAAGGGTAAAGTGGGTCTCATTCTCTCTCTTGCAGGATACCTCGATAAAACAAAGCAAGAAAAACCTATAGATATATTAAGCCACATAACCTAATATCGTAAGGATGTTAGTAAAAAGAAAGAAATGCTAAAGACAAAAAACAATTTGTTATATGATCACGTAAATAAGACTTTTTCTAAATTTACCTGAAACCAAATACATGACTATTCTGACGCCTTACACTGAAATTCTGACAGCAGACTCAATAGCATGAATCTCCTCTTGTATGACCTTCTTCCAAACACCACCAATCATCAAACAGCCTTTCAAATCCTCTGCTTCATTACTCTTTATCTTATTGAAAGTGGAAATCTCCAGTGATTCAACATCACAATTAGCTTGTCTCTTACTGCAACAACTGGTTTCTGCAACTTGCTCATCCTCAGGCATTTTGATTTGTGGATCGAGAACGGGAAGAACACTGGTAGAACCAAGAACACGAGGCAACATACCAATGGAACATGTGTTCCAAAACTCAGCTACTTTCCAAGTGCTTTCTTTTTCTCTGGTACTAGCAGGCTGCGCTGTTGTATTCCTGGAATTACCCTTTGCTCGACGCAGTTTGAGAAGCTCCACCTTCTTTGCTGCTTCACTGATAGAGACCTCTTGCACAAAAAGGATCTTTTCTGGGAGACTGGAGCATTCTTCAGCATATGTAATACTCGGTAATCTTAAGTTGGAAAGCTTTTTTAGTTTTTTTACCACATTTTCATTTCCTAACATTTGAGCAAGAAGTACTGCTGACTCAGAAAGGTGAGTATTGCCAGGATAAGATACCAGAAGACACTTTCTGAAAAGTTCCATTAGATTTTCATGCTCAGAACTCATCTTACTGGGACCCTTTCCTTTCTTTAATCTGTCAATGAACCATGGAACCATTGAAGAAAGGTATTCAAGGAGATGATTTTCAGCCTTGTACTGCGACGCCGAGAGTTAATATAACCCTGTTGAGTTCACAACGAGAAGACATTGAAAAATTCAGCACCAATGGTCAAACCAAATAAGTATCTCTGCATATGGGTTACAAAAAGGGTGTTCTCGGGTAATAATAAGCAAATTTTTAGAAAAACAGAAGTTTTAGTGAATTAGAAAACGCTATGAAGAATCGTAAGCCAAATTACCAGTTTCAAGTGCCCTGGTTTCTCGAGTATCAATCATTTCAAGAAGTTTGTTGAGTATCATTAGCAGAAATTCTGGGTCTTTAGATACAAATATGGTCACTATGAGTTTCCAGATATCTGTCGCGCTTGCTGATATTTTAGAATAATCCACAGGCCCTACTTCATCACCCCCTGAATTACAAAGAAACTCCAGCATCACGGCAACCACTGCCATGGGGAAAGAAGAATATAACTGTACAAGGACAAGCAGAGTCCTTTTAACCTGTTTCTTTGAACCTGAAAACAAATTTTCGCCTATTAGCGTTTGTGCATGAGCACGTATTATTTGCGTAAAAGAAGAAAACTCCGGAGATCATTGGTTTTCCAAAGTTTGTCAACTCCCCGAATGCACATTGAGGGTCTATGGTTGAACAAGCACATCTTGCAGGTCCCAAAAGCTCCAATGTGGAGAGATGTACTACCCAAAATTACCTAATTAAATGCATATAAGCCAGGGCATGGAGAAATATTAATAAGCTTGGAAAATGCTTCAAAATGATTTTATGTGGTTGCTTCATACACATGACAACTTTTGAGGATCTTTTTCTTCATAAACGAGAACAAATCAACTCCAGAACACTTGAGTGGATCCTAGCAAATGTCCATAACGGGAAAGAAAATTGACATAAAGCTTAGTAATATCAAATACATTATATCAAAAGATAATAAGGAGTTTACAGCCTCCAGGACACATGAAGGAAGGCTCAAAAATACTATTTATTTCATCTACTGAAAGAACAAAAGCATGATGTAGCACCCATGCTACTGTAAGATTCCTCTGAAGTCTAAAACTGTTTATATGCTCACGATCTTATACACGAGCCAGTTAATGCAGGCAAGCAAAAGAACCACGATAGATTACAAAACAAAGGAAGATTACTGAAAGATATCCGGTGGAAGGTATTTAAAGTCAGGACCAAAATGTTGAACAGAATTTTCATTTTTATATAATTAGAAGCAAGGTAAACCATAGCATTATGTCATAGCTTAACCTGATAAAACCAAAATATTAAACTCACGCTTTGCCTTCTTTGATGGAGGCTCTGAGCCCTGCTTCATAGTTAAATGAAAAGCTAAATCATGCAATCTAGACTTGATTTCTTCTTTGATATTAGAGTTTCCATCCATGTTAAATGGTAAGGAGTTCTTTTGAGGCTCCCAGTAATAAGATTTTAGCCAGTCAAGTGCCTGAAAGTTCAAACGGTAGAAACAAATTTCAGATCTGGTTTTAGTTTTCTACAATGAATAAAATATATAAGCACAATAACAAATCAGGCATAATGAGCTGAAGATCCATAAGAAAGATTAAGGGCAAAAGTGATCTTGGAGATTAGTCGGATTATGGAGTATCAGGTTCTTTCCTTGTTTGATTCATACAAACTGCCCAGAAGCAGAAGTAGTTTCTAAATCAACTGTTCCTATTCCAACTGGTTCTAATAATATTCCAGCATTACAATGTGCGAAATTAAATTAGTGCCATCCTAGTTATTGTGTAATCCAGATTCTGTTGTGAGTGATACCTTATGCCCAGGTTGCTACAAGATGAACCCTAAATGGAAGTGTTAGCTCAGTAATGAACCAGCCCAACCCAGGTCCATGTCTGCTTCTCTCTGCCCACAGTCAAAGATGTTAGTGATTTGGTTCCCAGGAAAACTAAGCTTATAGCTCTATTATTCTCTTTTCCCCTAAATTTCGTAACAGTTATCTAGCTGAGACTCCCTACCATGGGCAATGAACTGTGACTGAATACATTCGAGTAGAAATAGGCCTAAACTGTCAACAAAACAATATAAAGTGGATAAGGGTGGATAATATTGTCATCCATAACACAAAAACTTGATTCTTCATTTTCATGTAGATAATACTGGATTTCCTTTATTTTAGTAAAACTTACTCCTACATTATGGAAACAAACTAATGGGAAGTTTTGTATCTCAACCAGGAAACACATACATTATCAGCTCCTGAAAATATATATAACCACTAGTGACAGAAGCTTTATGTACCTTTACAGAAGCAAGACGGACCATGTTAAGTGAAGGTAGATTACGATGAGAACTCTCTGCAAAATATAATCAAACGTAAGATACAATACACCCAAAACTTAGAGACCTCAAAGCAAAAAGAATTATTAGAAATCACATCTATTTCAAACCTAATGATTGTGTGCCAGAAGATATGGAAATGAAATAAAATTCACCTGCATATATATTAATTGGCAGTTAAAGTGTCCTCACCATGACGTATATCTATCAGCATACGCGGAATACTGATTGCATTTGCTGCATCAGCAATCGAAACTTCTGTTTTCTTCCGTGTCTTCTCAATGACCCCATTCACAAGCCTTCACAAATAAGATCTAAGTGTAAGACTAAACTTCTTCCTTCAATTCAAATGTAACCACAAAAACAAACCAAAAAGAAAAAGAAAAGGTAATAACAAGTGTAAGCACATTAATCAAACGTCTGTATAAAAAATCAAATACTGTGCATAACAAAAAGATCTAGTCATTTGCCAGCACACAATTTTCCATCTACACTTCTATTGCACCATGGCAAGGAACATAATCCAGAGAAAACCAAATTGGTCAATTTACCAGTGTTGCTGAACTAAACATTAAAATCAGCTAAAACTTCTTAATTCGTAACGACAGGTTAGTTTTTCATCCATGGAAATTACAAATTTGCAAAAAAATCCAAATCAGGTTCGAGTGGGATGTTGCACGACTAATACTCTGATTTTCATTTCTATAATTTGTATTTTCTCATTAGTGGGACAAGTAAAAGATTTCACCTCACAATGGACACGCAGTGTAGCATGGACAGAATCTCGTCCGAGTCTACTGCTTCATTACTAGAACCCAATCTACACCATCAAACAGGAAATGCAAAAGGGCAAATATCAATGACTGAACTTGTTGCGATACCTGAAGAAAGGATCTTTCAGCTGAATTTCAATAATAGAGGCTGTAACTTCAATAGCAATAGGAAGACAACCTCTACCTCTCCATGCGGATATTCTTTTTAGAGCTGCATTAATGGATTCTGCAGAAGAGGAAAATAAACATTCACGAACCCAGTTCCACTCATTCCAGCTTAACCAAGGAACCAACTTAACTGAATACTCTTTTCCTTCATCCTCCACCTCTGTCTCTATCTAAGGAAACCCTAACTCCATTATTACTGGCCAAAATCAGCAAATCCTTTCTCCTACACAAACTTTAGGAGATTTCTTCTATTCCTTAAACCCTAAACAATTTCATATAGCAGAGGAGAAAGAAAAGGTTCACAAAGTGGATATTTCCACCCAAAGAAATTTAACATTAGATTGTATATTTTGCAACATACCGTGGGTAGAGAAAACCCACCATATAAGGAATGCGGAACTGGGAATACTCATGGTGGGGTTTTCTTAACTCATGTTAAATCTGGGTATTCTTTACATCCGTTGGTGGCGGGAACAATACTTTTGATAGATGGAGGGCTTACAAGTGATTTGATTAGGTGTTTAGGGAGTACATTGAAAGTTTCGGAACAACAAAAACTTTATGTTGTTAGGGTTTCTCTAGGGTTTCAAAGACTTCTTCGAGACTGAATAGAACTTGGAATTAGAAATCCAATGGCGGACAAGTTCAAAATTGTAAATGGACTTAATGAAGAAAGTGACGATGACGAAGGATTGGAACAGAAGCTTGATGAAGATTGGGAGGATTGGAAAACTGATGAAGAATACGAAGCTGAAGAATTTATCTGTTTGTTCTGTGATGAAAAATACAAATCCTTCGAATCTGTTTTCAAGCATTGTTGCTCTGATCACTCTTTTGATTTTCAAAGTATAAAGAAAACATTAAGCTTGAATTTTTACGATTCCTTTAAGCTCATTAATTACGTCAGGTCTCAGGTAGTTCTTATCCATTTTTCTGTCTGTTACTTAAAAATCTTGGTTTGATGTTTTTATCTGTTAAACTTAGTTGATATTTTCGGTTGTTAGGTGGCAGAAAATCGAAGTTGGAGTTGGAGTTGGAGTTGGAGTTGTTTAGAGAATAAAAAGCGATTTTGGGAAGATGACAAGTACCTGAAACCTTTCATGAAAGAGGATTCTTTATTGCACAACTTTTGGGAGGATGAAGATGATGATGAAGAAGATTATAAGATGGAGGTTGATAAAGAGGAAATACTGATGGAGTTAGAAAATAATCAAGATGTTGAGATGAGTCAGCTCATTGTTGAGGACATTATGGATGTGGTTCCTTCTAGGCCAAGTTGCAGTAAGGAAAATGGAAACAATGAGGAAATTCCCGAGTCAAATGGGTCTTTGGACATGTTAAGATCATTGGAGAAGGTCACCCTTAATGGTGGAGTAGTAGTTAATGATAGTGAATCATCTAATATTACGGAAAAGCGTAAGCTTGGGAAGGTTTCTTTTGCAAATGTTGTTGCAAAGGAAGTCAAGACTGTAAATGAGAATTATTTCGGGGCATACGGTAAATTTGGCATACATAGAGAGATGATCAGTGATAAGGTATTTTCTCATTTTTCAATTAGAAGAATCACTAGTTATTAATCCGTGTCGCATTAAATCAGAGTTTAGCATAAAAAAAATTCACTTTTTATTTTGATGCTATAGAAGTTCATTATAGACTCACAGAATCCTGTCATGTAGGTGAGAATGGATGCTTATAGAGGAGCAATCTTGAATAATCCCTCTCTCATGAATAAGGCAACTGTTATGGATGTTGGTTGTGGTACTGGAATACTAAGGTTGGTTCTTCTTGTTCATTTGTATCCCTGTGTTATATCGTGCTGTGATTGCAATTCCTTCCTTTCAGAGGTCGACCCAGTTTGGGAACCCTCATCCTAGTTCTTCCATGATCTCTGAAACTAGTAGTAGTTTCCACCTGTACTATGTCAGAATAGGAGACTATAATGAGTCTCTGTAGAGATACAGATCCCGTGGTCACCTGTATGTATGAGCTGTCCGAACCTAGTTGAATCCTGCAAATTCTCTAGAAAATCTTGTTGCAGATTCATCTAGTAGTCTTCTCTTTCATGAAAATTGAAGTCTTGCTATGGTTGGTTCAACTTTTACTGAAATAAAAGGATAGTAGTTGTAGGTCGATTCTGTCAAAAAAATATTTAGATTTTGTATTTGAATTGGGCCTCATATTCTCTACCCTCATAAAGGGAAAAAAGATCTGTTAGTTGCATAGGTCAGTAGTTGGTTATTCTCTCTATATATGTTTGTATATTTATTAAATAAATGTCTCCACTCCTTACCATGAATGTTACTTGTTTCTCATGTCTGTGTTTTATATTATCTTTTGCAGTCTGTTTGCAGCCCAAGCAGGGGCTTCAAGGGTGTACGCAATAGAAGGCAGTGAAAGAATGGCCTCAGTGGCAACTCAGGTATAAGCTTATCTCCCTGTTATTTTTTTGTCTCTAGTTGTGTATATGAAGACTGAAGATTGGATTTTGTTTTAATAGTGTGGATGTATGCATGAACACAGATTGCCAAAGAAAATAGAATGTTATATGATGCAAACTCAAGTACTGGAGTAGTCAATATAGTTCAAGGGATGGTTGAAGAGCTTGACAAAGTGGTGCAAATTCCACCTCACAGTGTCGATGTACTACTAAGTGAATGGATGGGATATTGTCTACTCTACGAAAGGATGCTTACCTCAGTGCTTTATGCCCGTGATCGCTGGTTAAAACCAGGTGGTGCCATTCTCCCTGACACTGCAACTATTGTAAGTTCTCTATAACTGCTTCTGCTTCAAGTTTGTGTACATCTTAACTTTTAACCTTGTTGAATTTTACGCACTTTCTCATAGAGGCATCTTGTATAGTTCGTAGCAGGTTTTGGAAAAAGTGGAACCAGCATCCCATTCTGGGAAAATGTTTATGGTTTCAATATGTCTTGCATCAGTAAGGAGGTTGTAGAGGATGCTTCAGAAAACCCTATTGTTGATGTGCTGGACAGTCGCGATATAGTGACCCAAAGTGCTGTTCTCCAGGTTAGTTCAATTCTATCTAATGTCATGCGCGGGTTGGATTACCTCGATCCACGCATTATCAGGTTTGGTGATTTTTATAAATATAGTAGTTTGCTTTCTGAGCCCTCAAGAACACTTTGTATCTGACTCTTAATTGAAATTGGTTTTTGTTACTCAGGCTTTTGATTTGGCAACTATGAAGCCTGAAGAGATGGACTTCACGTCAAGCTTCGAGTTGGAGCCGAAGTCAGATCTTTCAATGGCAGATATAAATACCAATTCAATTTGGTGTTATGGAGTGATCCTTTGGTTTGAGACTGCTTTCAGTAGCAGATTCTGCAAGGAAATGCCTACGGTCCTCTCTACATCACCTTATACTCCTAGTACACATTGGTCCCAGACTATATTCACATTCCGGGAACCAATTGCGTTGGCACTTGCAAAACCCGAAGCCGATGGAATGGCAATAATCGGGACTGAATCTTACCCTGCTGTAAAAATCCAACCACGCATCAGCATTGTCCGCGCAGCAGAGCATCGTAGTATTGATATATCCTTGGAAACCTCTGCAGTCGGCGTAGATGGTCGAAAACGAAGTTATCCTGTTCAAATCTTTAATCTATAAACGGTTTTGTTCCTGTTTGTTAATCCACAGATGAGATTCCTAGAAGTTACAAAGGGCAGTTTTAATGTTATTTTTTTGGAAGTGAGTTGCACCTGTGAATACCTCTGGGTTCTGTTGTGCAGATTAAGGATTTTGTTATTGTGACTTTGCGTTACTCCTTGTTTTCTAGTAAAATTTTGATGGACATTTAAGCATTTTAAGTATGAGTTGTGTCTTGTGGGGATACTGAAACAAACAGACGAAGTTACTGCTTATTAAAATTTTAATATACACTGTTCAGCACTATCAATCAATTTTTTGTGGAGATTTCCGGTGGTTTTCTTCAGACGTCATTCCGCGGCAAGAAAATAATGTAATTCCAACAGTCTTAGAAAGCTAATGTAATTCCAACAGTTTTAGAAAGCTGTAATTGGGGTTGCTGGTTGTTTTTTTTTGAAGGGCTCCACAAAATGATGAAAGAGGGTTATTGGGTAGTAAAGTGAATAATTTGTTATCCTAATATTTTTTATAACGGCTAAATAACTCCCGGTTAATTTTATGTTAATAAACTTAATTAGTTTAGCTAATTAGATGTTAGTGGTTAATTAAGATTTTTTTTTCTCGGATCCAGATATGGTTAGAATGTGTTTTAAATTTGTGCTGCTAGAAGTTGGTATTTTCCTAGTTGTAGGTTAATACTTTTCGATCTTTATGACTAGGAAAATATAAACTCCTAAATATAATGGTTTTTTTAAAATCTATTTTTTTTATCACAAAAATCTTAGCCGTAAATGATTATTCCTAGTTGTAGATTAACAAATAAGTGCATGCGGTTAGGTTTTTTAACATTACGATCTAGGCATAAAAATACTAGTATTTTTTTATAGAATATCATAATCACCTACAACTAGGTTAAGGATACAGATTCATAACCGTAAACCTACGGCTAATAATAATCACATACAATTAGGTTTTTTATAAGTAAAAATTAGATTTTAAAAACCCGATTATAATTATAACTTTATTATTTTTCTAACCTGGTTAGGGTTAAGAAAATCAAATCCGACATTAGATTGTTCCGAAAATATAAGTATGATTCCTAAATCAATAAATAAAAAAATAAGTAGATAAAATAAAAATAAAATGAAAGGGTAATATAGTAAATATAAATCAATTAAGGGGCAAATTAGACAGTTGTTGTAAATTAAGACACCCTAGCCACATTCAGGACAATACCATCCATAGAGCCCATCAAGAAAAACCAGACTCCCCAGAAACAGCTTTCGTGAAACTGGGAAGTCGAGAACTGTTTAAGAGAAGCAAGCCCGCCACCACTGAGACGACTTCAATTTATTCCACAGAGGAGGAATTCCAGAAAGAGGAAGAGCTGAGAAACCCTAAATAATGTGGAGTAGAGCTTGTTATATCCCTAATTCAATAAAACTATCATCACCAACATCAAGTTATTTATGTAGTCTCAAGATTAGTAGTAGTAATAGATTAAGTTTGTCTCCCTTGAAACCTGCTCCTACTCGTACTTGTTCTTTTCCTAAACCCTTTGTCACACTCGCATCCATTTCACTTTCACCTTCCCATTTTCTAACATCTAACAGCTTCAAGGATATTACTTTGTCTAATAGGAAAGGCATGACAACTCCAAAAGGAAGAGGTCAGTACTGGGTTCTTGTAAAACCCTCATGTTATCTCTTATATTTTTGGTTCTTCATGTAATTTGAATGATTTTAGGTGATTGGATTCTTCTAATTTTTATTTCTATTAGTTTCAGATTATCTTTCTGTATCATTCTGGGTGAGACGTAATAGGGGATTGATCAAATCTTTTTTTTTTATTGAAGTAACTGTGCTTGTTAATAACTTGGTAATTAACCATAAATAGCGAGCCTTGTTATACATTGATCCTGCCAGATTGGCAGCAAGAAGGTCTTCTATTATGAGTTTTGTAGAATTCGGTTTTACGTGTTGTATGACCATATACAGTTTAGCATCTGCGTAAGTTTATGAAAATCTTGAATGTTTTATGCCCTGGTTTCAATCACTTTGAGTAGTTTGAAGCATAATTTTCCGGTTTTTCTGTGTATCTCTTACTTAGTCTAAAGCCTGTTATGATGTATTATTCACTTTGTATAGGTTCAAGCTCTGAGTGTGTATGTGTGTGTCTACAGCCTCTTGTAGTTCTGGAAGCAGTGGAGGAGGTGGTGAAAGAGGTGAAAGCCGGGAAATACTGGTTCAGCATTTACTTGTTAAAGAAGATGATCTTAAACTTCTGGTGGAGCTTCAAGCAAGTATCGCAAGAGGTCAGAAACAATGAACTTTATTTTAAGCAAAGAAAAAATGACACATCTTAGGCTTTACATCTTTCTTCTTGTGTCTGATAGTGTGAGCTTAGATTGTTGGCTTTTATGTAGTCCCAGACCCCCAGTGATTCATGAAGTGAAAGATGGAGTTTTTTCATTAAACACACAATAGAAGTGTTAAATTGTTTCCCTGCATTTTAAATCAATGATAAATTTACCTACTTTTATCGTCAGTGAGACGTGAGTTATCTCATGTCTGATTGTTAGCATGTTATGTACGTACTTGAATGAGAAGAATATTTTTTAGTTAAGTAGCATAGTTGAACACTGACATGAAAATGCTAATTATTTTATTTAGCATCTTCCCTCATCCCCCTTCTGTTACTCTCTCCCTTTCCACTCTTCGTTTCTACATATTTCTGATAAGAGATTAGCTGCACCTTGTTGTTGTTTAATAAAGTGGTAATTTGTTCATGTATGAAGGACTGGATTTAAGTGACTTGGCTGTCGAGTACTCAATTTGTCCATCAAAAGATCAGGGCGGTATGCTTGGATGGGTTAGGAAGGGGCAGATGGTACATCTTCAAACTATTCATATACTACTTTCACATGTTATATTAAAGCACTCTTAAATTCTGTTCATTTTTTTGTGGATAGTATTTCTTCCATTTAGTTGATTCCTGATTGACTTTTGTTTCTTGGTTAACTATCCTAAATAAGGTGCCAGAATTTGAGGAAGCAGCTTTTAGTGCCCCTCTAAACAAAGTTGTTCGATGTAAAACCAAGTTCGGATGGCACTTGCTACAAGTAGTGTCTGAGAAGTATATATTCGTATCTTCATCTGTTTGAGTTTTGATAAATAAGGTGCTTAGCTTTTCATTTAATCACTTGTTGCAACAAAAAACTAATACATGATGCAACAAAGTCTGTTGCATCAGGGGTAAATATTAAATGTGGGGTATTTTAGGAGGATCTCCAGAGAGAGGGGTAAACAATAATTCTCCCAAAGAATTTTCTCTCACATCCTTAGTTTGTATATGTAGGGAAGAAGCTTTGCTTCAAGATATTCAGCCAGAGGAGTTTCATATAAAAATGCAAGACCCAAGTTTCCGAGAAGAAGCCCAACTATTAGATGTGCGAGAACCTGAAGAAATGTATGAATCTTACTGAATGTCTCTGCAGACTTCTCTAAGTTAACTAAGAGAGCTTCAGTTTAAATTCGAAGATTGTTATCCCCAAGGCTCGATATACTCACCTGTAATCTGTTTGATTATTTTGTTGAAACAGCACCCAAGCTTCATTGCCTGATTTTGAGGTTCTTCCTCTTCGTCAGTTTGGCAGTTGGGGGTCAGAAGTAACAACCAAATTCAATCCTGAAAAAGATATTTATGTTCTGGTACTATTAAAGGGTTTATCAATAGTCTAGGTTAATATACTCAATATTGAGAAAGATTATGTGTTGATTTTCTTCATTCTTCAAACTGCAGTGTCATCACGGAGTTCGGTCTCTACAGGTTGCAAAGTGGCTCCAGGCACAGGTTAGATCCTCATTGCTTTGCCCAATTTATATGATTGTGGAACAGGAATTGTGAATACCTTCAATGCTTGAATTTACTCAACGTTTTTGACATGCTCTAAAATTCAAGTTACTTGAAATAAGTGGTCAATCTTTTCTGAACATTTTTCATGGGCTGGCAGGGTTGAAAGAATCTTGTTTAATCACGTCTCTGTGTCTCTGCTAATAATTTGACATGGCTTCTTGTTTAGGGGTTCAAGAGAGTATTCAACATTGCTGGAGGAATTCATGCATATTCGGAGAAAGTTGATCCTTCTATCCCAACTTACTAGCAAACGATGATTGTGTCTTTACTGAATCTGCTAGCTGCATATGGCTTCAGTTTTTCTCTTGAAATGAAGACTTCAGCTGGATCTGCTAGCTGCATATGGCTTCAGTTTTTTCTTGAAATGAAGACTTCAGTTTTGATGATAAGAACACTCAGATTTATATGCATCTTATCTTTAGTGTAGTTTAATTGAGATATCTTTGAAGCCTTCAAAACGGAACATGTAAAACACTGAAATTTGTTACATAAGCAAGATAGGAGGGTCTCTTAATAAAAGTCTTCTCGCTTTGTACAACGCTTGTTGATGCAAAATTGTCCACAAATTACTCAGTTTGATATATGCAGTTCACCTTTGTCCAGTTTTCAACTGGGATGAAAGGATGCATGAGAGTTTTAACCGCAAATTGAATGCATTTGCGATCAATCGGAAGGCCAAATGCAATGAAATAAGTCCACCAAGGTTATCAGGTAACACATCAGCAAATATGATTTGGGAATGTACTTAAAATTCAAAAGTTCACTCTTCATAAATGTTAAACTTTGACAGACGAGTTGCAGTCTCAATAGCATAAAAGAGCTAACACAAGATAGAAATTTTATTTACTGCCTACAACCTAAGACTGCAATTAGTGACCATTATCAGTAAAACCCTTCTATGTAACTTCTATGCTAGGTCGCCAATCGGGTGGAACTACTCTTGCAAAATTCCCAATATATCCTGATCTCCATACAAGAGATACCTGTAAGGATTTCAAAGAACATTAGCAAAAAATCACATATTGTGCCATTTAATGATTTTATAAAAAACTGTAAACAATCAACACACACATCTTAAGGAAACATATGATTACAAAGGTACAAAACATCCTAAAATGTTCATCTTTTAGAAAGAAAATAATGTAATGATAGGGTTAACAACAATATCCTTCATAGTTTTCTTTTCGGGTAAAATAATGAGATTTTTGTTATACTAAAAACTAAACCTTGGATTCTCAAGCATAAGTCAATTCTCCGAAGTTCACGAATATACCCTCATACAAAAAGAAAAGGCAGCGGAGGAAAAGATTAACTGACGGATAAATAGCGAGTGGGTATGGGCATATATAGTATTGGCTTATAAGTATTTTAGCCTTTTAAGTTAGTTGACAGACAGAAAACAAGGAAAAGAGGTATTCTTTGTCCAATCAATCTGTTAGCTATACAAGTCCTAGTGAGGGAGATACGGCGCATCAGACATGTATCACATCTCCTAGTGTGTAAACAAAATAATTGACCTTGGATTCTCAACTGTAAGTCCTTTTTAAGGTTCTTGAAAATGCCCCATACAAGAAAAGGGAATAGGTGGAAACGAAAACTGACTGATATAGAGGGAGTGGGTATAGGGATGTGGTATTGACTTTAGCTTTTTGACTTTGTTTACAGAAAGACAACAATACAAAGAGGTATTCTTTATCTAGTCAATGAACATTAGTGTTACTACGCAAACACGAGATATTATCTGTTATGCAGTCGGCCATCAGCTTTAGACGTACTGGTCGGGGAGATGACACATGATGCACGTGTATATCACAGCATGCACATCTCTCAGAGTATATGCAAAAGAAATGATTTTACCTCACCAGGTTTTATCAGTTGAAAAATTAAAAATAAAAAAACTTTTCTTCAATCCAGTGGCCTAGAACTAGATCAAAACTACCATAGGAAGACCTTCATAAGGTTACCCATAAGTCCATAACTAGGTAAACATGAAATATCCATGTCACAACGTCAACTCTTTCCCAAAAAAAAATTGAATCTGATCTAGCACTGTCTTGTTCAACGCTGAACCCAATCTTTTAGCTATTTGAATATACAATCTATGCATCACCAATTTAATGTCCCATTTTATACAAAGTCATGGTAATGGAATTTCTTAACCAGTGTTCTAATTTCAATGAAAAAAAAAAACACAAATTGGTGGTAACTAACAAGTCAACATTGAAACTATTCTGACCCATTTAAAATATGAGATATCCCATTTTGAACAAGCAAACAGCGAAGAAGCACAAAATAATTGTTTGATTTGTAATGTTAAAGAGAGAGTATTGTGTAACTTACTCTTTCTCACCAAGCTTTACATTCATTCCTCCATATTCAGGTAAGAGGACAGTTTCACCTTCCTTTACACAAACAGGAATATGGTTCCCCTCTCTATCTTTAGCTCCCGGACCTACTGCAACAACTTTCCCAGAGTTCAACTGAACCAAATACAACAAATAAGTTTACATGATCCAACTCGAACCAAACGTTACCTCAGTCTAGGTATTTTCTTTTAGTTATCTATTTTAATTATTAAAAAATCAGCCAAATGAAACTTGGCAAACTCAATGTTACACGTATATAGAGAAAGAAGTAATTTGAAAAGATTATACCTTGGCGGTTTTCTCAGGGAGTAAAATTCCGGCTGTGTTTTTGGAAGGAGGAACGATCTTCTCCACCAAAACGCGATTCAAAGATGGGATCAAACGCTTCGCCATTAGAGTAATTTTTGGAGAGGATGATGAATTAGTAAAAACCGTAGAATGCAGACTGATGACAAATTATGATCAATTTCTCACGACTGTGAGGGTTTTAAAGAGGGATTTTTGGGTTTAGAGTTACTTGCTATTAGTCAATTAGGGTTCGCTTATACGGTTAGACAGCAACTGATCATGCCCTGTGCTTACTAGGGAACTGCCACTAGGGAACTAGTAGCGCATGCCAAAAAGCAAAATTCTTTAGCAAAAAAAACTTCACTAGCCCTTAGTTGTGCCCTAGCGGGGAACCGAATTTACATCTCACCGGATCCCTTAAAAGTTGAAGGCTAATTTAGAGGCTCCCATATTTGTAGAGGGGCTTCCATAATAAGACGAAATAGAGATATTTGAAGTAAAATTCAAAAACCTCTTATCCATCATATTTTCATAATGGCTAAAATACCCCTGATTAGTTAGTAAAACTAATTAGCTAACAGATTAAGCTAATCATGATTAATCGAAAATAATCTTAAACTTAATCAAATCAATTTAAATTTTTTTCTTTTTGGTTTGGTGAGAAGAAAAATTAGAAGAAATGTAAGATAATTTTGTAGGGTTTTTTTAAAAACCCTAGATTTTGATTCAATCAACCAGAGCATAACTGGGATACATCTAACTTAAACTCTTGGTCTTTTAATGGCTCAAATTGGATGAAATTACGGACAAAAAGATGATTTATCTTTTATTCAGAGAATTTTACGGTTGGGTTTTCATGTCGAACCCAACCGTAAAAGCTATTTAAGGTTGGGTGTTCTTCCCAACCCAACCGTAAACAGAAGAACAATGGATGAACACCAAATCGTAACAGTTTTACGGTTGGGTTTTAGCATCGGACCCAACCGTGAATAATCTAAAAAAAAAATCTTATCCGAGATGATTTACGATTGGGATTTGCCAAAAAACCCAACCGTAAAAACCAATTTTAGTTCACAGTTTCATCCAAAATTTACGGTTCGGTTTAGGCTTCCCAACCCAATCGTAAAACATCTTTTGGAGCATTGAGTTTAAGGTAAAATTGGGGTTTAAAAATCAAAATTTTAAACTTATTCAATCATTTTAATTAGATTGAAGGTAAATTGGGTCATTCGAACAAAGAAAAACCGAAGACAACACAAGTACTAGAATCCAATTTTGAATGATCCAGGAGAATTTACGGTTGGGTTTTGGCTGAAAACCCAACTGTAAAAAGCAGTTTTAGTTTTAGTGCAAACACATTTACGGTTGGCTTTTGTAATCGAACCCAACCGTAAATAGGAGTTTTAGTTTTAGTGCAAACACATTTACGGTTGGCTTTAGTAATCGAACCCAACCGTAAATGATCATCTTCATCTCCTATATCCCACATTTTCTATGCATAAATTATATTTTTATTTATTTTGGTTGGTGGGAAAAGTAGAAGAAAGAAAAGAGATTTTTTGGTTGTTTATTGAAAAACCCAAAATTTTGATTTTCTTAACCAAAATGAGTGATTCTAGCGGCAAATTTGTGGAGGGTGAATCCTTGTGTCAAACTAAATTTTACATACCCATTGATGGAGACCCAACTATGTATGATTATTTGGATTGTAGAGAGGTTTTAAGTGAAAGTTGTGATGGTGAAACTCAACCAAATGGAGAAACTAGTCGTCAAAGTGAAGATTCAATTGCCGAGAGTAGTCAGGTATACTTCTAACTTAAACTCTTGGTTTTTTTGCTCAAATTTGATGAAATCACGTACATAATAATGATACTTTTTATGAGTCAGGCAGGTTTACGGTTGGGTTTTCTTCTCAAACCCAACCGTAACCGTACTTTCCATGGAGGAAAAGTACACCGTAACAGTTTTACGGTTGGGTTTTTAGCACCGACCCAACCGTAACTCACTATGTGCATGGGTATTTATTGCACTAGTTACGGTTGGGTTGGACTCTTGATACCAACCGTAAAACTGTGAGGGATTTTTTTTCCTTTTACGGTTAGGTTCGAAGCCACAACCCAACCGTAAATTCCTCTATGGTTGGGTCCGACGCTCATAACCTAACCGTAAAATTATAGTTTGTAGTGTTTTGTTGCCTAATGCCTTGATATTTTTTGTTCAACTCGAGATTGTACCTCACCCAATGTATGCTCAGCCTCCTCTAAATGATATTCAAACTAGAGATACTACGGATCACTTTTTAAACGACTTGGTAGGTTATTGATAAGTTGTTAATTCCTATCGACAATATAACTAAGTTTTTTTTTTCTAACTTTGTGTTCTTGGACTATGTAGACATGGGATAAAAGAGATGATGCAAATAAATGGGCTAGAGAACATGGCAAACTCATCATGTGTGTGATTGTTTGTAACAACCAACAAAAAGACAACCGCTTTCAAATGGTTTGCGAGTGTAGTGGAACTTATACAAGTCATGCGAAGAAGGGTACCGAGTATGTAGGAAAGACGAAGAGGAAGTCAAAAACTTTCACTAAGAAGACGGGATGTCCTTTCAAGCTTCAATTTCATACCAACTATGAGAATAAGAGGTTCTTATCTAGAGTTGTATGTGGTCTTCACAACCACCTACCACCAGAGACTTTGTTAACGCATCCTTCTGCGGCACGGCTCACCGAGGAAGAAAAGGTCATCGTAGGCGACATGACGGAAAAGCGAATGAAACCCATTGATATCCTCGGACACTTGAAGAAAATAAACCCAAACAATGTCTCTACGTTGGAGACAATCTACAACCCCAAAGCCAAGTTGAAGAGTGAGAAATGGCAAGAAAGGGACCCAATCCAAAAACTTATGTACTTGGGGGAGAAGCAAAACTACACCATTTTCCACGAAGAAGATGAGAATAAAGAAATTAAGCATCTTATATTGGCTCATCCTGAGTTTATGAAGTTAGCACGGTGCTCCCATCAAGTTCTTATAATGGATTGCACGTACAAAACTAACAAGTATGAGCACCCGGTCTTGAATGTTGTCGGCCAAACTTCTACCAAGTCCCCGTTTAGTGTTGCCTTTTGCTTCTTGAGAAACAAGCTCGAAGAAAGCTATGCGTGGGCATTGGAACAAGTTAAATTATTCTACGTTGAAGGGTATACCCCTAAGGTGATTATCACCGAAAAAGAACAATCCTTGATGAATGCCATATCAAGGGTATTCCCGGATGCTCATCATCTTCTTTGCACGTTCCACTTGTGGAACAATATTCAAACCAAGTGCAAACCGATTATTCGGCCAACAAAGAAAAGCGAGATTGAGAGAATTAAGAAATTACCGGTACCTCAACAAGAAAAGGCCAAAAAAAAATTGAGGAGGATGACAAGTTGGCGGAACTCAAATGGTCTAGTTTCAAAAGTGAATGGGACGCTTTGACATGGTCTATCACCAAGGAAGATTATGAAGAAAATGTTATTATGTTTTGCTTGCATTGGAGTAATTATCCAATAGTTTTGAAGTATTTGATGGACCATTGGTTGAATCCGCACAAAGAGAAGTTTGTAGCGGGGTTCACAAACCAATATAAGCACTTTGACAACCAAGCCACAAGTACCGCAGAGTCATCTCACAAACGAATGAAGAAGAAACTTCATAGTCGCGATGGTGGGTTTGTTACGGTCTTCGAACCGATGCACGATTATTTTCTACGTGACCTTGATAGAGTTAAGGAACTTTTTGAAAAAAGCCGTTGTAGAAAACACGTCATTTATAAAGACGGCCAATGGCTCCAAGGAATTTCTTATAAGGTGTTGCATTGCGCAATTGAGAAGATAATGTACGAAGTTATGCATTATAGGTTGGACAAATTACACGGAGAAGAAGACTGTGCTTGTCCTAACATGTCAAGTTTGGGACTTCCCTGCCGGCATATGATGCCCAAGTACGAAAAAGATAGTGTGATCCCAATTCAAGATATTGATCCGTTTTGGCAACAATTGTCTTTCGATGAACCCGTCGAGCAAGATTTTGGTGCATCGTTTGCCGATACTGATGTGATTTTAGAAGTGGTAAATAAAGGTTCGATTCTCGAACTTG